>CABFOW010000043.1:139391-182921 GCA_902141385.1 Timema californicum | reverse complement strand
GGGGGGGGGGGGCGGTTGAACCATACAGAGCAGTGGTCAGCTCGGGGCGCTGTTACGTCACTGTAAAATGTTCCATAGTCTGTTCATAGCTTTAAGTAGCTAAGTACAAAACTCATCTTTATAAAAGTGAATATTATACAAAAGTATAAAGGTTTGCGACGGCAGTCCGAAAAGCTTGAGTCATACGTAAGACAAAAAGTGAGAGCATAATCTTCTTGAGTGGAGCTATGATTCACACACTAGCAAGAAACGTACAGTAGCTTCCCCCGTGATTACTTGCAACACAAACTAGAAACAATTGATAACAGAAATATTTTATTTTCTAGAGGATAAACAGACGTTTAAGATTTAATAGAGTTTTTCAAACTATAGGGTTGTTTTATGAAACAAATTAAAGAATAATAAGAGTGACCTACGCTCTTAGCATTTAACGGGATATTTCAAATAATTTCACAACAGTAGATGCAGTTGTCTGCGTAGTATATCGCTTTGTATGTGTATGTGCGCTGATTGCGTAGGCTAGTTTTGTAAATTTTATTGGGTCTTCCGAAGCTTATGTCGCGCAGGAAAGGGATAGCTGGTCTTACCACCCTTCCAGTATATCCGTCATACTTACGCCGTATTTACATTGAAGAAGCGTGATAAATATATAGGAAAAAAAAACTAAAAACACTCAGCCGGGTTTTGAGCACCAACCTCCACTGTCACCGGCAAACTATATAATACGTAACTGGAGCTTTTTATTTTCGTATGCTCAAGTGTGCGTGTGAAATAATTATAGTATTAATTTGTTAGGACTGGCAGTTTTATACACCATAAGAAAAATCTTTCCAAAAATATAAATATCATTGGTATGCTTATTCTCATTTTTCAGCATATATTTTAGAAAAATATTTTGTGAACATCAATAATACCAAATGCTTATTTAAATATATTGTATTGTTCGCTTTGCTCGTTGGGGGCTCACCCTCCCCTCCCACAGTGGGTTTTCTTTGCAAGTGGATGTAAACTGATGTAATTCCAGAACAGTTTTTTGATAGGTCTTACCGTTTAGCCACAAGAGACCTCCAAAGAAAGGTCCGCACTGACTTTAAAGTTGCTCCGATATTTTGAACTTTTTTCGGAGGTTAAAAAATTTTTTTTTAACTTTTTGGAATTTTCCCGTCGGTTACAAACTAGAAGGTATAAGTTTACCAAATTTTAAGTTTCTAGCTCACCTGGAAGTGGGTAAACATTTATGTCAGTGAGTGAGTCTGCCATGTGACTTTATAGTAGTATAATATAATATAATATAATATAATATAATATACTATACTATATTAAGTACATTGCTTGCAAGTTTGGAAAACTCAATAGCTCTTAGTCAAATGTAGGTTGGTTCAATTCCCGTGTCAAAGAGTAATTTTTTCAACATATAATTGAAATGTAAAATGATACATTAATAATACTAAAATGTTAGTTTCACTACACCGTACTAGCACAGTACACCTTGTACTACAATTTTATTTAGATAGGAAGAAACTTCTTTGAGTTAAAAAATAATGCACTAAAACAATGTTCTTATATTCATATGATAAAATCGTGTGATACGAAAATGTCCCTTCGGATGGATAGTATCAAGCCCTATAAAATAAAACATAATATAGTAAAACAATTTGAATATTGAAAGAATTTTTTTTTTTGCCTTTTATTAAATTATTATTATTATTATTATTATTATTATTATTAGCACCGCGTCTTACTACCCGTTCGGGTTATACGCACTTACGCTAATGTGTAATGGTAGGGTGATTGTGAGATGAAATGGAGGACCTACAGTTTAACGTGGAATCCGAACCACGGTGGAGGCCTGGCATTCCTCACATTCACAAGATGTCTTGTCAGAGGTGAAGGAAGGGTTTGGTAATGAGATAAATCTGTGCCGGGACCGAGGATTGAACCCCGGCCGCCAGCATAGAGGTCTGACACCTTACCCCAAGACCACCAGGTCACCGATCCTTTTATTAAAGTTCTCCCCACCAGCATCATACTACAGCCAGTTCTATCTACTAAATGGTGTGAGCCCGCAAGCTAGTTTTACCTACCAAGCCGTCGCCAGTGATAATAGTGCCAACATTTACGGATATAGAGTATCATGTGGTCAGCACAAAGACCCTTCCAGTCGTTAATCTCAGTTTTCTAAGCCGGAGCTCCTCGTTTGTCCTCACGAGGCAGCTAGACCTCGTTCCAGACCCACTGATTCACATATACATTTTTAAAGAGCCGGGGATCGAACCAGAGACCTCAGGATCAGTATCCAGAAACACTGACCACTAGACCACAGAGGCAATCAAGCAGGACAACCACGTATATAATACAAACAGTAAATATCTTCTTCGGCATCAGCCGAGCTCAAACTGAGAGTCCTGGCATGAGGTCGGTCACTTTATCTGTCAAGTCTTAGCTCCGTTAGCTAACGTGCTGGACCAGATGCTGAGTTGACGGACGGACGGACGGACGTAGGTGCGTGCCGTGCTCAACACCAACACAATAGACATCATGTCCTCGTGTATGTGCGCAGATAATGACTGTACAATACCGAGTTAACCTAACAGCCCTTTAATTGACTAAACGGAACATCGTCCGTGAAGCACGTGGCCGCCACACACAACAGCGTGGACACACGCTCCCTGGAGAACAAAGAGGGGTGGGGGATGACAGATGAATAGATCGATAGCATCACGTACAGTCACTCGTAAGCCCAACACGATTACACCGGTATTTGTTGAGTGCCAAGTTTTCTACACTTAAGTTGTTCTTGTTTTGTTTTTTTCATTGCGTCTCACCCTTCGTTCGAGATGTACGCAATTTTTTAGTACCACATCTTACTACCCATTCGGGCTATAAGCTTATGTACTAATTAAGCTAACGATTTCAGGGATTAGCAAGGTTATATTTAAAGTAAGTGTACAGTAGCCCCATGGCTTCTTTGGTGCAGCCTGACAGCTCACAGCTGACTTCTGACAGTCAACATTTAGGTATATACCTACATTTTGACTGTCAGAAATGACAACTGCTAAACACATGTTTTTGAAGATCATATGGTTCAGCGTAGAGATACATAATTTGGTCTGGTAACTTTTCAAAGCAGTCGTCTGTCAGCTGTTAGCTGTCAGTCAGCACCAAATAAGTCATGGGGCTACTGTACCCACAGTTACGTGGTAGGAGAGAGTAAAACCATTTTGGGAGAGGGGGGGGGACCACCCTCAGTACACCCGATCGAGAGTCAAACCTCGAGCCTACCTTTATCGGCAGTCTAGTCTACTGCGAGAATAGCACCTTAGAACATGCGGCCACCAAAGTGGGAGCATAATAATTACTTAAGCTACTGGAGTAGGGCTGGATAAGGTAGATTTTTTTTTTAAAAAACATACATTTTTCTGGAAGAAGAGTGAGAAACTAGTTAGGAAATATCACCCTCATTACATTCGACCGAGATTTGAAACTCGATCACCTAGTCAAGGATCGGCAGCCCCAAACCGTAAGAAGAGGCAGACTTACCAAAGGATCGGCAGCCACAAGCCCTAATAAGAGGCAGTCTTACCAAAGGATCAAAGCCACAAGCCCTAAGAAGAGGCAGACTTACCAAAGGATCAGAAGCCACAAGCCCTAATAAGAGGCAGTCTTACCAAAGGATCAAAGCCACAAGCCCTAAGAAGAGGCAGTCTTACCAAAGGATCATCAGCCCCAAGCCCTAAGAAGAGGCAGACTTACCAAAGGATCGGCAGCCACAAGCCCTAATAAGAGGCAGACTTACCAAAGGATCGGCAGCCACAAGCCCTAATAAGAGGCAGACTTACCAAGGTGATGAAGGCAAGCAGAGCTAACATTCAACATTGTGTGAGGGGGTTAGGTCATGGTTGCAGTGGGATACTTTCCAAAGGAACAGCACCCACAATCCAACAAGACAGACCTACCAAGGCGATGAAGGTAGACAGCCAACAATATGTGTGATGAATGAGGTAAAGAACAGGCATGGAGGGGAGGAAAGAGGGAGAGAGGTAGGGGCGCCCGGTGACCGGTTTCCTTGAGTCGGGCTGGGCCTCTCTGTCTCTATCCTCGCGGGTTCAATGACCCCTCCCTTCCAACACACCACACACCGTTTTACGGTAAAACATGACCCCCCCCACCCCCTTTCCTTACTCAAAGGGGGCCCACTATCCTCCACGTGGAGTTAATGATTGTCTTCTTGGCTAGTAGCGGGGGTGAGGGGGGCTATGAGTCGTCCCTCACTCGCGTCGATGAACTCAACCTGAAACGCCTCGGGTTTGTTTCCATCTGGGACCTACTAAACATAATATAATACGAACCACCCGGTGCAACAGTCATGCTTCGGATGCATGGGCGATGTTTTCATACTTAATTCAGCACACGTCAATGACTAGCATGTCGACTAAAAGAGGAATCTGGAAAATGTTAAAACATTTGTTTCCACTAAAATACTTTTAGAGAATGTATTCATCGTGTTAATAGACTCTTTTATTTTCGAAATAAAGTTTTTTTTACACTATTCACACTATAAGTTACGTCAATAAACCATTTAAAATACGTTTTATATTTTACCTTACATATAATATGTATTTAATTCTTGTGTATCACAAACTGTTGTGTGATGGTTGTCCAAAGAATCAATCCCGATGACAGAATCAAATTCGATTAAGTGATAAATGACAACCTGGACACGGAAATCCCAGATTCTATTACCTTGTTCGAATTTTTATTTTTCGAATAATTGAGCTTATGTAAAAAAAATGCTTCGTCTTTAGGATATAAGCTAGCAGTTTTATATTAGAATTTGGGTAGGTGAGAGTAACATGATGTACCCATCAATCAACATTTACCCATGTACACATGTGTTCCTGCGCCACGAGGTTTAAGTATAATACGGGAGTAAAGCAATTATGATCCCAGATTCCAATCAAACTTAGTCCTTCAATTATGGAAATAATGAAGTGTCAACTGTCCCGGAACCTAGGCCTTCAGAGAGGGTGCATAATGAAGTGTCAACTGTCCCGGAACCTAGGCCTTCAGAGAGGGGCATAATGAAGTGTCAACTGTCCAGGAACCTAGGCCTTCAGAGGGGGGCATAATGAAGTGTCAACTGTCCCGGAACCTAGGCCTTCAGAGAGGGGCATAATGAAGTGTCAATTGTCCCGGAACCTAGGCCTTCAGAGAGGGTCATAATGACGTGTCAACGCATCTATACCCTGAACCTTCGAAGAAGCAACAAATCTTGTCAAATGGTTCGGAACCTTGGCCCTCTCAGAAAGGATTGTAGAAGCGTCAAAGGGTCCAAACTTAGGCTCTCAAAGAAGGGATTCCAGAAGTGTCAAAGGGTCCTGAACATTGGCTCTCAGAGAAAGAAATTAAGGAAGAGTGAAATAATTTGAAACCTGGGTCCTTAAATAAAGGACTTGAGGACGTCAAATGGTTCGAAATTAAGTTCTCTAAGAATATAGTTGAGGAGCGTCAACGGGCCCATCCTCACCAGGCCCATATGATTAGCATAGCCGCAGCAAGATGATGATGACTAACGGCATTTGAAGAATACACTCAAAAACACACCTTACCACCGGAGAAAGAGAGAGAGGGGGATAAATGAATAACCCGTTAACTGAACACTACAAACGTTTCAGGCACTATGGTGTTCTCCTCCAGTAGCTCTGATAGAATGGTCAATATTAGCTACTTCGAGAGTGGAGGAAACGAGATGGATTGAAACAGTCTGCCGAGAAACAAAGTGTGTTTGTGTACTTAATTCTTTGAAATCGATATAATTGAATATATGGTCGAAAAAATAACAACGCTCTTTTTACGGTACATATCGAAGACCAACCTTAGAAAATCGCTGTTGCCAGATTTCCTTATATGGCAATACACAATATATCAGTTGTGCTAATGCTAATAATAGCCTACTCTCATTTAATTTTATCTCTGCACATGGTCAGGAAATTGCCATTACTCGGTCACTAAATTGTTGACATCTCGCCTGCTGTCAAGGAAGGTAAAACTCAGACAAAACAATAATTTTACCGGTTATTCTCTATGGGCGTGAAAGGTGGTCTCTTAACTTACATGACGAAAACCGATTTAGGATGCGGAAACAAGGAGCGTATGACGATATTGGGTTCAAAACCAGATGAGGATACTCTGGAGTGGAGGCGGTTTCATCATGATGAGTTGTATACCCTGTACTCATAATAAGATATTGTTAGGATAATCAAGTCTCGTAGATTAAGTTGAGCAGGAGAAGAATGGGAAGAATTTAGAACCTTGTTCAGGGTACTGACTTGAAAATCCAATGGGAATAGAATATTGGGAAGACCTAGACGCAGATGGAAGGATAATATTATAATGGACAGGTTGAGAGAAGTTATGTAAAATATTTATACATCCATAAGTTGATGGTACTATAATATAATATGCATATCTAAAAACATGCTTACAAGTTCAGCTTATTTGGAATGTCTGGTTCAAACACTTATAGCTTTAAACTTCACCAGATACAAAAACCAATAGCTAACGTCAAAAGGAATCGAAAACGGTCCTAGGCCAATCTAATTCGTTCCCAACTAGCACAGTGGATATTTTTTTATGTTTGGCAAAAAGAAAAAGAAATTATAATAATAAAAATGTATGTAGTAAATAAGTATAGATATATTGAACCAATAAAATAATGTCACTTAAAATCATAAACACATGGTTTGTCGTCAATAATTATTAGGAAGAAATAATCAAAAGTTGATTTATAATGTGTGTAAAGTTTTAAAAACATGTAAATAACACTTGATAAAATATTACTTTTTTAAAAAGTTTAATAAAGAATTAAAAAATAAAATAATAATGTAATTTTAAGTTGTCCATCACGCCTTCATTTATATCTACATATTTACTAGAATCATCTTTAGTAGAACATTTTTTTAAAATCAAATAGCCAAAAATATTATTTATGCTTTTAGTGAGGATTACTCCATCTAGATATCATATTCTGAAAATTTAAAAATGACACCTGGACACGGGAATCGAACCCAGCACCATTAGCTTTGAACGCCAATGCTCTAACCACTGAGCTATTCAGGAATCGTCCCGCGCCCAGGGTCAGTCTTCACTCATATCTTAAGGCAGAGTCCATGATGGACGTGTGAACATAAGCAACACGCCAACTACCGCGTCGAAGGTGTCTGCGTTGTCTGATAGCTCGTGATCTTAATAAAATCACACATTTGTAGCCGACGATTTCCGCACGTCCATCATGGACTCTGCCTTAAAATATGGGTGAAGAATGACCCTGGGCACGGGACGATTCCTGGATATCTCAGTGGTAAGAGCATTGGCGTACTAAGCCAAAGGTCCGGGTTCTATTCCCGTGTCCAGGTGTCAATTTTCAGAATATGTTTTTTATTTTACTTATTGTCAAACATCAAGAAACTTTAAAGCCGCCTCGGTGGAATTGTTAGCTAACGCGCTAGTTTCGTGTTGAGCTAGACAGTCCGAGGACGGGGAGATCGAGTGTAGAATCTCAGTCGGGTGAACTGGGGGTGGTTTTCCCTAAATTGTTTTCTACTCTCCCTCCACGCAAATGCGGGTTAAACTCCTCTAAATTCAATCTTCCCAATTCCTAACCCAATAAAGTAATTAGTACTTAAGCGTGTAACCCGAATAGGTAGTAAGACGCGGTGCTAAATAAAATAAAAGTTACTTTAACAGTGTTCCAGGATAGTACCTACATTTATTCTAAAATTAGCACGGTGGAGTTAAAACACCGCGATTGATCAGAAATCACCATCTTGTATTCGAAACTGGGGATTGACTCACTAAATCATGACTTTCATTGACAGGATCCAGGTCTTAGAAATATCGTAGCCTCTTGGTAACAGGCAGGGCTAGTTTGCACGGTTAGTGTAACTGATATTATTATTATTATTACTATTACTATTAATACCGCGTCTTACTACCCGTTCGGTTTTATACGCACTGACGCTAATGTGTAATGGTAGGGTGATTGTGAGATGAAATGGAGGACCTACAGTTTAACGTGGGATCCGAAACACGTTGGAGGCCTGGCATTCCCCACATTCACAAGCTGTGATTAATACACGCCTTGTCAGAGGTGGAGGAAGGGTTTGGTGCTCAAATTAAATCTGTGCCGGGACCGAGGATTGAACCCCGGACCCCCAGCACAGAAGTCCGACACCTTACCCCTAGACCACCAGGTCATCTGTAACTGATCTTGATTCTGGAGGCTGGGGGTACAATTCACAACCGGCTTCACTTGGTTTTGGCCTCCCATCGTGACTTTTGGTCCTAACTACAGGCGAATGCTGGTTTGGTCCCTTGATATCTACCCTTCTCGAACTTAATGGGTTGGATCGTTCTCGAGTGGCTGCCATTGATAGCCTCTTATACAGCATGCAGGTAAGAAACAAATTGAACCGTTTTGACGATAGCGATTGCATTTTTACCAACAAATATCTATGACAGTGAAGATATCTTTTTGGGAAAAATTTTGGTGTATGGTAAAAAAAGATAATTTTAACTAAATTTCACATCCTTATTTGTAAAAACAAAAGTATTTATCTTTTATTAAAATAAGCTTTTAAGTTAGAGTTGGGTCTAATCCACTAGTTTACGAATCCAAACCTTGAATTTGAATCTGAATCTTGGAGAAATTATGAACACAAAAGAAAATATAATATAATAATTTAAAATAAAAATAGTATCTAAATTTTGACTGTCAAAAGTGACAGCTGCTAAACACATGTTTTTGAAGATCATATGGTTCGGCGTAGAGATACATAATTGGTTCTGGTAACTTTTCAAAGCCGTCAGATGTGAGCTGTCGGTCAGCACCAAAGAAGCCATGTGGCTACTGTATCTTAGATACGTCAACGTTGACGCCATCTGTCAAAATTGACAGCTGAAGAATACATGGTTAGGTACATGCGTACACACACACACAAATTTTTCTAGTAGTTTTTTTTGAAGTGTGATAAGAATATGTTTATAGTAAATATAAATTTCTAATGTTACGTGATTATTCTATGAATGGGAGCACCTCCAAGGCCTTGGCTTGCTGGATTAGCGGTCGTGGGTGACTCAGAGTTGAAGGTCAGGACTTCAAAACTTAGGTAGGAGTATAAGGTGTGCGGGTGCAGGATTTTAATATTAACGTAATCGTAACTATACATTTTAACGCATACATTTTCTCATTGGTGCGTTACAGAGTTAGCTATCAGACACAATATATTTAGCCCAAAGAAATAGGGTGAGGAAAATATGTTTGAAACGGATGCATTGACACGCACATGTAGATAAGATAAGGAACCAATTTTTGAAAAAATAAAGTAAATAAACTAATATGCTCATTGGGTGGGCATTTGCTTTTAGGTGAAAGTTAGTGGTTATTCATTGTATCGATGATATTATTTCTTTTCTTTTTTTTTACAAATGAGAATCTTAGGGTCGCTTTTAAAACGTACGTAGTAATATACCTTTTGAGTGTAAGGTCGCAAGCCCGGTATTAAAATACATCCTAAGCATTCCACACATCGTCAGTTATCAATATTGGAGCTGTACCTCACATGTTCTTTTCACAGCTGCTATTAAAATTATTTGCGGTCTTGTAGGAGGTGTTTGGGGGGCACTAAACCATTTGCACCTCTACCCGAGTCAGTAAATTAAGTCTTGCGGCCAAACCTGTTGATTGTTAATTACCGGCTGCTGATAATGTTGGCCTTCTGATGATAAGATAATATTCGATATATCGATACCGAAATTACAAATAAACCTCAAGTACACATCAATATTGACATACCACAGTCACGATATCGATAATCAAGAATATAGTAGTAGTAGTATCAAAGTGTAAACAATTTTTAATGCTATATAAATTATATATATATATATATCCTTACAAATGTAGAATTCACACACAGCCATAATTAGTTACTTTTTTCAAGATATATCACGGTGTATGAATTCTTGTCTTTGAAGTGCAGGGTGACCTTAGAAATACAGGTTGGAATAAGTCATTGGCTGATCAGGAATGAATTAAAAAAGAAAGTGCTGACATCAGCTTGAAAAAAAAGAGGGAGGAATAGGGGAAACATGAGGAATTCTTGAATGTAAGTTCAAAACTCATGAATAATTGAAATTAATACTGAAAAAGATTTGATATAAATCAAAGATAAGCAAACTTTCTGAACGTAGGATTTACTTATAAGAACAACCATTTGAATATATTTAGAAAGTCTGGAAAATATTTTGTAGAGTATCCTTTACCAAGCGAATAGAATTTTTGTTTTAAAAAAACACGTTAAAAGTTATTTAAACACCTTTGCCCTCTTTAGTTTATGACATATTACGTGTCACACACGTGTTTATATCCATTAAGTACAGCAGCTAAAGAATAAAGGCGAAAACAACTGAAATGAAGACACACCTTCAATGATACCCAACTGTCAAGTAATCAATTTCTTTTTGTTTGTTTTCTCAGATAAAATCAAACATATCACATTTATATTGGACACAATTTATCAAAACATCGCCAATGAAAATATTATGCTTGCCTCCGGTTTTGTAGACTAGAGATGGGTATAAAGCTAAACAAAACACGACTTACCTCTTATAGTGCTGGGCATATCACCAGATAAAAACCCTCCTGTTCAAGAAGTCCCAGACGAGGGCGACGTATCCAAATCTTACGACAGGTGAAAATGAACAATATCCATAGGTTTCGAAAGTTCCGAAAGAAAAACGACACTTTTTATTTATTTGAATCGAACTGTTCCTGAACCAGGTAAAGGTACAACTGATTTTTAAAAAATGTGTAAAGTATATTTATGAAGTTGGTATTCGTTGGAATTTCACTTCGTACAGTCGCGTTTATTTTTCCTTCGCAACGCGGAGGTCCCACAGTATTTAATTTTGCACTTGTGATCACAATAAAACCAGCAACATAACATTTGGAAGTCAACGTTATTACTAGAAAGATTTGCCAAACAAAATAAATCCCGGTTTATGATAAATTAATAAATAAAATATAATTTCACACTACGATCACCAAAATCAAAATTTGAAAATAAAGTCCACAGCACCACAAAAATGTATATAAATCACTAATTATAATATGTTTAAATCAACAAAATATAACAAACCAATTCACTATTTTTTTTTTAATACGTAATCTTTGAAGGGGCCTTGAAAATTCAAAGCACACCTTCAAAGGCTTTCGACTAACTGTCCTTCCTAAACTAAGCAAACTAATAATGGTTATCCCTCCTCCGCCATCTATTCCATCCACAGACTACGATGAGACAACTGTTTCCCCTTCTCCCATCCGTACCGCTTCCCCTCCTTTCTAAATCACAGAGATAAACTTACTAAAAGTTACCTTGCCCGCACTTGAACTTGACTTCAACTTACTGTACTTTTTCCCGCCACCATCCGTCCGTGGCCAACTGAAGGTGGTTTTATTTCCAAGTGTTTGAAAAAAAAAATCTTCACTTCAAGGTGGCATTGACTCTCATCACAGTAGTTTTTCATTCGGCTGGAACGTTTGGTAAATAAAAACTCTCAAAACTATGTTTTAAACTCGAAAAAGAAACGAACACACGATACTTGGAGTCACACTATGTGATTATTACTTAAAATAAATAAACACCGTTCCTGAAAACATGACAAATAGAAAATTTCCTTTTTAAAAAATGTTCTCCCTTCTAAAAACACAATGTCTTTCGATAAACACTTGTAATAAAAGTCAAGAAACTTTCATGATGACCGAAGTGAAAAGAAAATGTTGAGGAAGCAAAGAGAAAAAAGAGATACAGTGCTGCCATCTACACAGCGGTACATGTCAACTAACACCTACTATTACTAAATGTAATGTACGCATAGCTGCTCGGTCATTGAACTCTTTGGAGAAAAAGCAACGGTTTGTTTATATCCGGCAATGAGCGGGAGTTGGGGCAAAGTTGATCGTAAAGAACAACATTGCGCATGCGCGAGTCACAGCTGTGTTGATGCTGCAGCCGCCAAGCGGACAGGTAAGGAATTATAAATAAAAGAAAGACAAAGAGAAATGATAGAAGGGAGACGTGCAAGGAGAAATGCAAGCACACAGGTGGTAGGTACCTACATGGCTTAAACTTTTTTTTTTGTTTCTTTCTCCTTGTTAAGTTTTGTGACAGCATGAAATAATTTATAATGGTACATGTGTTATAAAAGCTGTCCTAACTTTTTAGGTATGTGTTTATAGAGAGTTCTGCTCAAGATAAGATATTTTGATTTTATTAACCTTATAAATTGCATTGTAACATTTATATTAAAAGTGTAGATGGCAAAACATTGTAAACTTTAACTGTCAGATTTAGTAAACTGTAAAAATATAAATTATAACTAAAAAAAAAAAGAAGTTTCAACACATGATTTATCTGGTTAATTTAGAGATTAGGGATGGATATGATATTTGGGGAAAATGCACCCGCGTGGAGAGAGGATGGAAAACTACCACAATAAATCACATGTGTAAAAACCACCACCGAGGTTCACTCAAACATTGACATTCACGTCACCAGCCTGTTAAAAGCCTGAGACCATGAGACCACCTGCAATGGTCTTTCTTAGCTTCTCATTAGGAGTAAATTCGTTTATATCTAAACTATGTAAATGGGCCGACAGTATGTCTACTTCACAAACTTATCTAAAATTATCGATCATTGCAAGATTGGGTTTGTTTCTTTTTATACTTGGTGGTAAATTAATGGTATAAACCAGAGTTTGGTAACCTACGGCACACGTGGCAAAATTGTCACGGGAAACGATTTTCAACGGCACGCTGAACTATTTGAATAAAAATAATAGAAAACCTTTATTTTTAATTAAAACCATTGATGTGAGTAATTTTTAATAACAAAGTGTTTTATGTTTCAATGATTCAACTTTTTTGTTACATAGTTTCAAAATAATGTCTTCAGAACTTAAATTTTGCAAAACCCATTTATAACGTTTGTATTTACTCTGATTTATCTGATCTATATTAAAATACTAAATATTCAAGTAACAGTAGTTATTTAATGTATTTGATTTAGAAACATGTTGCTACATTTACATTCTACAGATCAACTTCCTTTTGTTTTAATAGTTGTACTAACTAGTATAAAAATATAAACTATTTGGGTGGGCTTGGGTTGATTGGCACTCTGAGCTACTTTGCAATATTACTTCGACACAACAATACTAAAAGGTCTGGAAATGTGTTAAGAGCCCGTCTCACCTAACGAATCGTATGCTTATCGAAACTTTAGTTAAGTAATGCAGCTCGAACCAGGCGTCACATCGTAGGGAACTTTTTTTTATGTAGTGAAATTAAGACCGGTGAAACAATTTTATTGCATTTAAAAAAACAAATGATACGGCGCACCATACCAACTTTATCGATCTTTTATCTTAAAATAGAGACATTTACTAAAAGCTCGTAGAATTTGTGAAACTAAATCAAATACATTGTTGCAGAAGCATTCCACCAAAGAGCATAAATGAAATAAGATACAATTTTAAAGAAATATTCAGAAAAGAGGAATATCTTTTTCCACCAAAGAGCATAACAATGAATTTGAATTTCCCAAGACATCCGTATTATATATATATATATATATAACTTCTAGCTCAGAAACTATTGAATTCATAAAATTTTATTTCAAATAAAAAATAATTTTGAATAGAAGGGGGGAGGGGGGATTATTACAAATTTACAATGATAGGTTATTTCATACCTGAAATTAGTGGCGGAGATATGATCAAAAGTAGAAATTTATGATTATGTAAGGTACCTTTAAAGTCATTTTAATTTTTTTTTGTAATGTTAAACAATGCAAAGATACAAAATTGAATCAAAATTGTTAGAGTGGAATTTGTGCGAATCAATTTTATTTATTTTTGCCCTTCAGTATAATACCCCTAATCTTGGGGTTAGATACCTAATGCCAAATACTCCTCGGAGTAACCAATCCTATTAGAACCCTAGATAGCTAGTTTTATCCCTATCGGTAATATTGTTGCGGCCTTAGTTCGAGAACTGATAAACAGACAAAAAGAGAGGGCATCGCTAAAACACTATTTAGGGGTCATGAAACGTCGACATTTATCAAACTTTAAAATCAGATTTTTTAACGATCACAATACTTCTCTTTCCGAGGGATCGGGAGAAAGTAAAAAGACAATGAAACTAAAGATAAGTTATTTTAAGATGAAACACTTATATACTGATCCAAATTTCGTTTTTGCCAGGTGAAGAATTTAGAAAATCTTAATCTGATGCTATTCCTGGTTTGATAATAATCGTGTCTCTAATATACCGATAGCAAGACGTGTATTAATCACAACTTGTGAATGTGTAGAGTGCCAGGCCTCCACCATGGTTCGGATCCCACGTTAAATTGTAGGTCCTCCATTTCATCTCACAATAATCATACCATTTCACATAAGCTTAAGTGCGTGTAGCGTGTAACTTGAACGGGTAGTAATACGTGGTGCTAATAATAATAATAATAATAATAATATCCCGGTAAATAGGCCGTGATGAGATATATAGGTAAGTTTGATGGAGACACGAGTTGAGGTTCGTATCTTACAGTAATATAACAAACACATTCTCTGGTCTAATAAAATAAAATATTGCTTCAGTAGCCTAATTTCCCACGCGTTGTAATATCAGCAGTGTTATTGAATAAGTTATTCGTAGTAAAAATCACCAGGGGCGAGGATTTATGGTTTACCCAACCCCTGCACCTAAAACTTAGAGGTTTGGGGGCATCCCCCCAATCACCCGAGGCAAGAAAATTTTCGAGCTATATATATATATATATAGCTCGAAAATATATATATAAATATATATATAAATAGCTTATATATATAAGCTATTTAGAAGGGTTTTTTAAATACCTAGTAATTATCGTGAACTTGGGCTTAACATTTTTTTAACTAGTCACTAATATTAAAAATATAAAAAGTAAGCCTAGCCTTGGCTCAAAGAAAATTGTTTTAAACATCCTCTAAAAACCATGTTTAATAGAATACAACTTTTTGACAAATAAATAATTGATTAACATCCAAGCAGCATCAATTCGATTGATTTAAACAAGCGGCTGAAACCTTGTTTTTTAAAGTACATTAAGTTATTATTATTATTGTTGTTATTAGCACCACGTCTTACTACCCGTTCGGGTTATACGCACATTAAGTAATAAGACAACAGTACTTTACTGATACGGATGTTTTCAATCTTCTCTTAATGTCATTCATTTTCATTTTAGATAATGTCATGGTCCACAATAACTTAAAAAATTATATAGAAATAATTAATACAAAAGTGTAAATACAAATTACAAAAATACAACCTGTAGTTTGTATCTGGGAAACAACTGAAGATAATGCGGGCAAGGAAAATGATGATAGAAAAGGCTAATATAATAATTAGTATCGCATTACTCTATGGCTTGTGAGAAGTCTTGCCGCATACGATTGATTGTATGAACAACGACTATCCGACCTAGACATGCATATTATCAGAGGAATCGATTTCTTTGGTTTTTAATTCATTTAAAAAAATACTGTCTAGCAATTCTATATCTCCATTTAATCTAAAAGTAAATATGGATAAATTTGATGTTGACGATAACTTAAGAAAAAAATGTACAAGTAATGAATACGTTTGTACTCGACCCCTGCACGAGAAGGCCTCCAGGGTTCGATTCTCTGCCACTGGGAATCGAAGAGTTTCAAAGGACTTTTTCTTTTCCTTTAAAAAGTTTCTATTAAAATATCACTATGCCCATGACAAATATTCAAGAACTGTTTTTTATTACTCTGTGTAGTTGATTAAACTAAACTTATGTCCACCGAAATATTCTATATTTATTTTGACCAAAAAGGTTTTAGATAGAAGTAAGCACACTATATAATTAGGTATAATGTATATGAAATGCGAAGCTTTGAGGATGAAATATTATAATTACTGAGATCAGCTATAACTGAGTCATATTCGAATACATTTAAAAACGGCACATGGACATGGGACGAGACGGGTTTGATTACCGTACACAGGTGTCATTTTTCATTTATTTGAAGAAAAAAATAGTGGTAATTAGGTCTATAAAAACAGCAAAAATACGAAACTCCATTCGCTTTCCATAATACCACATCTTGAGATCCCCTAATGGAAGTATCCTAAGCCTCCAGTATTTTTGATTAAAATTGCAGTTCTGAAGACCCCAAACATCTAAAACGATTCTCAATTATTTTTGCATTATCTGTTGTGTCCCTTTTAAAATAAATGTATTTACTTAGGAAGGTTAGATAAATGTTTCCAACCATGTACTTTATCTCAATTTTCTAACATTTCACCTGAAACATTGTTAAAATAGAGTTAATTTACCTCATTTCTTAAAAGCCCCATGACTTCTTTGGTGCTGACTGACAGCTAACAGCTGACTTCTGACAGTCAAGATTTAGGTATATTCCTAAATTCTGACTGTCAGAAGTGACAGCTGCTAAAAATATGTTTATGAAGATCATATGGTTCAGCATAAGGATACATAATTTGGTCTGGTAACTTTTCAAAGCCATCAGCTGTCAGCTGTTAGCT
Source organism: Timema californicum (assembly GCA_902141385.1). Classification (NCBI taxonomy): domain Eukaryota; kingdom Metazoa; phylum Arthropoda; class Insecta; order Phasmatodea; family Timematidae; genus Timema; species Timema californicum. The sequence continues at coordinate 166,240 of CABFOW010000043.1, read as the reverse complement.
GTCACTCAACACCAAAGAATCCATGGGGCTAGTGTACATGTTGAGTCATTTTACTGGAACGAACCAAATTTTGAACAACAAACAACTAACTTAATAATTAGGAAATGTAGGTGACCTGGTGGTATAAGGGTAAGGTGTTGGACTTCTGTGCTGGGGTCAGGGGTTCAATCCTCGGTCCCAGCACAGATTTATCTGATTACCAAAACCTTCCTTCACCTCTGACAAGACGTGTATTAATCACAGCTTGTGAATGTGGGTCACCCTACCATTACACATTAGCGTAAGTGCGTATAACCCGAATGGGTAGTAAGACGCGGTAATAATAATAATAATAATAACAATAATAATAATAATAATAAGGAAATGCTGGATGTTTGTAACATATCTCACGGTGCTTCGGTAAGACGCTTCATTTAACGCCATTAATCGCTTCTAGGCATACAATATATGAATATTGTTATTTAGCTTTATAGAGTACTGCTACTGTCAGAGCTCTACGCAGGTTACACAATCGCTACTTTCAAAACTCGACTTCTTGCTTTCTCTTGAAATATTTCCTTCCTAAAGAATTAACACATTTGACTAGTCTTAATTATTACGGTCGACAAAAATCTTGAAAAATTTTTTCTTTACTAAATTTGATGTTAAATGCAAATCTAATGTATCTAACGTGTAAATTTATTGAGTTAGACATTAAGGGATGCGCATGTAGGCTAGTCAAGATTCAGAAGACAACCCATCCTCTAAATTATCTTAACGGATTTTTATTCGTATACTGGGAGAAGGGCTGACTCTTAACACTAGACTCTAATAAATTACGGTCCTTTGAACTACTTTCTATTCCTGAAACTAGCCTATAAATACGTCCCTTATAACTGATTGTTATTCCTATACTGGTAGATTGGTTGACTCCTGAGACTAGACTATAAATACAGCCCTTAGAACTGCTTGTTATTCATATACTGGGAGGTTGGTTGACTCCCGAGACTAGAATATAAATACAGCCCTTAGAACTGCTTGTTATTCATATACTGGGAGATTGGTCGACTCCTGAGACTAGACTATAAATACAGCCCTTAGAGCTGCTTGCTATTCATATACTGGGAGGTTGGTTGACTCCTGAGACTAGACTATAAACACGGCTCTTAGAACTGCTTGTTATTCATATACTGGGAGGTTGGTTGACTCCTGAGACTAGACTATAAATTCGGCCCTTATAACTGATTGTTATTCGTATAATGGTAGATTGGTTGACTAGAATATAAATATGGCTCTTATAACATATTGTTATTCGTATACTGGGAGATTTATTGACTCCCTAGACAACACTAGCCTTAAAGCAGCGTCCAGACTAGCGAGCCGATCCTCTATCCGAGCTTCAAGCCGAGCCTCGTTAACCTTGTATAAATGGATCAGAATGCTCGCAGCAACCCAGTGAATGTCGGTATTTCGACGAACATCAAAGAATGTTACGAGGCTCGGCTCAAAACTCACTGGACGGCGCTGCGAGCCGAACCACTTGCAACTTTAAATTATTTCTAATTAACCTTCCGTCACACGCGTTTGAAATATTAGCTGAGCAGTTGCGTGTTGTAAATTTTACTACACCTTGAAATTTTATTTGAAATTAATTTTTGTGGTTGTAATTTACATATTAAGTATTAACTGCAAATTAGTTTTATAACAGGCCAAGGGAAATAAATGAAACTTTATTTAATCTTTAAAAATTAAAAACAATATTTACAGTTACATGACTACTCGCGTGTTGTAAACTGTACAGCGAGGGTAATACATTTTCTTAGAAAATTTGTTGCACACTTAAAATAAGTTGGCTGACCTGGCGGTCTAGGGGTAAGGTGTCAGACTTCTGTGCTGGCAGCCGGGGTTCAATCCTCGGTCGTGGCAATGATTTATCTGATTACCAAACCCTTCCTTCACCCCTGACAAGATATCTTGTGAATGTGGGGAATGCCAGGCCTCCGACGTGGTTTGGATTCCACGTTAAACTGTAGGTCCTCCATTTCATCTTCACAATCACCCTACCATTACACATTAGCGTAAGTGCGTATAGCCCGAACGGGTAGTAAGACGCGGTGCTAATAATAATTAAAATAAGTTTGAAACACAGGGAGATAGGGGTGACAAAGAATAGACTTTCATCCTGAGTAGATTTTGTGGGTAAATATGTCCCAGCCCACTTAAGGGGCGTAGTGGTCTAACGCGCTAATATTTTATTAGACTGGCGTGCCCAAGGCGGGTAAATCGGGGCTCGAATCCCGGTCAGGTCTATTGAGGGTAGTTTTTTCCTTTATGGTTTCCCACTCTCGTTCCACTCAAATACGTTTAGATTACCTCTTAAATGCTCCCTTCCTCATTTCTTCCCCATAATATTACTTATCATATACTTTATTAATTTATTAATTAATTACTTTATTATTACATACTCTGTTTAGAGACCTTAAATAGATGTTGCGGACTGGCGTAAGAGTCAACGGTTGTTAAGAAACGTATAGATGTTATTGCAAGTCTTTCCTGCACATTTATGGATTCTCTTAAACATGAACTTTTTCTGTGTGCAATTTAAGCCCAATAAAAACAATGAGATGCTTAACCATAATCACTTTGTGACATTCGAGTTAAGTTTTTATAATTACCACTAATTTCTTTAAATTTGAGCTAGTGGTGCAAACTATTTCCACAATATTCCACTTGCCTTAAGTGCATTCGAGTTTGTCACCATCATCCGTGTCTTTTTTTTTTTCTTTGTGTTGAAAGATGTGGATAAATTATGCCGTGATAGCCAATTTAAAATTTTCCCTGTTCATTTCGTGTGTCATTCACTGAACTACAGTAACCCCACGACTCCTTTGGTGCTGACTGACAGCTGACAGCTGAATGCTGACGGCTTTGAAAAGTTATTATTATTATTATTATTAGTAGTACCGCGTCTTACTAGCCGTTACCAGAGCAAATTATTTATCCCTACGCCGAACCATATGATCTTCAAAAACATGTGTTTAGCAGCTGTCACTTCTAACAGTCAGCACCAAAGAAGCCATGGGGCTACTGTATTTAACTTTATGAAGCAAAATATGGCTCGCAGGAATGTTGAGGCTTGGCTCGGCTCGATAGGCTGGTCTGGATACAGCTGAAGATTATAAAAAGATATGAGGTGAAGTGTGAGTTTGTTTTCGTGGACAGCAGTGCTTAAAACAGCTATATGTTAAAAAAAATGTTTAGCTACAAATGTGTGTATCCTGACTCTAGTATCTTGATGGTTATCTAGCCCCGGGCAAATAACTGTTGTGAGGATACAACTATTTGATATTGTGAATCCATAGAACCACGCGGAGAAATACTCTTGAGTGATGACCTCACGTTGAACCTAAAACATCCTATGTATGTGAATATTTGGGCGGAAGAACAGGTTTATCTTCAAAATAGCGGTGCCATTGCACTGTGAATTAGAGTTCTTTGGCACCACGGCATCGATTTCCTTGGCTACTATGACAACGGCATTTTTGGTTACCACGGAAACGGCGTCCTTGGTTACCAATATAGTTACTTCCCTATGACAACGGCATTTTTGGCTACCGTTGTTAGTGGCTTTCTTCCTCCAAACCGGATCAACTGAAGATCTAAGCCGAGGACTATTTTGAGATACTGTTTATTCAAACATTTTTTAGTCTTTCTATTTAGTGACCAACTTGCCGGTCTGTGTATTCCTTATTTTTACTAATGTCTGGTCTAAATTTTTTGCACAGAATTTTACTTTTTTTTAGCACTACGTCTTACTAACCATTTGAGTTATACGCCTATGTACTGATTACACTAATGTGTTAGGGATTGGGAAGGTTTAATTGAGAGGAAACGCACTCGCATTTGCGTGTAGAGAGAGTGGAGAACAATTTGCAGGGGGGGGGGGAACCTTAGTACACCCGACCGTGATCAAACCCCAATATCTCCGTCTTTGGCAGTCTAGTCTAACACGAGAGTAGCGCTTTAGATCATCAGGCCACTGAAGTGGGTCCGTATATTACTAATCGTCTTTGCTATCCGCATTTTATTAATCCAAGCGGGTTAGGATGAGGAATGTAATGAATTTACCCAATTGAGGATGCGTGAGGGGACATTTAGGAAACACCAACCCAAGTAGGCCTACGCCAGGCTGGGATTTGAGCCCCAAACTCCTCGTTGTTAACAAACTAGACCAGATGAGCTTGACTCCCAAGTCTGCGTGTCTACCAATGCATGTGTGTGCCCCTTATAGCCTTTTTGTAAATTGAATGTGAGCCACGACACACTCTCACAAAAAGATAATTGCACTATAAAAATGTTAAAATTATGATTTTAGTGCAAGTTGATACAAATAGAGATAAAGCTTAAAGAATAATTATTCCTACAAATTTGAATCAAACTTGGTATAGTGCCGTGCATACAACTTCTTTGATGCATTGATAACAATTTATTATTTTCCTGTGAATCCTATAAATTTGACTAAAGGTCTGAATTTTGAAAAAGAAAAGATGGATTTAATTTGACTATATTTAAACTAAATATGCATAGTAGAAATTTTAAACATAGGCCCGTTTTGTTTATGAGGTCCATTTTCTGCAAAATATTTGGGTTAAGTCTAAATTTTGATAAAAATACTTTATTTAAACCGACTTCGACCAAACGTGGTTGACTATTCGAACATAAATTATCCATATGCCAGTCACACAAACCTTTGTCTTGAAAATCAACGCTTTGGAAATTAAGGTATTTTTGGTTAAATTTATTGTTCGTTCATAATGGCCCTAAATGACCAAAAAGTTAATATTTTAGCTTTCAATATTTGTATTGGTGAAATTTCGTATTTGTCTAAGCCGGAATTTTTCCCGAAGTGAAGTCGAAGCTGATTTGTTTGGAAGCCAAGTCTGAGCTTCGCATACCCCGTTCACAAGACACACAATATCCCAGAGCTACGAACCATTTTAAAAACACAAGTCAAATACAATAACATTTTGACTTTAACAAATCTTAAAAGTAATTTGAACTATTGATTTCACTTTTGATAGTTAGTGTCAATACTTATGAAATATAAATAATAATAATATCGAGAAACAATATCAATATTGGCAGAAAAAAAATATTCTAATATTTTATTCCTACCAGAATCTTACTGTAAGTGCTTCTGAAAAGGTTTTACCACTCTTTCGTTAATTAACACACATAAATCCCCATTATTCTGGAAAGCCTATTTTTCATAATATAATCCAACTAATATAGTATAATTCTGATATGAAAAAAGGTCTTCCAGAAGGTCCTTTGTAATAAAATTGGTATATATATATATATATATATATATAATCTATTGGTACATACCTAAAATAAACAACTGTAACAAACCCACCCTCTGGTCCAAAACAACCTGTGGTAAGCTTACTCTAATTATTATTATTATCCTTTTTATCTATAATCCTCATGCAAAAAAGCCTAATAACTATGAAGATACCAATCTTCCTCCCTATCTGCTCATAATAACAAGTCTGTGATTGTAACCAACTTCACTTCTAGCTTTTATTGAGCGCAATATACGATGTCGTTTATATTATTTCAATTGGGTAACAAAAGAGAATGTTGTTTATGTTGCAGTTGAAGTCACAGTCCTTAGATTACCCTCTCCAGGGGTGTATCTGCAAATTCGTATCAAAGGGGTGGGGTGCAAACTAAGATTGAACGGCTTACTTTGGAAGGAAGGGGCTATAAGGGTTTTCGATTGCCCAATCTAGTAAGATTCCACTAACAAAAACAGAAATTAAACTTCACTTTTGATACATTGCTATTGAGGGCTATATTTAAATAACTTATTAACGGTAATTTTGTTTGATTAGTTCAAAGCTACAATTTTATTCTTGGCATTTTCGGGGACAGACATTCTAAAATCACGGGTGGGTGCCGGGGAAGTTAAACTTACTTTTAAATGCTATATAATACACCCAACAATAATGTTTTATGTAATCGTGTTTTCAGACAGCATCAATAAATTAGATCTTGTGTAGGAAGTGACCGCTTCGTAAAAAGATCTCCAAGTACAGTTAAAGTCATAAGTTAAGAAAAAAAAAGTTGAATAGCGTTAGAAATAATCGTTGCTAACCATGATGTGATTTTATATATTCACTTTTTGGCAGCTTTTTTTTTATTACTTCGTCTTACTACCCATCTGGGCTATAAGCAATAAACTCAATTAAAGCCTTTTTATTCAATCTATATAAATTTAAAATGGTATCTTATATTTTGAGTTTTATTAATAGAACAAAATGTGTGAAAATGTAACATTAGTTCAGTTTCAAGCATATTTGCGGAACTATGACACTAGTTTTGATGAAAAAGGGCTCTAGATTTAGCCTTTCTCTAACTAATACGGTACATTTTTTATGGGTTTTTTGCTCGGGTGAACTAAGAGGGGAGGGGGTGATAAATGGTTTTCCACTCTCCCTCTACGCAAATGTTGGCTCAATTCCTCTAAATTCAACCTTCATAATCCTTAACACATGATCATAATTAATAAATATGTGTATAAGGCTACAAAAAAAAGTGTTTCTTTGATTTATATATCTACGCTTGTAGCCCTCTTGCTTGGAGGTCGTATTTAAAAAAATATAAGACAAAATCATCTCTGCGCATGATCAGAGCTAGAAAGTTGAGTTGGAGCCAAGTTGCGCATGGGTCAATGGCTCGAACATGAGGTGCTGCATTAACTAAATTATCATTTCATTCAAATTATGGCATGGACAAAATGTGTCGGTTTTTCAACCCTGGGGCACACGAATTTTTTAAAAACAATATCATGTTTTGTTTATTTGTTGTTGCAAGCCCTAATTTTAACTTTGTATAAAATGTAGGTTTTTTTTTCAAACAAGTCTTGAATTATTATTAGTTAGCATTTAATATATTTTAATTGAATTATAAATGTTAAATTATTATTAAATTGTTCTCTCTCTTTTTATGTTTAAGGCTAGCGGCCATAATAGCTGGTCACTGAGAGAAAAAACGATTCAACCAGGTCACCGGAATGCTGACAATATTCCTAAGGTGATGTTTTTTTACCTAAAGTGTCATAAAAAGTTTGTACATTTTTTCATTAAACTATAAAATAATTGTGTTGATTTTTGTAGTTGGACATGTTAAAAATAAAAACCATGCCTTATGAAGATGATTTCTAGTCAAAATAACATATTTCTTAAATTAAGCGATTGGCTAAAAAAAAAACACTATTACGTTTAGAAAGATGGAATTTAACCAATCCATTTTAAAAATAATCACTTAATTAATTAATAAATACATTTTAATAGCTTTGGTGGCCACATGGTCTAACGCACTCCTCTCGCAATATACTAGGCTGCCGGTGATAGAAATATGGAGGTTCGAGTCTGGGTTGGGTGTACTGAGTGCGGGGTTTTCTAAAATGGTTTTCCACTCTCCCTCCATGCCTATCGGTTACACTTCCTATAAATATAATATTCCTAATCTGTAAAAAAAAAACCATTAGCGTAATTAGTACATAAGTGTACAACACGAACGGATAGTAAAACGAGGTGATAAAAAAATAAATTCTAAAATAAATTCTTGGACTATTTGAAATTAATATTTAGGAATGAGGAGGTAAGCAACCGTAAAAAGGTTGAGAACCATTTCGATAAAGAATGTAATTTACTCTTGTGCATTTCAAAATGCGTCAGAGCACGCGGATAATTATGGCTAGCAAATCAAATACACAACCCAGAAATAAGAAATAGGTGGCGACCTTGTTTGAGACAACGTTCCTGACCGAAACCACAGTCTTAGGGTTCTGGTTTGGTTCTTGTAAAGAATAGAGCCATTTAAACTAGAGATGGGAAAATTGATTCCTCAATACTTATCGATTCTTAAAAGTATCTAGAGGACCGAGAATCGAGAAATTACCTCGATTTCTAAAGATACGTACAAATGATCGTGAATACTTTATTAAGACATTACTGAATAGCAGATATTAAAGACTGTTTGTAACGCATTTTTTCGTTAGTTATTCCATATATTTGTATGGTAAAACTTATTAAAGCATTCATTAGATCTGAAAACCTAAAAATTGATGTTTTGCTTCAATATGTAAACATATTTACCTTGGTATTATAATGTATTCAAGAAAAAACATAAATAAACCTCCATATTAACAGATACTAACTCTGTGTTAATAAATATATTACGATTGCTTTGCAAATTTACTGTCATAAGTTAAATAATAATAATAATAGTAGTCTACAGGTAAGGTTTATTTCAAAATTTAAAGTGAAAATTAAAATCATGACTGTAATTTGTAAAGGCAAAAATGTTTTAAAAGTCTAATTAATGTTTTATAGACATTTAACAAAATTTCCAGAATAAAATAAAATTGGAAAAAAAAAAGTTCAGCTACCACGGCAGCCATATTGGTTTCTATTAACATGTCAGGTCTATTCCAGTAAAAATCGAGTATCGAAGAATTGAAGTAAAAATTTAAGAATCGAAATCGAGAATTGGAATTGAAAAACTGGTATCGTTCCATCTCTAATTGAAACCATTAAAATGTGTGTTCCTTTTCTGTAATTTGGGAATTAATAGTCTGGGATCTGGTTGTTCTGTTTTTCTTATAAATGAGATGCCAATTAATTGTGTAAATATGTTTTGATCAACGTTTAAAGCTAGGAATGGAAAAAAAAATCTCTGAGGAAAGGATGAATATGTTATCTTGTATAAAATACAGCCGCATTAGCTTAGAGTGAAGATGTTGAAACCACAATAAAAATCCCAAGTAGCGTATCTAAATAGAATAGCTCAGTCGACATCAATTTGCTATAAACCGAAATTCAACTAAGTGCAAAAATTCTAGAAATTAAATATTACATTTTATTACAAAACGATAAACTTTTTGTAAACTTAATATGCTAATAACATGTCATCTCTTGTTGGGGAGACAGTAGCTACTCTCTAGAAAGTGTAATCTCTTGTTGGGGAGACAGTAGCTACTCTCTAGAAAGTGTAATCTCTTGTTGTGGAGACAGTGGCTACCCTCTGTAAAGTGTAATCTATTGTTGGGGAGACAGTAGCTACTCTCTCGAAAGTGTAATCTCTTGTTGTGGAGACAGTGGCTACCCTCTGTAAAGTGTAATCTCTTGTTGGGGAGACAGTAGCTACTCTCTTGAAAGTGTAATCTCTTGTTGTGGAGACAGTGGCTACCCTCTGTAAAGTGTAATCTCTTGTTGGGGAGGCAGTAGCTACTCTATGTAAAGTGTCATCTCTTGTCGGAGAGACAGTAGCTACTCTATGTAAAGTTTCATCTCTTGTTGCAGAGGCAGTAGCTACTCTTTGAAAAGTGTAATCTCTTGTTGGGGAGACAGTAGCTACTCTATGTAAAGTGTCATCTCTTGTCGGAGAGACAGTAGCTACTCTAAGTAAAGTTTCATCTCTTGTTGCGGAGGCAGTAGCTACTCTTTGAAAAGTGTCATCTCTTGTCGGAGAGACAGTAGCTACTCTATGTAAAGTTTCATCTCTTGTTGCAGAGGCAGTAGCTACACTTTGAAAAGTGTAATCTCTTGTTGTGGAGACAGTGGCTACCCTCTGTAAAGTGTAATCTCTTGTTGGGGAGGCAGTAGCTACTCTATGTAAAGTGTCATCTCTTGTCGGAGAGACAGTAGCTACTCTAAGTAAAGTTTCATCTCTTGTTGCGGAGGCAGTAGCTACTCTTTGAAAAGTGTAATCTCTTGCCGGCGATGCGATAACTCCTGCACTCTATGATATTTTAATTTTTTCGTAAGAGGGACTACAGTCAATCCTCCGGATGAAGAATGTCTTCTGACAGTTCAAAAAGTACCCTTATTTATTTACACACGCCATTGGATGTCTTCCACAGCTCTCACATTTGATAGATGGTATATATTTTATTAAACTGGAAGATGAATAATAATAATAATAATAATAAATATGTATCATTAAATGTTGGCTATTTAACTATCATGCATATTTTGTCTAACAGAACACGGATGAAGTATGGTTGGCGGCCACACGTGAACGAACGGATGGTAGCCAGCCAGCTCTTGTCGGCGACTCAGTACCTTGCTGTGAACTCTGCTAGGACCCCCAAAGACCGTTACTTGCTCCAATGGAGGAACCGCCTCCTTTTGCCGCCCAGCAACCAAAATTTCACGTTACATCTCTCACGGTTAGGCTCCACGCCTCAACTCGTCATGGGTTAGCCTGAAGGAGGTACCTCAGTTCGTTTATAGTATTGGTAAAGTTACTTTTTTCAACAACAGTTACCACCATAAGAAGCCAGAAGCAGAACATGGAAAGGTTTACCTAACACTCATTAGTCTAAATACATTTGTCTTTTGGTTTTTTTTACTAGATGACCACGCCGATAAAAAAATTACTATTTAAGAACACGGCCAACCAAATAGCTTTAATTATAAAATAGACACAACACCCAGACCCCCGACTCTTAGTTTAACACTGTGAATATAGTTTTATTTAATTCATTTATTTGAGGAATTTAAGGTGTGATGAAAGAAGATGCGAGAAAATTCCAGTGTTTTTGCAGTGTTTATGGCAAAACATTTTTTGGTCAAATAAATAAAATATTGCTCCAGTACAAACATATAATTTAATTTTCTTCAAATGGTGATCTCAATTTTTTTTAAATATCTGTCAAGGATGTTCTGGAATTTAATGACATTTTCTCTTAATTTAAAAAGTTTGTCATCTAATGCCGTTATGCTCATGACAGAGATTACACGACTGTTAATATCACCATGTGAAGAAAATTAAATTATATGTTTCTACTGAATAAACATTTGTTTTATTTTGTCTAAAAAAATGTTTTTATATAAAAACTGCAAAAAAACACTGTCCTTTTGTCGCGTCCCCCTCCGTCCCACCTTAACGTGCACTTTATACGCTGACTGATTATATTAGCACACGAGAATGTCTATGAACGAGAGTGAAAGGACCTGCCAAATTTGCCGAGAAAGGTATTTCCACAAACCTCCCAGGGTTATTCCACATTCCACAATCGACATGGGACGAACGGCGGAGGTTGAGCTACGCACATTCATCGCTCGAGAAGATTCCATCAATCCCGGCTGTGTTTGAGTCCACAAACATCGTGTCCTAAGGCGAGCACTTTACCTCAAAACCACCAAGGTTGATTACATTGAATTGATGAAGTATCAACTTTACAAATAGTTGTTTTAAGCTGCAAAACGAATCGCACCAAGGACCCAGAATGTCAGAATGTAAACGTGTTGATGACTCGGTTAAGGTACCTACTAGACATGTTATATTCATGAATTAAGAAGATGGAAACTATAGTAGTCTAAGAGCCAATGAAAAATAGATATCATTTTCATTTAGATTATTTGAGATATTTAACAAGCTCTTAGGTGATCTGGTGGTCTAGGGGGTAAGGTGTCAGACTTCTATGCTGGCGGCCGGGGTTCAATCCTCGGTCCCGACACAGATTTATCTGATTTCCAAACCCTTCCTTCACCCCTGACAAGACATCTTGTGAATGTGGGGAATGCCCGGCCTCCACTGTGGTTCGGATTCCACATTAAACTGTAGGTCCTTCATTTCATCTCACAATCACCCTACCATTACACATTAGCGTAAGTGCGTATAACCCGAACGGGTAGTAAGACGCGGTGCTAATAATAATAATAATAATAACAAGCACTTTCTGAGGCGACTGATTATATTAACACACGGCTTATAAACAAACTTACATCTAGAACAGACACAACATCCAGTCCACGGACATTAACATCACTGTGAAAGGGTAAAAACACATTTCACCAATGATACAGTTTTCAGCCACTCCAGGAAACGAACCCGGGGGCCTTAGCTCAGTTGACAAACAGGCTACCGACTGAACTAAGGTGTCGGGCAGTAAAAAGAAAAAACAACAAAATTACAGGATGTGAAAACAAATATATCTCCAACACATTCGTATTATGCCATCGTTATTATAATTATGATGACCTAGAAATACTCTAACATTCCTTTAGATATATGCCTTTGATAACTTTAAAACGTTCCTTATTTATCAATAAATTATTTTAATATTAAAATGAAATGCCCTTAATATTTTGAAAGTTCTAAAAATCTAATAAACAATTTTATTTAAATAGGCTACATAAATGAATTGATCACCAGTAAAACATTTATTTCAACTCATTCACGCCGGCAATGTTTTCTTATTTATTTCACTATCTAAACTTTACCAAAATAATATCGACAACTATCGTGAGGTTACCAGAGACGAAATATACCACGTGCATTCACATGGCCGTTATTTTCATCCTGGTTTTGTTAATAGTTGATGCAACAATAAACAAAAAATAGTTTTATAAAATGTATTGTGTTTATATAGATTAAAAGTGTTTTGTTTGTTTGTTTGTTTATGTGGATTTTATATTGTTGTAACACGTAACATAATTTTTACATGTAAAACACATTTACCACAGATAATACAAATAAAGAACACCAGCTCCTGAAGGGCCCTCGATCTTTGATCGACACTGAACTTATAATAGCATTAAACAAGAAAACATTTCCTGACGTGATAATAATAAGTTAGCAATATATTTATCGGCGGGAAAATGAGTGTATTGTAAAAATTAAGCCAACTGGCTAATTATATAAACATGGCTTACATTTAATTAAAACAACTTTTTACATACGTTTGTTCAAAACAAAAATGTTTCATTTTAAATGGTTTGTATGATAATGAAATTACTGTTCGATTAGATAAGGAGGGAGTGTTGGCAGTTGTATTATAATGCGATAATAAAATGTATAGTTACTTAACAAATATCTTTATTAGTTGTAATTAATATTAATGATACTGACAAAGATGATTTTGTTCTTGTTTTAGCATCTCGCTATCTTATGAATCAATTTGTAACCCAAGTATAATGTTTCGAACAACGCCCAGAAGAGTACGGTAGTGTAGCTTCAAGATCGATAGAGTACAAGCCTGCCATGAGCAAAGGCGATAGAACAGTATTCTCTAACGCAGTGGTTCTCAAACCTATATTGGCTCGTCTATAACCTGTTGCACCCGCTTGCCGGAGTAGCTGTCGTAAGACGTATTGTGATATACAAAGTGGACTGTCTACAATGTACTGTCGTAACCCGTAATTTAAGCCAATAGGAATTAAGAAAACATAAGCATGAAAAAAACTATACAGGACTGTTTCAATCTATGAAACTATAGGTTGCACTGTTCTCAATTTTAACTTTGAAATAAACATATAGCTAATCGTAGATAAATGCTTTTGGTTGTAGCAAGACAAATACATTAAAAAATACCGCCTATCACAAAAAACTGGCTTTGAAATACATGCCTATGGGTAACTTCACTGAGAGTTTGAGCAATTTGGGTCCATTGTTTGGTCTTCTTAGACTCGTCTTTGTAAAGAGGATCTTTTTTGTGAAAAAAAAAAGGTGGATATTGCCTGACAGACACAATAAAAGTTAATTTTTGAATCAGTTTAAGCTTCCATAAAACTATTTCGAAAAAATACACTAGGAGGCTAAGAGTACACTTACACCAGCATGGACTATGTCTACAAAATCAAAGTCATATTCGTGTTTACAAATAATTTTTTTTTAATTAATGTTTATATTATATCTTTTTATTATAAATTTTAAAAATGCAATGTATATTTCTTTTTATTTACAAGAATTATTTTTCTAGATCCAATAAATATTCATTTTAACTGATTTTAATAGGTAGTCCAATTATCTTAGTTTCTGATTGGCTGATGTCGCAACGACATTGTATGAAGAAACCGACGATGTTCATTTCTTCCGACACGCCCTTCCGACTTACTTGTTACATATTATACATGGAAAGAATAATATAATATAACTTTAAAATGATAGGCCTAATGTAACTTTAAAATGAAATGCTATTTATCCACTTTTTAATGCTTTTTTTATATTCTAACAATGTTAAAAAGTCATTCCATTTTCTTTTCATAGTTAAACTAGATATGCTACTAATGATATGGATTTTTATGAATGATTAGCATAAAAATTTAAAAGCATTAATAATGTTTTGATCGTCATTACGCATAATTGTCTCACGGAACCCATAGCACCTCTTCACGGAACCCAGTTTGAGAACCACTGCTGAGTCTAACGTATGAGTAATTTTTTTTATCACCTCGTCTTGCTATCTGTTCAAGTTATACACATGGGTATATCGGAATATACGTTTGTGATCAGTGAATGTAAAACAATATATACATTTATATTTACTCATTAATACTTTTTTTTTTACTATAACATAAGTATTCACAACTTATTAAACTGTATTTAAAGCTAATATATTAAAGTGGAGACTCGTTTTTTATAATGGTAAGTAAATGACACTGACAACAATTAAAACTAATTTCATACATGCATATATGTTTTATAGAAGTGATTTTTGGCAGATATTACCAAGTCCAACAAAATAATAATGAACATAGAACTTACACTTTATTAAAGTTGACCTTAAAAAAATTGATTCCCTACTATCGGACTCTACTATCAAAACACGATTAAATACTATAGCTTTAAATGTTGTATAGTCACCGTCAATATACTATTTTCAAATCCTTTAGAAAATTAAATTCATCATCTTCATTATTAGGTCATCAATATGGCTATTGGATTGCCACAGCTCTCCACTTTTGCATATCCTGGGTCAAATATGTTAAATATTCACCTTTTTATGCCAACATCGTTTACCATCAGATTCGTGTACATTGGTATTGTCCTTTTTATTGAATTTATCCCTTCCCCAGCTTCCTCTATATTATCTTCATCAAACTATTATGTACCGGTATAAGTCCTACCATGTTATCTCTTCTTCTCTGCATACGTTTTCAAAGTTTCCTTTCTTCATTTTCTTAGCAATTCTGTATTTGATACTATTTCCATCCATGGTAGTTTTAGTATTCTTTTGTAGCACCGCGTTTTTTTTAGTACTTTGTCTTACTACCCGTTCGGGCTATAAGCTTTTCTACTAATTATGCAAATGGTTTTAGGGATTATGAAGGCTATTTTTAAAGGTAGTGTGCCCGCGTTTGCGTGGAGGTAGAGTGGAAAACAATTCTGGAAAAACCACCCTCAATACACCCAACTGAGATTCAAACCTCGATTTCTCAAGTCATCATCAGCAGTCTAGTATACTGAGAGAATAGCGTCTTAGACCATGCGGCCACCGGAGTGGGTCACCGCGTTTGAAATGCTTATCAACTTTCCCTTTTAATTTGGCCAATGGTATATGTTTCACATCCATAAAACACAACGTTCCATACCTTTAGGAAACTAAAATAGTGAAAATTGTTCTAGAATTATTTTGAAACACAGATACTAATACTAATAATATAATTGTGAAATTTGTTACAAGACACATTTTAAATGAGATTATAAATAAACTTATTTATGACGTTATAATCTTCCCCACTTTACAGTACAGTCTGGTTCACCGACTATGGAGTTCAAATCCCGGCCGAATACGCTGAAGGTGGTTTTTTTCTAGTTGGTTTCTGCCTTTATTTCTCCACGCAAATACTGGTAAATTTACTCTAATTCTACCTTTACCATCCATAATAAATTGTGTTTATTAATATATATATATATATATATATATATGTTTGTGTGTGTGTATAGCCCAAACGAGTTGTGAAAAGATCTGGTAAAAAATAATAAAAAAACATTAGTAAAATTCAGAAAAAACAGGGCACGCCACAGAGTTAAATTTTCATATGAAAGGCCTTTTAGATTAAAAAAAATTTCCCCCCCTCCCCCCAAAATTGATTAAATTTTTTGATTTATTGTTAATGTGGGGAATGCCAGGCCTCCACCGTGGTTCGGATTCCACGTTAAACTGTAGGTCCTCCATTTCATCTCACATTCACCCTACCATTACACATTAGCGTAAATGCGTATAACCCAAACGGAGACGTGGTGCTAATAATAATGATTTATTGTTTATTGTTATTTTAAAGGTATTAGTAATATCTATCAAAAGTGACTGCTGCGGATCCCATAACTTGATGTATGGATACGTTAAAGAAGATCTAATATCTTTACTAGATGTCAGATATAAAAATGGGACTGTATTAATCTGATTAGACATAAAAACGACCCACACACGTGCACAAACTCAACATTCATGTAAACAGTATATAACGAGCTATCAGCAATGTTCGAACTTTATTTGAAATACAATCTGATAGGAAGACACTGCTCACTAGACTTTATCGGGCAGAGGCGATAAAAGAATGTTGCCACCTACCTACTAAAATAACCATTAACCATTAGTCCTGCACTTCAACAGCTTTCAGCGAGTTTTTTCTACGCACTGTTTAAGCAGGTCCCTTCGCAGATGCGGATATCCGTGATAATATTGAGGCGGCTACAATTGAGATACAATCGTGTATTGTTGATTAAACTATGTATAGAACTAAAATAAACTGGTTTTATTATTTTATAAAAAATTGCAAAAATAACCAGAAAAAAGAGGGGGGGGGGGACAATTTATAAACTAATGTTTATTTTAGAGTTATAAACTGTAATATTTGTATATTCATTTAATAATCTCTCACAAGATTGAATAAAATCATACATTATAAATTTATAATTTATAAATATACATTTTAAATAAATTAGTGAGATAATTATAATATATTATGTATTTAATATCCATGAATACTTTCTTAACACCACGTCCTACTAACCGTTCAGGTTATACGCATATGTACTATTTACGATAATGAGCTAGGGATGAGCAAGGTTAAATTTAGAGATAGTGTACCCGCATTGGCTTTAGGAGAGCGTAAAAAACAATTTTGAAAAAGTCACTCTCAGGATACCCGACCAGGATTCGAACAACTATCTTCCTGCCATTAGAAGCTAAGTCTAACATGATAGTGACGCCTTAGACCATGCAACCACCAGAGTAGGTACTGATAATGAGTGAAGTTCACTGATACATATAAGTATAGCGATTTAAAAACTGGGGACGTGGAATAAGACCTTGCGGATTCGGATTAAGACCTTGCAGGGGCTTCATCATAGTTGGAATTGATATGTGTGACCCCCAGAAACTCCCCCTCAATCTAAATTGTGTACAAATTTAATATAACAAAACTCGCACCTATGTGCACATGGCCTAAGGCACTTGGATTGACTTTTACATTATTCTGTCTGACTTATACTCTCTGTACAGCTCGATTTTCATCGGAAGTCCTTTATTTGAAAACTGTAAACTCATGTTACCACAATGACAGAAAAAAATTATTTTGATTGTATTTACATTCCCGGTCAGTTTATTTAGTAAGGTGAAGAGAAATTATACAAGAATCCAAAGGGAAGTATTATTGGAAGCTTTTGATAACTTTTTAGATGAACTATATAATTAATTAATAAAATAATACATTTTTCTAGAGTGCCAAATGTTAGTGACTTTAAATAAATGTTGGGGGTAGAAAGTGGGCTTCCTATAAATCAGGGTTTGTGTCCATATTATGTGTATATATAAAAAAAATATATATATACTTCATTCACGGTAGGAGTTTACCTCTGAAAGGTATTTTTTCCTACCAATATCCTACTATATAATAGATTTCTGGTAGGGAAAAAGGCCTTTCAGAGGTAAACTCCTACCGTGAACTTACTAAGCCCATTTTCGACCACCAACATCGATTGAAAGTCACTAACATTTAGCAATTTAGAAAAAGGTCTTACTTAATTTATATATACTATTTATATATCGTGGTGACCTGGTGGTCTAGGGGTAAGGTGTCAGACTTCTGTGCTGGCGGCCGGGGTTCAATCCTCGGTCCCGGCAAAGATTTATCTGATTACCAAACCCTTCCTTCACCTCTGACAAGACATCTGGTGAATGTGAGGAATGCCAGATCTTCACCGTGGTTCGGATTTCACGTTAAACTGTAGGTCCTTCATTTCATCTCACAATCACCCTACCATTAAACATTAGCGTAAGTGCGTATAACCCGAACGGGTAGTAAGACGCGGTGCTAATAATAATAATAATATTTATATATCCCTGAGGTTACAGCTGAAACGGTTTGACGGATTTTATTCAATCTATATTTTAGATGTTATATGGATTTGAAGGAAAGAAGAAAATTCTGGGAGTTGAAGGAGGCAGAGGACAGGGTGCAATTGGCAGTCTGAGTTTACTGACTAAAAGAATGGACCTGTTATAAAACAGAACACATAATAATAATAATATTAATATATGAACATACCTCAAACCAAGATCATTATTTTAATTACAGCCTAAGATTAAGGGTATTTTATTGATGTTTAATTTTCGGAAATCAGGGGTTTTTCAGAAAGTGTCTGTAATAATTTTGTTCAAAATGTATAACTCTAGGTTGTTTATATTTATGCAGGTCAGCATTTTTCATTTCGAGTCGAGTTTGAATCGAAACTGATTTCTTTTTGAGTTCGAGTGTTATAGAGAAATATTTGTTCAATAAATATTTCAAGTTGAATTTCTGTAATAACTATAAACCATACATGCCATATACATATAAATATAAATAATCATATACATAATATGCGTAAACCATAAATAAACAAAAACATAATTATTTTTAGAATTTCATTTTGTGAATAAATATATAGTCACGCAAATTTAAATTTTGAAAATAAATTTAATATAGCTGTGAATTTTTTTCGCCAAGAAAAAAGGTAATATTGAGGGCTTCTTTGCTATGAAATTATATATAAGATTGAATAAAATCAATTAAGCTAGAAATTTTCGAGAAAAAGATTGCAATTCCAGGAAGACACATTTTTTGAGTTTTGAAAAAATCTTTGAGTCGAGTTCGAGCAGCTACTAAAACTCAAATCAAACTCGAATTTTTGAGTACTCGTGATATTATAGTTATTTTGAGTGTAGGTAGTTTACTGAAGACTTGTTTTTGAAAATTCAAAGTATTTTTAAAATTGATATAGCAATTTAAAAACAAATCTGAAGGGTGTTTAGTATGTTTATACAAATAATTTGTTTGTTTTTCTGAGTGAAATTTACCAACCGATAGTTTACTCATAGACGTAATTTGAAAATTTTGTTTCAGTCTATAATATGGACCTTATGAGAACTATAAAGAACTTGTGCTGTCGTATTTATTTCACTAAAAACAACACTTATTTTATGAACACAAGGGTATTGCACTGCCAAATACAAGGGAAAAGTATGAGGAGCGTAGTTTTAGAAGAAAGGCACCAGTTTTAGAGTATAAATGGGATGGGGAAAACACACTTTTAAACATGGCCCGGACTTTGATGCCTTAAAAAGGATATAAAAAATTACCTATAAAATGATATAAATATTCTAACAAATGACTTAAAAATTTCAAAATATGAAATAAATATAAACAAAATCTCGTCATTAATGCATATCAATAAATCAAACACACACTTTACAAATTTAAAATAATAAAATGTATGCAATGAAAACTCTTTAACAATTATTACACTCTTACATTCCACTAAATAATAAATATAAAATTTATTTACAAATATCTTCTTCAGAAGTAATACCTACCCCTTTCCAATGCAACCCTTTCCACTTAGTTTCAGTGTCTCACGAGGAATGTATATTCTTTTAATCAAAAATACAAGCGAAGAAAAAAACAAAGTTTATTTCTTATATCTTCTCGTTACGGCAACAATGTGATTAACACATTTATGTTTGGAGTGTTTAATCATTTATAAAGTATCGATAGTATTTAAAAATATCTACTCAAGATAATTAATGCCTTAAATTGACTCAAACAAGCCTAAAAATGACCCAAGTCAAGATAATTTGATTTAAAATTCCAAAATGACCAAAAATAACCTATAAAATATAGTCTACATTTCTACAACCAGGGGAACATTAACAGAGTTTATGTACTTATGAGCATGGTATGCACTGAACAAAAAAATAATAATCAAAATCCGGGTTCTGGTTATAAATAATATGTGCTCTACCCTCATCACCCCAAGTCAATCTGGCTAAGATTCGAACCTGGACCCCTCTTCCCCCCACAATTTAGTATATTGGAGGACTAACGCCTTAGACCATATTAAAATAGCCCGGCCTATTATTTTCATTAACCCCGGACATATTTGAGTTCACCAGAGGCCACTGACATACACAAAATAAAAATGAAACATTTTCCACAGCTGATTGCAAACATAAATAAATATTACTAGACTATGACAGACATATAGGTATATTTAAAAGTGTTAGCCAACTTTGAGAGGTGTAAATAATAATGAAAGGTTGGAATTAAGAGATATAGATATTGCCGTTGACGTGGAGGACAAGGTTCGAATCTCAGTAGGGTACACTATTAACTGGTTCTCAAACATGTGAAGCATCCCTGTAATTTCCCATACCTTCTCCAAGCTAATTTCGGTGTACTCTCTGCAAACTTCCCTATTACCATTTACCGTAAGTTAATCTTAAGGCTAAACTTTGAAATTTGCTTATTTTTCATAGAAAATGTAACAAAATAACCTTCAATTCAGATTTGTTAAAAAAATTCACCAAGACAAAAACTACTTCAAATGTAACTTTCAAGAAAACAAATTACGCGATACCAAGTCGAGCCTTGTAGAGATGGTAGGGTTCGAACTCACGATGTGACCAGGGGAAGATACAAAGGGGTCAGAGGGGATGTGACATCCTCTCTCCCCTCCATCATCAGTTCTTACCGGCAGCACCAGGGGACAAGAGAGGCCGGTGATATAAAGGAGGGACCGAGCCGACGCCCTCAAGATAGGACAGAGGTAGGAGACGTCGTACCAAGGAACGACGCTGCGCGCACAACCGCTCTTCTTCGGCGCCAACACAATTTCACGTGAGTTATAACACTGTTAATAGTGCTTTTACAAAAACAAAATCTAGTAGGATACATGTTTATAGTGTGATTCTCACACGTATATCCGGATTTTGGTAGGAAGAAAAGTTTCTGGTAGGTACTAAAGTTACTAAATTTACTAAACTATTATTATTATTAGGGCCGTGTCTTACTACCTGTTCGGGCTTATACGCACTTACGCTAATGTGTAATGGTAGGGTGATTGTGAGATGGAATGGAGGACCTACAGTTTAACGTGGAATCCAAACCTGGCATTCCTCACATTCGCAAGTTGTGATTAATACACGTCTTGTCAGAGGTGAAGGAAGGGTTTGGTAATCAGATAAATCTGTGCCGCGACCGAGGATTTAACCCCAGACCTCCAGTACAGAATTATGACACCTTACTCCTAGACCACCAGGTCACTGAATGTTACTAAAACAATTTTAATATATTCATACATCAAGTCATGCTAGTTGCAGCCATCACTTTTGATCAGTGCAGTAGAACTGGTTTAATTCGAATTCCAAGAAATATCTGAAAAACTCTGAACTATCCAAAATTCAAATTAACTATTTTTAAAAGTATTTAGGCAGTTTTTACACAACATATCAATAACCACAAAATATGCTATATATAAACACACATATTTTATATATGCTATATAAAATACACATACACCATATGTACCGTACCTACATAAAAAAATAAGAACAAATCAAACATAAAATATAAAACTTGGAAAAATGAGCGTATGAAAATTGCAGAATTAAACATTTTTTGCACTTAAATGTAATTATGGCGGGAAAAAATTAGTGATCTGGGTTAGTTGTAGTTTGCCTATCTTAACGCAATAAATAAAATCTTTAAGTTCACTGATTGTATTAAAAATATTGCCTTTCATATTTCACGTCTGGTTGAGATTCTGTGTATCTTTTCAGGTTTTCCATCATTTCGGGGGCTTACTTAATCCTTTACTATACTTCAATAACTCTATTTGACATTATTGGCATATGGGCTGATTTAATAAAGATTAACAATGAGTTACATAGGCTTCGAATAATTCAAATATTTCCTCCTAAAATTTGAATTGAATGTTATTTTTTACCATTGATTTGATAGGAACTTCATGGTGAATCATGGTGGTTTCATATTATCCAATTTATCGAATTAACCAATGTAGAATTAGCCAGATCTTTCTGTATCATCAATAACCATAAAAGAACACAAATAATATAGTAAAATGTTATCAATGTTGGCAGCAAAAAAAGTATGTTTAATTTTCTACACTGTCCTTCCAAATATAATCAAGCTATATCTACAGTACAAGTTTACCACGTAAGGTAGAAAGCTTACCTTGAATTATTCCACTATGGTATAGCCCATAATATAGGGTCATAGTGGAATACGTCAATGTAAGACTGCTAACTCTCAGGATAAACGAACCTGCTTCAATGGCCGAATGGTCTAAGGCGTCACTCTCGTGATAAACTGGCCTGCTGAATACGGGGAGATCGGGGCTAGAATCCCGGTTTGGTTAACTGAGGTTAGTTTTTCCTAAAATGGTTTCCCACTCTCCTCCCATGCAAATGCTTGTAGATTACCTCTAAAAAAATGTTTCCTTCCTCAACCCTACTCCATTATAGTAATTATCATGTACACGTATAACATGAACGCAGCGATAAAAAAAAAGTATACTTGCAACATATACATTCAAGTGAATGTACAATAATAAAGACGCCCAAGTAAATTAGGTGCCTACTGGGGGGAGGGGATACTCGTAGCCCTTCCCCTTGGCGACCCAAGTTACCCACCAACCTAAATTATCTTATTTCTGTAAAGGAACATGAGACCCAGTAGTACTATTATATCCTGGACATTTCCAGTAATATCTTATGTTAGTGGGAGTACGCGTCAAACTATATTAGCGCTAACTTACGCACGCATCCTGCACGGTACTATTGCAGGTTTTTACCCTTGACTTAGTCCCAGGAATTTTATCCTGCTCTAACTTCCACTCAGTTGGTGATCCTGGTGGCTTTCCCTGCCTGCCAGGCCTGCCCTATCCTACTCTAATAGAGTCGTACTTATTTTCATACTTTCCCGCATTTTAAAGTGCATAGGCCTGGGCCTGACGCACACGTAGTACCCCACCTTACAGTAGCCCCGTGGCTTCTTTGGTGCTGACTGACAGCTGACGGCTTTGAAAAGTTACCAGACCAAATTATGTATCACCACACCGAACCATGTGATCTGCAAAAACATGTGTTTAGCAGCTGTAACTTCTGACAGTCAACATTTAGGTATTTGTTGGCTGTCAGAAGTCAGCTGTGAGCTGTCAGTCAGCACCAAAGAAGCCATGGGGCTACTGTAGTTTAGCTTAGTTGCACACGTGAAGAGACCAGTGGTAGATTCGGCTCTCTCACACGGCAGAGCGGGGTACGGGGGCCTGCCATACATTTTTAAGAGTACAGTATGAGTCAAATAATAATAAGCCTTTTGGATATTTACAAAAGTTACTAAAACAACTTTTGTATATTCACACTTCAAGTCACGTGATCTAATCATGCAAATGTCTATACACTAATTATAATATCATAGAAAAGTGTGTTATCAATGTTAACAGCAAAAAATATGTTTGTATTTTTTGTAAGGTTCTTCTTAGCAGGATCCTACTATAGGTATCAGATGCTAACAAAAGTTACTAGATATGCTTAAATATATTTATGCCTAAACATATATATATATATATATATATATATATTTGGACTAATAGTCTACAATAAAATAGTAAAAATGTAATAAATATAGTCAATGTTAAGAGCAAAAAAATATATTTTATTAAATAACACAAAACTACCATCTTAAAATAATTATCTTACTATAGGCGTTTTGCGTGCACAGAAACGTGGATAAGGGAATAGATAAAATATAAAAAATATTTCGATTACATTTTAATATCAAACACAAAATAGAATTACCATCTTATTATTCCTTAAAACTTACAGATGCTCGGTTCTTTTCAATCAGATTAAGAATGAGCAGATTTTTTCAGGAGTAAGTTGTGATTTCAGATAGTTATATAGTTTTCTGTCCTTAAATCCGGATGCAATTTCCAACACAAAACAAAATTAGGTAGATATGTTCTTTTATTTTTAGTGATAGTGAACATTCAGTGTCAATACAAAAAAAACTTGGTTATTCAAATACATTGAAAAATTACACATGAGCACGGGAATCAAACCCGGGACCTTTGGTCAGGTGTCATATATATATATTTTAAAAATTTATTTGAATATGATTAGGTTTCGGCTGATTTATGTAATAATAAGCTTTTATCCCCTAAACTTCGCCTTTCATACATACTTAATTGTATAGCGTTGCTGTCTTCTAACTTGTTTATGTTCAACATAGTTGTATTTAGGCTACTTACTTACTCTATCGCATTAGGAACTAGAAAGTTCACTGTCGAACTTACAAAAGTAGGCCACATAGCTCCATTCTGAACCATTTCTATCAATCCACCTCATTACACCCTATCTCTTTCAGGTCTGTTCTAATATTACTCTCCTACCTGCGTCTGACGAATATATAAGTTGAAATATCTTTACTTGCTGTTTGGAAAATTAATCGCACCAAATAAACACATTCAATAATGCTTTTAAGATAAATTATCGCCCCTTGATTTAATGATTGAAAATATTTCCCTTTCAGTCATGAACTACTTTGAAAACTTGGAAAAACATTTTTGTGATATTGTATTCAGAATAATAGTCTAGAAATGATTAGATACATATTTTTTAAGGGATTTGTATTCATACTAAAAATAAATCTAAATGTAACTCGAAATATGTTGAAATAAGAAAACTAGCCTAACGTTAGTGTTTGACGATATAAAAGGGATGAGTGCAAATGTACACCCAATGATGTAGAAAAATAAAGGGGCTGCAACTAAATATAGTTTGTGTCATGGGGGTTGGGCCAACTGGTATTTACTATACAGTCTAATTTTGTTAGGACGGGCCTTATTTGAAAACTACTTTCATGTTCTTATATATCAAATCATGTGATTTGCAGCTGTCACGTTTGGCAGATTGTATCAATATTTATAAAATAAAACTAATAATATAGTAAAAAAAATTAATTGTTGACCGAAAACCATTTGTGTATTTTTTTTTCCAAAGGATATTCCAATAAAATTTATCTTGTAGCTGTGTTATGCTAAGATTTTATTAACATTATTAAAGTTATTTGGGGGATAAATGCCCTGCCTTACCCCCCTTTGAGTACGCCACTCCAAAACGCTGGAATAAAATAAACGCGTTGAACTCTTCGTTTCGTATTTTATCTGCGCCTCTTGAATGTGAACGCGGGTGTAGAACGTTATTCTTCACTCGAACGTTTTCTGTATTGACTCGAGATGTATGTATCTGCCGCGAGTGCGGGCCACTAAAAGCCAGACAATGTTCCGTATAATAGTGTCGGCGGCGACGACTGAAGTAACGTTGTTTGCTGCGGTTCCGGCCGACTCGCGGAACAAGTTTTAGTTTACACGGTGACAAACGTGATCAGTGGGTTCACGAGGCAGGCGAGCCACACATACAGACGCAGGTCGCCCTCTAGAATTACATACAGTTCCTCACTGAACTCGAGGGGGGCGGTCAAGAGGCTGACCTTAGGTACAAAAGAATTGAGTTTTACCTCGTTATCGAGATAGAATGGGATTGTGATAGAAAAAACCTTTTTCTTTTAGCACCACGAATTGTTTAGGTTAAACGCTTACGTACTAATTACACTAATGTGTTAACCGATCCCGTGGTGTATGTATCGGTGCCCCTGGCTACGAGTCTACGAGTCCCGAGTTGGATTCCCAGCTGGTACTTTGGGTATTCATTTTTCCCGAAAGGGAAATTACCCCAAAAGTCACCAGGGTTTGGTTAGCTAAGATTAAGTTAAGAGTTAAATGTTTCTACTGGTTTCAAACCTTTATACTCACCATAACCTCATCTCATCGGGACGTGGAAAAGAGGCTCCACTGAAAGGATGTACGATTAGTACATCCTGGCGTCTCCTGGGCAAAGGTACATAAGTATTGGCTAATCTTTGCACAAATTGGGCTACGAGTGATGTAGCCTAGGCACGCAATATTATTATTATTATTATTAATATGCTAAGGACGAGGAAGGTTGAATTTACAGGCAGTGTACCCACATTCGCGTGGAGGGAGAGTGGAAAACCATTTTGAAAAAACCTCAGTACACCCGACCAGGGCACCGAAGCAGGTAAAAACCTTTTTAGAAAATGCAAACATGTATTATTATTTTTTCGCTCAACATTGATAACATTTTACCATAGACATATTATTGACTAAGTGAAGCGGGATTTTCTTTTTTTTAAATTTGAGCATTTGGCATTTCGTATGTACATCCTTATCTTTGCTACGTGATAATTGTCAAATGCGTGAACCAATTTAAATGAGATTTTACAGAGACATTATTTGAACCTAAGTTCAAACGAAGAGTATAGTTATGCTTTCATATTTTTTAAGTTTAAAATACTTCAAGAGAGAGTTAATGTTGAACATTATATAAATGCCATCTCCTGTTGAGGAACGTTAGAGCAAACACTTCAGCAAGTAAAACAACCCGCCCCCCTTCCCCATTCTCTCTTTGGAAAAAATAAGTACCACATAGTCATTCATAATTTTCATTATAGTATATTACAACTTGTGACAGCTTTAGAAATCATTACAGTAAACTATAGTTTAGTAAGTTGTTTTTAAAAAAAGCGATAGTTAAGTACTTTGATAATCATATGAAACATTCTCAGATATTAGTTTTTAACCAAATATTTTGAGCTTTTTTTTTTTAAATTATCAAATTTAAAATAATTACTCACCACTAAACTACC
>CABFOW010000043.1:103824-138522 GCA_902141385.1 Timema californicum | reverse complement strand
CCCCCCCCCCTCTCCCACTATTATCAGTCTAGTGCACTGCGAAAGTAGCTCCTTAGACCATGCGGGCACCGAAGTGGGTAGTTTTTATGTTAATGAACATATAATCGGTTAATAATTCACATTGGAGGACTCACGTACTAATTGCCACGCTCATCCAGTCACACTTGATGGTGACCAGGCAGGTCGGGGTTCAAATCCCAGCCGGATGTGTTGAGAGTGTTTATCTCCTAAATGGTTTTAAGCTCTCCTTCTACTAAAATTTTATTTTAAATTATATCTTCTTCATTTATGTCAGATAAATATTCCTCCCATAAACAGGGAAACTCAGCCTCTGTATACCTCGGTTTTATTCCAGGCGGCATTCAAAATAATTTAATTTGATCAAATCAAGTTTAATTAGTACCCAGATTTTAAAATTACTCACTCTGAGGATCGTTTGTAAAGGACTACTATCAACACTGGAGCACTAACAGTATAAACTGTTAAAATTGCATTACGTTGCAATTAATTTCTGTTGACGGGGGCCAGGGCTCAAATCCCTCAAGGGTATAGTGAGGTTGGCTTTCAACAGGCGATTTGTAATGTTCAATCAGCCAACAATTTTGCAATCAAAAAGCTACTATTTTTATTTATTTTAAAGCGTAATTTCATTAATAATATTTAGTCCTCTGAAAGTAAGAAATATTATATCCTTATCTAAATTTCATAAAATTAAGAATAGCTTATTTCAGAATAAAATATTATAAAACAACTGATTAAAACTAAATGAGGATATTTTAACTCATAGTAATATGGCCAAAAATTATGCTTCAACCGATTTCAACAAAACTCCTTTATTCAATAGAACGTCACTGACATAATTTGTTCATAATAGGGTCTATATTAAATCTTCAAACATTTCTAAAATCAAAATAAACCAATTTTATCTGATTTTATTCATGCTTGATACACACATTATTAAATATGTACAGTCCATAGGCTCAATTAAAAAAACACAATTTAAATGCCTAATTTGTTGATAATAAATATTAGTAATTAAAATAGTTACAATCTTAATATTTCTCTTTAGATTTCAAGTTGAAATATCTCCTATATTATCTCCTTGGATTTAAAATTTATATTTTTCCTTGATGAATTAGTTAGACAGCAAACAAATTAATACCATATTCAGTAGTATATTATGTTCATAATTAATAACCGTTGTTAATCTCGCCATATATTATGTAAAAAACGTGATAGATACTCGATCGATTGCTTGGAATTTTAAATTCAAATCCCTTGAGATAAACCTTTTGAGTAGCCAACCATATTGAAACAGCTAACCAGATGTACACACGCTTTTTTGCCTAGGTTAAAAGAATATATCTGCCAAATGTCGTTAAAATTAGTCCACACATTTGTTAGTTTCCACGAAACAAACAGAAATATATATTTTAAGTGTCTGCCACCTTGAAACGAATAACCAAATCGAGAACCACGTACAGTGCAAACACTGTTCAAAGAATGTGTATGCAAAGTTTGGTTAGAATTGGTTCAAGAGTTTGACAACTTCCGTGAAAGAAATATACGGACATACAGCTGAAATGCCAAATAGTCAAGTTTAACTAGTACCTCGCCACGCTCGGTCAATGATTCTAAATATTGCTTTACGACACTTTTGTCAAAGTAGTTGTTGGCAATAATAAAAACAGAGTATAACTACTTTAAAACTCTACTCATTGGCTTACATAATTGGCAAACCAGCCTCTTTGTATAATGGTAAGCGCACCTGGCTACCAGGCTAGGGGTGCTTAGCTCAATTCTCCGCTGGTACCTTGGGTATTTTTTACCGTGAAGGGAACTATTAATACAATCACCAGGATCTGTTTGGTTAAGCTCAAGTTAGGTTGTGTTTCCCTTGGCTCCACACCCTCATACTCACTATCACCATCATCTCATCTCATCGGGACATGGGAAGAGCCTCCACGGAAAGGATGTACTATTAGTACATATGGGCCTCCCCTGAGCAACGGTACATTAGTACTGGATAATCACCCACTTCAATGGCCGTTTGGTCTAAGGTGTTACTTTCGCAGTAGACTAGACTGCTAATAATGGAGGGGGATCGAGGTTCAAATCTTGGTCGGATGTACTGATGGTGATTTTTCCAAAATTGTTTTATACTCTCCCTCTACGCAAATGCGGGTACATTTCCTATAAATATAACCTTTCAAGCCCATAAAACCATTAGCATAATTAGTACATAAGCGTATAACCCGAACGGTTAGTAAGACGCACCGCTAAAAATAAAAGTAGGCTATTGGTCACAAACTGGACTACGAATGATGTAGCCCAGACACACACACACATACACACATATATACATATATATATATATACGTGTATATATATGTATATATATTTAGAGATATATAATTTGATATGACTAAAAGCATTTGTGTCTAACTACCATATTTCAAACGTATTGACAATGTATTTGTTTCAGTTCCCCTGCTTCTAGTATAACTTTCTCCCAAGGTCGCGGAATGGATTTTGAAGAGTACAGGAAAAGAGGTAAGCAAAGAGAGCCTCGCTCTAATTTTAGAATGAATTCTTTGGTTAACCACTCGTTTTTAAATAAAAGTTTCCCTTATACTGATTACAACTTTGCTACATTTATTTTGATGGCACATGGATTTACCACGGTACTACCATTAATAAATTAAACTAGCTCACATTAAATCTGAGGATAATTAATACTTTTAAGTCACAAAATTACTATGTCTTACAATATAAGGAAGCAAATACAAATTAGTTCATAAACATGTTTGTGGTAAACGATTTGAACTAATAATAACTAACAAAACCATGCGCAAATTGCGCAATACTTAGGTAAACGTAGGAAAAAAATATTATTTTCTTTAATAAAGACTGTCTAAACTTAAAAAAGAAAGAAATCAAATGAATAAAACACAAAATGACGTAAATTTTAGTTTTAAAAACCCTTCATTTTTAAAATGGAAAATTTATAACTTATACACGAGGCACTTTTATTTATAAAGCGTTTTTGAGAACATTTAAGTATTTACCATTTTATTTGTTACAACATCGGCCCATAGGCCCAGTGGTTACAGAGATGCGTCTGGGGAGGGGTGGTTTGGGGGTCCGAATGGGGTTGAGGGGAATTTTTTCAAGCAAGGTCTCAAACGGTACCCTCCCTCCTCAGAGTTCCGGAGATGCGTCTAGGAGAAGGGGGGGAGTAGGGTGGAAGGAGTACACTTTTTGATTACTGGTAAACATTGTCCTAGTTTTAATAGCGAATGCATATCTTAAGGTCAACATATTTATATTAACGTCTTCATTTGTCAATTTAGACCCTTGAATAGGATGATATTGGGTCTGACAAGAATATACATTTTCAAATTAAATAGTTTTTATCATTAGTACTATTATAATATTTATAATCATAAACATAACTATTATTCAATTAAATTAATTATAATTAGTTTTAAAATCAAACTACATAATTAATTAAATATTTCTACCTCAAAATACATTTATATAAAGTACTATTATATTGCAAGGCATATACAAAATTGTTAATTTTATTAACATTGGAAACCCTGGATTCAAAAAACTAAACCAGCCAATATCTAGGTAAGTGTACGTTTGGTTACGGATCATTCTTTGAACCAAAATCTATGACACACACATCATGCACACGCTTATTATAAAATATAAAGAAAATGGTTTAAATTAAAACAGTTTTTAAACTAAATAGATTAGTAGTTTTTTACTAACTTGTGCAAGGGGATTTACTCGGGACTAAACACGTC
This sequence comes from Timema californicum, assembly GCA_902141385.1. NCBI lineage: Eukaryota > Metazoa > Arthropoda > Insecta > Phasmatodea > Timematidae > Timema > Timema californicum. The sequence goes on along the minus strand of CABFOW010000043.1, from coordinate 134,707 downwards.
CTGTATTTGGGTAGGTGTTTTTTTTTAAACTTTATTAGAACGTAAAGTTTTTGGTTGTATTCAGATTCGTAACGGTAGTAATAAAGTAGATATTATAGGTGTTTTTGACCTTTATCTGATGCTATTAAGTTGTTTATTCTTGTCCAATCCCGAAAGAATCACTCTGTATAACTCAATTGGGGATAGCGTGATGTGTTTTCCCATCCATATTAGTGCTTAGTATATACTGACCATTATTTTCCTAAAAAAATACACAGTGATTTTAAATCTGTGCTACGAGTACCCTAGGGGGAGCTGTTTTGTAAGTGACATATTTATCAGAGGTACGCGGAAATAACTTAATAATGATGGCTTCTTCTTTTGTTTTTCTTCAAGTTTACCTAAATGGGAATTTACTTTAAAAATGTGTGATATTTCAAACAACTGCAAAATTCTAATTAGTAATAGGGTTATGTTTTATTTATTTTAGTTAATTATAAATATTGTTTTCGCTCATGTTTTATTTCTTTTTATATTCCTAGGTTGAAATAAATATTAATCTCAATTATAATATGATGTTTGTAAAAGTTTGTACTGAGCTAAAATAAAGATAATGATTTTTATACCCTGGCACGTAAAGTATATATGTATAATAATTTACACTAGAGTAAGTGTTTTTAAAGCAAGAGTACGGAGAAATGTTTAACGATAGTAAACTTAAAATGATTGCACTCTTAGAATATTTAAAGTACATTAAGTGTTTACTAATAAGTGGGTACACAAGAGTAAAAGCGTTGAAAATTACTGACTCAAACTAAAGTAGCATGAAATATTTTAACATCGTTCCTCAACCCATTTCGGCGGCTGCATGGTAAGGTACTACTCTCGCAATAGACTATATTACCGACTACGGGGAAATAAAGGTTCAAATCCCGGTCGTGTGTACTGAGGTTCTTTTTCTCCAAATGATTTTACACTCTCCCTCCACACAAATATGGGTACGCTTCCTCTAAATTGAACCTTCCTCATTCCTAGCACACTAGCGTAATTAGTACGTATACATATAGCTCGTGTTAGTGGTAAGAGGCGGTAGTAAAATAAAACGTCGTTTCTTCCTAATGATCACATCCAAACAAACAGACAAATGAAGACGTCGCTTCATGTATCAGACCACGCGTATTTCTTGAATTTAACGTTTAATTAATTTATTAGACGTTACATTTACTTCAATGTACCCATAATTCAAGTTATCTCCTAATGAAATATTTATTTAGTGTAATATTGCTATGTTTTTTTAAATTAGTACGCATCAATGCTATTAAAAGTCCTTTCTTACACTCAGGTACAGCCCAATTTGAATAGGAAGAATCTTATGTGACAACTTGAAAAGTTATTTGATACTTTCACGTATTCATACGTCAAGTCATGTGATCTGTATCTGTCACTTTTGATATATATTATTAATATATATTAAATAACACTAATAAAATAGTAAAATGTTTTCAATATTGTATTTTTAGCAATGCATCTTACAAGGCTTCTTGTTCGGTTGTACACATTTGTATTAACTACGTTAATGTGTTAGTGATAAGGATGTTTAAGTTTATAGGAATTGTATCCGCATTTGCGTAGAGGAGTAGTGAGAATCAATTAGGAAAAAGTCTGTACACCCGACCGGGATTTTGACCCCAATCTCCTATCACCGGTGGTTTAGTCTATTGCGAGAGTGATGTCTTAGACTGTGCAACCACCGAAGAAGTAGTTTTCAATGTTGAAAATGTGTTTGTATTTTCTTAAGTTTTCTTCTACAAAAATCCTACTATAATTTATTCAGCTTGAACCAGGCATTGATCAAAATTAAATTTTTCTGTAATTTCTTTACAAATCCGGGGAATTGAGATAAGATCAATCATTTAACAATATTTAAATATATATATTTATTATATATTATATATATAATTGTTCTAAAATGATAACATTATTAAAATGATCCTGATCTACTTGTCTTTAAGTTTAGAATGTAATGTCAGGTTCGATCACAATCTTGTATCGAATATCCCAGTTATTCAGACGTGAGACAGATTCAACCCCTTAATCTAAGGGGGTAAGTACGAGGGAGTGGTAATTTAGAGGAAATGCGACTGCATTAGTGAAAGAGAGTATGGGATAAACACAGTAATAAATCACATGTTTAAAACCATCCCAAGTGCATCAAGACAAGATTCGAACCTCAACCTCTTCATCACCAGCAATACAGTCTGTTGAAATACTGACACCTTATATCACGTGATAAAAAGTTCTAGTAGGGAATGTGTGGATTCCTTTGTAATATTAAGGAACAATAGGTCAAGATGGATTCTTAATTTATTCTCGTATTAATACCCTTCTGGGCTATCTGCATTTAACTATAATAATGTGCAATGGATAAGTAAGGTAAAATATTCGGTAATTATAGCTGAAATGGCGTGGAGGGAGAGTGGAAAACAATTTAGGGTAAATTATCACCGTACTCTCAGCCAAGTTTCGAACTCTCACCCTCCGTCACATACAAACCCGGCTATATGTGTTTGACATTAAGTGCACGTATCCATCAGTAGCTTTTATCAAATAATGCAAAATAATTTAGGACCTAGACTCGAAAAAATACAATTGTTTTATTAAATAGCCTAATAGTAATAACAATGAGTATTCAACCCGAGGGTTGGTCTTGATGTGCTTACAATACATATGAAGCTGGTCATTCCCTCAGACCTTGAGCCGGTTAGGAATGTCCGCACCATCTGGGAGAAGGCACATATCATAGGGAAGTCCTGAGAGTGCACTAGTTTCCAGATGTTTTCGCATTGGATTTCTGCAAACAAGCTTACAAATTTTGCTGAGAACATATTTTCACATACCTCATAGAGAACATTTATATGGCACAACCGACATGGGACAGGAGGCTTTACTTCCCCTCCGAAGGAAGTTGTGCTACGGATTTTTACCGCTCAGTAAGTAACCGTGAACCTCAACTGGGTTTGAACCCACGAACATCGGCTCCTGAGGTGAGCACTTTACCCCAAGACCACTGAGGCTCATAATAAAATAGCCTTTCTATGATAAATATATAAATCACAAACCATTCTTTGAACCAAAATGAAATTTCTTTATTGGTGATCTTAAAAGTAAATCAGATTTCCACACCAAATTAATAAACATTAAAATATTAAACACATAAAATGTTAAAGAATAAATATAATTATTTCTTTTGCCATGAAGACAAAATACAAATTCAGTACATAGAAAGATATTTGACTAGATTTGTCTAAATTCCACGTGACCTTTAATACGGCTCCATGTATTTTCATGACAATTTTATTTAAAGCAACGAAGTGATTTGAAAAAACACTATAAACAATAATGTATTCCTAAAGCTCTAGTAAATAGAAAAGCTTTTACTCCAATAAATAATCAAGAGTTAAATCACCCTACAAAAAAAAAACTCTTCCCCAAACCTCTAAAGAGGAAATAATCCACAAGCTAGTAAACATTTGTATACAACAAACGGTGACCTGGAAGTCTAGGGGTAAGTTGTCGGACTTCTGTGCTAGAATCCGGGGTTCAATCCTCGGTCCCGGCACAGATTTATCTGATTGCCAAACCCTTCCTTCACCTCTGACAAGACGTGTATTAATCACAACTTGTGAAAGTGTAGAATACCAGTCCTCCACCGCGGTTCGTATCCCACGTTAAACTGTAGGTCCTCCATTTCGTCTCACAATCACCCTACCATTACACATTAGCGTAAGTGCGTACAACCCGAGCGGGTAGTAAGACGCGGTGCTAATAATAATAACATACCACAAACGCCTTATGGATAAACAAAGAAAAAGAGAACTGTAGAGGGTTTCCGTTTTATTGGAAGTGTGTATACGGCCTTGTCTGTCGGGGCTGTATAAATAACCATCAGTGAAAACACTGTACATTGAAAGAAGTCAATAAGACGCCGGCCGTCTCATAAAACAAGGCATCGTAGACTAGCATGGGTTAAAACAGTTGACAGTATTGTGCTAGATTCAAATTTGACACAAGTAATTCAGTAGTCCAATTGCAAAACAGACATTAAGTAGAATGAAATATATACTAGGAGTGCAATGAAAATAATATTTGTGAGCGCATACAAAATAGGGGTCAAGTAATCACCATTAACACTTGGCCTTTTTATTTAGCTTAAAACTGTGCAAAATAACAGCTATTTTCAAAACTTCAGATCACATTGCTTGGATTATGATCAAATATAAATATATCTAGTGAAGGCTAACTTTTTCCCGTGACTATCTGATTGTATTAAATGTGCGCTTATGCCTCTATCCTGATCTTTTTTTGAAATTTATTCTTTAGAGGAAAAACTTTTGTTAAATTGTTAATTTAAATTAAATGACATTGATAAAGCTAGGTTTTGAAACAGGTAAACTCTATCGGTTGTTAAAAAAAGGTGCGAAGAAAAACTACCCTAAAAGGGGGAGGGGGTATGAAATAATTGAGTACAAATCTAGCCCGGTAGAGCCCTTTAAATAATACACTTATAATATAATAGCTAACTTCTTTTTCAAAATATATTTATATTCATTCACTTTCATTAATTTGTAGCCTACCCTCTGTTGTCACGAAAGGAAGCAAGCTTACCTTGCATTATTCTACTACGGTATAGCTAGTTATAAGTTAAGGTCGTAGTGTAATACGTCAAAGTAAGACTGATACTTTTCAGGGTAAATGTTGTGTAAGTATATGTCACATAGGATATACATGTTTGTTGTTGCTAATTTTGTCACCACATTAAATTACACAACACGAATCAAGAAATTCTCGTAGTAGAATATCTACAAAAAAATATCCCGTGTTCTAGTTGCCATTTATCTTTAAGGTACGATGGAAGGGGATGAGAGAAAAAGCCAGTGTTTATTGTAGTTTTTATGGCAAAACTTTTTGTTTTTTTGCCAAAATAAATAAAATATTGCTTCAGTACAAACTCAGAATTCAATTTTCTTCACATGGTGAGCCCAACATTTCTTTAATATCTGTCAAGGGTGTCCTGGAATATAACGAAAACATTTTGTCTGCATTTAAAACGTTTCTCATCTAATGCAGCTGTGCTCATGACGGATATTCTACAACTGTTGACATCAATATGTGAAGAAAATTAAACTATATGTTTCTATTGGAGCAATATTTGATTCATTTTAGCCAAAAAATGTTTTGCCATAAAAACTGCAAAAACACTGTCCTTTTCCCGCGTCCCCCCTTCCATCCCACCTTATGTTGTATTCATTAGAAAATGTCATTCTGTTTTTTTTATTTCTACATACTCTCAAGCTCATGGATCTGTTTTTTTCTCTAAATTGTAAAATATGGTAGCCTTATTTCATGTAGTCTTGGTAACGTTTTTTTAGTTAGCTGCATCGGTGGCCACGTGAACTAAATGTCAGGCTCATCTTGTCTGGTTTGTTAGTGATGGGAAGTCAAGGTTTATTGAGTGTGGTTTATTCCTAAATGGTTTTTTAATCTACCTCCACGCAAATGCGAGTACTTTTACGTACCTAATCTCTCTTTCATTAGCGTATTTAAAATGCATAGCCTGTACAGGTACTGGATTTTCAAATAATAATAATAATAAAACACTAGAAACATGCCCATAAGGATTTGGTGGGATCAATTCCAATCTGAAAGTTCGAAATTCTGGATAATCTGTGAATTTGAGAAGTTTTCGTTGTTGAGGATATACAAAGTTGGATATACATAATTTATTATTGTAGTTTATTTATAGTATTTGTTATAACATATGAATTTGTAACAAACAAAAGCATGGTAGGTCCTCAAAGGGTTTAAAAAAACTCCAAATAGTCTACCTTTTAACAGTAAATGTAGCGTTACTGTACTTTATATTGCATAAAATAATTGTAATCCGAGAGTTTTAGCTAATATTAATAAAATATGATCATCCGACACCTTAGCTCAGTCGGTAGCATGTCTAGCTTCAGTTTATAAAACCAAGATTAATGGGCAGAGAGTTTGTTGTGCTGACCACAAGACACCCTACCCTCTATCCACAGAAGTTAGTATTATCTTCACCAACATACGGTGGCCAATGGCCCCTTCGTTGGCATGGCCCGATCGTGGGTTGATACTGAAGTTTTTTTTTATTAATACAATATGTTTTCTTATTGAAAGGGTGTTCCGGATGAACCACAATTTAGGATAACCATGATTCTGACAAACGGGTTTATATAGTGATCTGGCTGTGATTGTTCAGGCAAGGAGATGGTGGACTACATCGCGGACTACCTGCAGGACATAAGGAACAGGAGGGTGTATCCGGATGTGAAGCCAGGATACCTGAGGACACTGGTTCCTGAGAACGCTCCCGTCGAACCTGAGAATTGGGAGGATATCATGGGAGATGTCGAGAGGGTCATCATGCCCGGGGTAAGGACATACAGGACGTACAGAGTCTACCATTGCCTGCACGAAGAGAGAATTATTGCACTGCGGTATCTATGGCAGTTCTGAAGCATCAAAATCACTCTCAAATGTTTTAAAATTTCCTGTTGAGATCGTAACCCTAAAAAAAAACACTTTTATTTGTTTGAAAAAATCTAGATCTATGTTTTTCACTATTTACCTTCTTCTCAGAAGTGTGACATTTCTCGTTGAACGTCGTGACCTACAGTCTAATTTTCACAAGAATAACCTTTACCTGAAAACTATAAACGTTGCTATATCTAATTTCATGTATTCATACTTTTAGTCGTGTGATCTTCCTTCAACTTCCACTTTTGAATTATATTATCAGACCTTTAAAGAAAAGAATAATAAATAATATAGTAAAATTGTTGTCGATCCAAAACAACAATATGTTTGTGTTTCTTAAAAAACAATTTCACCTCCATTTAGGCGATACAAACTTTTAAATAATAAACCATTACTTAAATAGTTTGAGATTCCTGAACGTTTACTGCGCGTTTCAGAGCTTTCTAAGAATATATTGTAATAGATGCACTGTCAGATATTCGATTTGTTTTGTTTTTAAATGTACGGTACATTATTTATATGTAAGACAAAGATTACCAAGTTTTGTGTTGATATATGAATACCCATCTCGGTGACGTAGTTGGCTAACGCGCTAGTTTCATGTTGAGTTAGACTGCTGAGGATGGGGAGATCGAGGTTCGAGTCTCAGTTGGAACCGGGGGTGGCTTTACCTAAATGGTTTTTTTCCCTTCACACTAATGCGAGTTCACTTCTTCTAAATTTGACCTTCCCAAGTCCTAACCCATTAGCGTAATTAGTACTTAAGCGTACAACCCGAACGGGAAGTAAGACGCGGTGAAATACTTACCTACCCCGGTATCTAAATGTTCACCATACAACATTGCCATGCTTCTGTCACGCACAAAACTAATGATTAAGACGATCAGAATTTGTGATTTTAAATCAAATTTGAGTAGCAGTTAGCTTAAAAGAGGCACAAAATTATTCCACATGTTACGATATAGCCATCGTCTTCTGCTTAAGTCAACAACCCGAAGGTTGGTTTGAGGTGATTTATATCCATCCGGAGCTGGGCATGCACTCAGTTTTTCGGCTGGTTAGTGCTGCCTCCATCATCTGGTAGAAATCCTATGTATTGGAGTAATTTAAGAAGTGTGGTGAATCTCAGTTGTCTTCCACACTGAATTATTACAAGCGAACACGAAAGGGCCTACCAATTTATTCCAGAAAGTTATCTTCACATAACTTCCAGGTTTCTCTTACATACCCCACAACATGGGACCCGACGGATTTACTTCCCCTTCCGAAGGAAGATGTATTACATATTTTACATTGCTCAAGAAAAACTAGCCAACCTTGTCTGGTCAAGATTTTTTAAACTCACAAGGCAATAGTTTTAACCGTAAGATATAATTTTCATCGCTTGTAAAAATAAATATTTAAATTGATTTTATTTTGCTAACAGATTATTAAAAAACAAAAAGAAAAGTACATAAAATGTGATAGTTTGTTTTATAATCCTTTTAATAAGGCCGTAAACTTAAAAAGCTTATTATAAAAAAAACTCGACTTGATGTTAAATTTTATTAAAATAAGTATAGACCTTCCTTTAATCTGGTGACTGTAAACCTAAATTAAATAACACGCTGTGGAGAAATTCACTCGCGTGATGACAGTCAGGATCAAATCCCCGGACTCCTAAATCAAAGTCACGCGTTTCTACCGCTCACCTAACGAGTAAAACTTAATGTCTTAAAAAACATATCTCCGATTAGAGCGAGGTACATATCAACCTATTACTAGTATGTGTTTAAAAACAGAGAAGGAGCCAGACAAATAAAGTTGTAACCCTTTGTGGGTGGGTGGTACTTATAACAAAGATTTTATATAGGCTTTGTGCACTCGTGGGATAACGTCCATTTATCTCACACTCACGGACAGTGGAAATAAGAAACTGATGGAGGAATAGCGAGACTTGACTCTCGGCTGCGAAAATGAATCCCACCGCTGCCACCAGAGATAAGCTTTTTTCACGCTCAAGTGTCTCCGGCAACAGTGATCTGTGACGAAATGTGCTGGCCTGTGTTTCTATATAAGACACGAGAAATAAACATTAAAATAGAGCCACTCACAATTAATGAAAACGTTCGGTCTATTTGTATTTTTAAATTGTTGTATAGAATTCACTTTTTAAAATATCACGTACTTATTGATTAACGGTCCTTTAAGCCCTAATCATATTATAATATTTAAAATCTATTAGCAGTCTTAATCACTATATCCTAATTGGGTGTCAACTCACATTAAGACTAAGATAAGTATCTTTATTGGTACCAAATTATTCACAGATAGTTGGAGGGGAATGAGGTATTGAAAGAAAGGTATCGAGACGTTTACCTTAGCTTCAAGCAAGATATTGATACTGAGCTTGTATCGAAAGACAATTCTCGATAACAGTAGGTATTGGGTTCGAAAGAATACGCAAGGAATTTTATTTTAGTTCAATATCTTTTGTCTTTTTCATACACAAAAATATTTATAATCTCTCTCCTCATATGCTAAGAAATTTTATGCTCATGTGGCAATAATAAATAAAGCTTTATATTACTATAGTAAAAAAATTCGTATTTCGTATATTTTATAAATAGGGACCTTTTTGTTTTAAACAAATAGGACACATAAAAATATCAAACATTCCATATGTTACTAAAAGGGTGAAATAGAGTAGATGGAGTAAAAATAATACAGAGAGAGAGAGAGAATAAAAAAATAATAATTGAAACACAAAACGATTAATCAAAACTTCCAAATGATTTACATCAAGTCAAATAATGCCGAAAAGTACATTAGTATCATCGACAATTTTAAGGATAAAATATCAATGTAAAGGAAAACCCGGTTCGAACAAACCCACACATCAATTTTAATCTTAATTTTCTTTTCGACTTTTATTATTGATTATAAATAAATTTAGGATGAAGGTTGCTAATAACTTAAAAATAACACTCCAGCTCAAAATATATAATTAATACATTCCTAGCACGAAAAGTTAATAACAATAGCTACAAATAAAAGGTAATACCAAGAAACATCTTTGAGAGTAGAGTGCAACAACAACAAAAAGTCAAACGTGGATATACAATTATTTTGCTAGAAAGTTCGCTTTGAAAGATCTTTTCCCCTACCAAAATCCTACAACATAATAAGATTTGATAAGGTAAAAGACGTTTAAAAAGTAAATTATAATTTATATATATATATATATATATCACATCTGTAGTGATCACATCTGATATAGGAACTTTAATTGCTAAACGGATCTTCCTAAATAATATGCTATCTGTGTATCTGAGTTTGTTTGCAAGCGTTTTTCCCTCATGTGATGCAGTGCTGGTGGTTGTTTGTTTACAGGTCACACACTGGCAGAGTCCGTACATGCACGCCTACTTCCCGGCGCTCAACTCGTTCCCTTCCCTCCTGGGTGACATGCTGGCAGACGCGATCAACTGTCTGGGGTTTACCTGGGTAACTAACAACTTACCACTAGGTGTTTATATAATAGATCATGTACACTCACTTTGCACTGAAATATAGCAATTTTACTTTGATGTAGTGTAGGGTCATAGTGTAATCTGTCAGGGTAGCAAGCATACTTTGCACGTTTCACTATGGCGTAGCTAATAAGATAAGGCAGTAGTGTGGTCCATCATGGTAAGACTGCTAGCTACCTTTCAGGGTAAACGATGTCTGCACTAAGTCATAGCTTGTGAGGGATTAGCTAAGGGCTGCAGCACCGCCATTATTTTCAAGTAGTCTGGATATTGCTACATTGGATTGTCAATGTTGCCAGTATTTACTTGTTGAGGCTTAGTACCTCTCAACTTAACCATTGATTTAAGACGGTATGGATTTCGTAGTAATGAATAATAGCACATGAGACCGACCGGCCTTATGGTCACTCGAAATTCCCCCGCTTTCTCCACAAAACTAAGAAACTTGGACCCGACTGGTATTCAAACAAGCGTCTTGCCCAGAGCCCAAGACCAACCATTATCCAGTAAAAACCTCGTTGTGTCCACCCGAGTGTTGAAGAGGTTCTAAAGGCCATCGTAACCGAGTGTTTCTCCTCAGGCGTCGAGTCCGGCGTGCACGGAGCTGGAGACTATCGTCATGAACTGGCTGGGGAAGATGATCGGGCTACCGGAGGAGTTCCTACACGTCAGGAGTGACAGCAAAGGCGGCGGCGTCATACAGGTAAAACAACAATACTTCCTTGTTGGTCTCGTCCTGTTCTACCTCTGATTACCCACAGGTACTTTACTCCAGGTCATCGCTTTGACGACGGGTGTTCCACTCCTGTGTAAGCATACCCGTTGCCACTGCCCAAATGTATGTTCTGATTCTTCCATAAGGGAAGCATGAGAGCGAAATACAGGCCAATCTTAACTGTATCTTAAGGTTACGGGCTTAATCCCAGATGTCAATCTTGGGGATCTTTGGGTAAATTGCTCGCCTCAAGACCCAATGTTCCTGGATTCAAACCCAACTGGGCTTGACGAATTTTTCTTGAGCAATAAAAATCCATAAAACAACCAACTTACTTTGGGGAGAAAGTAAAGTCGTTGATCCAATGTCGATTGTGGCATGTAAAAGAACCATGGGAGGGAGATATGGGAAATACCTTTTCCGGAAAAATTAGTAGAACCTTTCACTCTCAATCATAGACATTCTCTTATGCTGATCTGATCAGTCGGTTCAGAAAGTGCTTGTTAATGTGGGATGGAAGGGGACGCGAGAAATAGTGATTTGGCAGTTTTTCATCAAAAATTTTTTGGACAAAACAAATAAAATTGTGCTCCAGTACAAACATTTAGTTTAATTTTCTTCACGTGGTGAACTAAAAATTTCTTGAATATCTGTCAAGTTTGTCCTGGAATTTAGTGACAACTTTTTCTGTTAATTTAAAAAATGTGTTAGATGATGCCACCATGCTCAAGACAGATATTCAGGATCTGTTGCTATCACCTTGTGAAGAAAATTAAACTCTATATTTGTACTGGAGCAATATTTTATTTATTTTGGCAAAAAAAAAGTTTTTCCACTAAAACTGCAAAAACGCTTGCCTTTTCTCGCGTCCCCTTCCATCCCACCTTACCTCGTACTTTCTGAACCGACTGATTAGATCAGCCCAAGAGAATTTCTATAATTGAGAGTGAAAGGTTCTACTAATTTTGTCGGGAAAGGTCTCTTCCATTGTTCTTTCACATGACACAATCGACATGGGACCGACGACTTTACTTTCTCTCCAAAGTGAGCTGTGCTCAAATAAATAAAATATAATTAATACACCCAGATCGTAGGCCTACGACTTTAGAGGCCAACCGATCTACCAACTAAGCTATCCGGGATCTCGCTCATTGCTAGTTCTTCGTGACAATCACCTAAATAAATGCCTGAATATGTTGTTGCATGATCTAACGCGCCACACTCTTGGTAGACTGTATTGCTGGTAACTGTGAGATCGAGGTTAAAAATCACTGTTTGGCTGTAATTTTTTCTTGTTTACACAATCACTTCATCAGAACGTCTTTTGAAAATACGCGTTTGTTTAAAGTTCTTAACTCTCTTTAACCTGTGTTAGTCAAGTCATACCAGACAGGTGGATAACTTCTTGACGGGATGAGCAGTCTGATAGAAAACAGGTGTGCATTTTCTTTGTATGCTTGTAAATAGGCTATACCAGGGCTCCCCAAGCATTTTAGAACCACGGCCCAATTTTTGGAACCCCAAGCTTTCAAAACTCACCAACATTTAATAAATAATAGAGAGAGAAACTTTTTAGTGTGTTTTTTAACCTATTATTTCAAATAATAATTTACTTTTGAACTTGGTGACCTGGCGGTCAAGGGGTAAGGTGTCTGACTTCTGTGCTGGCGGCCGGGGTTCAATCCTCGGTCCCGGCACAGATTTATTTGACTACCAAACCCTTCCTTCACCTCTGACAAGACATCTTGTGAATGTGGGGAATGGCAGGCCTCCACCGTGGTTCGGATTTCACGTTAAACTGTAGGTCTTTCATTTCATCTCGCAATCACCCTACCATTACACATTAGCGTAAGTGCGTATAACCCGAACGGGTAGTAAGACGTGGTGCTAATAATAATAATAATAATAATAATAATAATACTTTTGAACTTGGTGGTCTTGGGATAGAGTGTTTGTCTCAGGACCCAGCTGAGATCAACCTATTTTTCTTGAGCTATACAAATCCGTAGCACAACTTCCTTCGGAGGAGAAGTAAAGCCGTCGGTTTCATGTCGACTGTAACATGTAAAAGAACCCTGAACGTTATGTAAAAATATCTTTCCCAGAAAAATTGGTAGGCCCTTTCGCGATCGTGCGTAGAAATTCAGTGTAGAAGACAACGGGGCACTACCATGCTTTCTGAACTCCCCTAGTACATGTGATTTCTCCCAGATGGTGCTGGCAGCACTAACCAGTCGAAGGGCTGAGTGCATGCCCATCTCCGAATGGATAGAAATCACATCAAACCAACCTTAGTATTGTTGACTAAGAGGAAGAATTTCTTGTGTGAGTCTTCCCAACTATACAAAAGCCCCTAAATGACTTAGAAAAACTGAAACTTTGAACACTTATAGTACAAACCACAGAACAGAACCTAAAGGAGAAAATTTTTATATTATCAATTATTAGTTTTAATTTAATGACAATAGAATTAATTTAGTTCTATCTCACTTTACTTACGTAATAACTAACAGTAATATACTTTTTTACAAACAAAGCGCCACCTTTCATGCGCTTATAAATATTGAATATTAGGTTTTGTTAGGTGGGTTGTATTAAACTCAACAACTAGTAGATGGGCTTAAAACTAATCGAAAATAATTTTTCGAAAAAAACGACCTATTTCTCAAGCGTGTGCTAAGGGTGGGTTTGTTTGCGGCTTATGATGATGACGGTGGAATTGACAGCGTCATTTTCAGTTGCAAAAAAGTTCGACAGTAATATTTATTATAGTTCGTTTTGAAATTCTGTTTTGATTCCTACCGTACCATCGTCAAAACTTCAACTTGACTGTTGTACGAATATGTGAAAGTTAGCAGCTTCTTAAAACCTTCAGAATAAGGAGTTTGATACGTTTGTTGAATATACAATCATAGCAGAATCAATTTTATTACATACATTTACATTTCAAAAAACTTTTCATATCCTACAAAAAACCAGATTACGACCTACAGTTTAAGGAAGCCCTGGGCTAAATTAGGTTTGTTTTATTTTGTGTACAAATCTCATTAATGTGTTATGTATTGAGAAGGTTTAATTTAGAGGAGGTGTACCCGGATTTGCATGGAGGTAGAGTGGAAAACAATTGAGGAAAACCACCCTCAGTGCCCCCGATCTTGGTCAGACCCCGATCTACCAGTCTTCGGTAGCCCAGTCCATTGCAAGAGTAGTTTCTTAGACCATGCGGCCATTGAATCAGGCCTCTGGTAAACCGAATAAAGAAATCAAAACTGAGAGTGTGTTTTCCTTCTGTCCCTCCAGACGACTGCAAGTGAGGCAACCTTCGTGTGTCTTTTGGCGGGACGTACCGAGGCTATCAGAAGATACAGGATGAGTAATGAGGATCTAGAAGACGCGGAGATTAACAACTGTCTGGTGGCCTACTGCTCAGACCAGGTATAGTAGAACCACCATTTAGCTGTACTATTGGCTGACAGTTAAGTTACTACAGTCCGAGTTTCATAGGAAGACACCCTTTTGACGGTTACAAAAGTTATTAAAACAGCTTCTTGTATTCATACACTCATCAAAACATTCGATCTGCAGCTGTCACGTTTGATAGATATTATCAATACCTATAGATTTAAAATATCAATAACTATATTTATAAATTGACAGGCCTATTTCCGATGGTTGAAACTACCATAGAACTTTTGAAGCAATTTTTACAAACAAGCACTTATTTTAAAGACTAGCGGTTCAGGATATCGCAAAAAAAAAGAAGAAAAAAAAAGTAGCTTCCAACAAAAGCCCGAGCCTCCTAGCGAATTTTCATCTTTTCTGTTGTGTACGCATCTGTACAGTAATTCTTTGTTTACATCACCATTGGAACCACGATTTGTATAATTATAGGTAGAGGTAAATACAATATTTCTCTTTGGTCAAAATACTAACAACTAAACTCAAGTGGTATGGTGTAGCCAATATAATATAGAAAGAGCTAGTGGAAGGCTCGTTTTAAAGTTCTCCTCATCGTGTGAAGGCGTGAAACATACGTTTTGATTAAGTCATACACTGAAAGCTCAAAATCAACAGAAAGTTGATAGCCTTTGACGACTAAACTTTTAACTAGAAGGTCAAGCGAGGCCTCTTTCTGAAGAACCTTTCCCAGTAAAAAGTTTTTTGTATATTTTAGTGCAATTATCTGCGGCCATCGCCTCAACAATCCACTGGTAATATAGTAAAATGCTATAAATGTTGACCACAGAAATAATAGGTTCCAATTTTCTAAAAGTTTCTTCCTACCAAAATCATACTTAAGGTACAATTTAATATATTCATACGTAAAGGAGTGTATTCTTCATCTGTCACTTTTGACAGATATCGGAGTTTTAGATAGCGAGGTTTTATCGATGTTGGTTTATTTTCCACATATTCTTAAGTTCACCATCTTAATTAGGGTCTTAATTTGTTAAGAGTGTGCTAGCGTGCTTGACTCTCAACCAGAAGGCTGAGGTTTTATACCCGCACAGCTATACTGGTGTATTATTAATCTCCTCTCTTCCTCTCATGCAGTGTGATTTCCCGCCATACTCCATCAAGACGACCATAAACATGGTGTAAAGGTGATTCGTCCAACAAGCTTCTCCTAGAATAAATAGGCTATAACATTTGTACATGGAATTTTGAACCTGTTTGAAGGGGGGGTGTTGTATTGTGAAAGGGGAGATAGGCAAGTGGAGTGGGGGTAGTAAGCTGGGATTGCCAGCTCTTTGTTCGCAACAGTGTTTTCATAGCACTACCACTTTTTTCCGCTAAGGAACTTTACATTATTTAGTAATTTAGAACATGAATGGTCACTGCATGGCTCACCCGGGAGTTGTAGTCTTGAGTTTGAATCCTGGCTACTAAGATTCATAGAATACTAATAATTTAAAATAATGAACTTATCACACGTGTCGCAAAGTATTTGTTGTACCAAATATTACCAGGCCTGTATTTGATCCAGAAAATGTGTTCTTAGAAGAAGAAAAAAAGTATTACTAAGCAATTTAATGAAATAATTTGAGTGGTGAAAGTTTAAGGGTTCCTTTATTATTCTTTTAGCATCAAGTCTTACTATCCGTTCGGGGTAGACTCACATGTACTAATTACGCTAATTAGTTAGGGATTAGGAAAGATAAATTTAGAGGAAGTGCACTCGAATTTGCGTAGAGAGAGTGGTAAACAATTTATAACAAAACTACCCTCTGTACACCTGACGAAGATCGAACCCCGATCTCCCTCTCTTTAACGATCTAGTCTACAATGAGAGTGCCGCCTTAGAGATCATGCTAGCACCGGGGCAGGATATGGAGTTCTTTATTTGTAGTAAAAAAAGTATTTCTTTTGTTTTTATTATTATAATAGTTAATAGAGCTCATAAATGGCACCTTACAAACCGGCCGAAAAGCTGTAAAAATGTTCAAATTCCACGTAGGTCAAGTGACCAACAAGAGTAGGACCAACTGGTCGATAAACTTATGCATAAGAAGGCAAAGTGATCGACAGCCAACTGGTTGACTAAATAAATAAAAATATTTCAAACTTGAGTGTGTCAAGTGATCGACACGTTTAGGACCATTTGATATGATATACAACTGTTTGACATGAGAGGACCTACTGGTACCAAAGTCGAGATGGATTGACCAATTGACCCACAAGTTACTACATTGCAAACAACGTGTTCGACAACAAAATCGTAAACGGAAAATAACATGTATATGAAATATTATTTTTTTAATAAAATTTATAACTCTAATAAATACCCACATTTGTGGTCACATGGTCCAATGCCTCATTCGCATTCCTTATTCTGCGTATAGCTCAAACGGGCAGTGAGAAGCTAAGGGGGGAAAACAACAATTTAGTGGATTTGTTTTTGTACCGCGTCTTACTACCAGTTCTGGCTATACGCTAATTTTGTGGATAAAAATCATCATTAATAAGGCATCAATTTTATAAGTTGGTCTTTTTGGGTTAACCAGTTGGCTGTCGATCATTTTGTCCGCATATGCATGAGTTCAACCAGCTGGTACAAGTCATATCCTACTCGTGTAACCAGGCCTCGGGACATCAAACAACAGTAGATTATGAACCAGTGGTAACAAGGCCTCGGGACATCAAACAATAAATATTATGAACCACTGGTAACAAGGCCCCGGAACCACAAACAATGGCGGGCTCCGAGCAGAAACTGTAATAACTAAGATTCTTAGTGGATAAGTTGAATGTATGATTTAAACCCTGATTTTAATAAGAATATCATTATTTGACAACTAGAAAAGTTACTAAAAGTGGGTTCAATAATTCATGCGTCAAATTATGTGATCTACAGCTGTACCTTCGATAAAGGCTTATACTATAACATTTACATAGTTTATAGTCTGAGCTGACTACACTTTTATATCACCAGTGCGCGTGGATATGAGATCATGAGCGAGGGACGAATCCTGGATAACTCAGTGATAAAGCATTAACGCGCTAAGATCTCGGGTTCAATTTTATTCTAATGTCAAATGACTAGTGTCATTTTTCAACAAATTTAAATTAATTAAAGTGTATTCTCATCCATTCCCGTAATTAAAGTGATTTGCAGCTGTTTTGTTGATATTGATTAGTAATTATCTAAGGAAGCCGTAATTCAAACCAAAACTCTTTGTGGTGAATTTAAATGTATGATATAGTTCCTTACCAACCCCAACAAGTAGGGAGCTACTATGTATTTATCAAATGATATATACACCTCATATATATCCCCTACGTTTTTTATTGAGCTCCTAAGGCCGTAATCAGCCCATAATTTCAGGGGGGGGGTTAATGGACACCTCCCCCAATTGTCGGAAGCTAGAATTTAAAAAAATATATATAAACAGTTCTATAAGTTATTTGAAGTGGGGTTTTTTTTGCAACATAGCCCCCTAACTGCCAAAGGCTAGGACAAATTCTAAATATTATACACCTCTATAAGTTCTCTGAAGTGTCGGAAGCTAGAATTTAAAAATATATATATAAACAGTTCTATAAGTTATTTGAATTGGGGTTTTTTTTGCAACATAACCCCCTAACTGCCAAAGGCTAGGACAAATTCTAAATATTATACACCTCTATAAGTTCTCTGAAGAGTTTTTTTTTTCAACATAGCACCATAACTGCTGAAGGCTAGGGAAAACTCTAAATATTAAACACCTTTAGTAGCTCTCTGAGGTACTTTTTATAGTTACACATCTCCCTAATTTGTACTTGTATCTTAATTTTGATATTGTTTGAGCCATAAATAGAGCCATATATATTTTGTTCATAAAATTTTGGGGATGGTTTGAAAGCCCTCACACCCCCCTCTCCCTCGTATACGGCCTTGTACGTTCCTGAAAACATTGTAGATCAAACCTTTCATTGTTTAAAGTTTTTATCGATTCTTGTTCGATTTCACCTTTTTATTTCGTTTTATTGGTTTTGATGCACGATGATTTTTTAGGTTTGAACTTAGCCATGTCCAATAAACATTATAAAATTATGATTTTTTTTAGAAATTGCCTATAGAAATGCAGTACTCATGTGACATTATATATATTTTCAAAACTTTTAAGATCTTTTTAATGTTCAATTTACAACCAGTAATAAAAGTGAGACTAATATATTTTTATACAGTAGCCCCTTGGCTTCTTTGGTGCTGACTGACAGCTCACAGCTGACTTATGACAGTCAACATTTAGGTATATACATAAATTTTGACTGTCATGACTGTCAGAAGTGACAGCTGCTAAACACATGCTTTTGCAGATCATATGGTTCGGCGTAGGGATACATAATTTGGTCTGGTACCTTTTCAAAGCTTTTATCTGTGAGCTGTGATCTGTCAGTCAGCACCAAAGAAGCCATGGGGCTACTGTACATTCATGAAGTTAATTGGAATATTCAGATAAACAATACATTTTAAATCAAGACGCATTTTTATGTACCATGAGATGAGTTCCGTTGACACTTTAAAGTTGAAGAATAAAACGAATGCAGTAAAATACTATCAAAGTGCCAAATTACTAGAGGAAGGAAAAAGAGACCAAATAAATGTCACACACAACTCGTCACTCGGGTAGTAAGACGTGGTGGTAAAAAAAAAAGCGTGTGTAAATAGGTGTTAGTGTTTTTACTTTTATTTTTACGCTACTATTTTCCTACTGTTATATTGTAATAGTTATTATTATTATAATTGGTGGTGACGTCATGCAGGTAAACCAACAGAATATCTTGGTTGGTGACGTGACCTAATAGCATTACGTCTGATACTTATAATATATTATTATAAAAATTATAAAGGCTTTAGCAATAATAATTAACTTTTTAGATTTTCTCATGCTCGTAAATGTATATACCTTTTGCTTGCCGTATGATCTTACGAGAGTTTTTTTTAATAAATAAGGCAAAAAAACACATGCACTCATTTGAGAGGTTTTGTTACCTAATTTAATGAAACTCCCTCGTACTTTTTATGTTGTACGAGTTAGACTTTCTAAATGACAATGAAATGCTGGTTAAATTAGTTGTAATAAAGTTTTTATATAGTGAAGATAAGTTAAATTTGAGCTTATTTACAGTTAAAAATGTACTCACTTCTCGGTTTAAAGGGTAGGGCTGATCAAGATGAGATACAAGTTGAGTAGAAATTATAGTTCTGGTCTTGACCGTGTGTTTATTGTGTCTACAGGAGCTTTCCATGTTTAGGAAAGCAGGGCTGGTAAGCATAGGGTACAAGTTGAGTAGAAATTATAGTTCTGGTCTTGACCGTGCGTTTGTGTCTCCAGGCTGATTTCTAAGTTGAGAAGGCAGAGCAGGACAAGATGAGGTATAAGTTGAGTATAAAGTATTTTCATGACAGGTTTCTACCTGGATGACAGTTCAAAAATCATATGTTTAGGTTTTGGGTTGCTAACACTTGTAAAATATCACTGTTTTGTTATAAATGTTAAGTTTTTTAATTACATGTTACATTTTACATTTAAAATAAGGTAAACTTGAATTTATTCTCACACTATTTAATTGCTTTTAATAATTTATTTTTACCTAATCCTAAACAATATTTTAAAAATAATTGAAATTACTTATTCTTTGTTTTGGAATATTATCTATGATGTGTAATATAGTGCATATATTAAGTACTTTTTAATACAGGCGTAGTATATAGGCCTACTTGGAAAAGACAAAAATATTTGTCAATTTTTTTATATACAATAAATTATTTTATGATTATTTTATCGTATTTTGAAATATTTTACTGAATAACATATTGTTATCCACTGCGTGGGTGCATCATTGTAAAGAATTTGTTTCCGTCATGTTCATTCACATGGTTTAAATTCATCGGTCACCATTTTGTGAAGGTGCTGTGAATAATATTTTTTTCAAGCGGAATAAAATTATAAATGAGCTTTGTGCCAGGCCTCAAATATATATAAATAATATTGGCCTAAATTTCTGTAGTTAATTATCACATTCATGTATTACCTAACATCTGTTTTCATTACATTTATCCAAAGTGATAGATGTCAGATGTTAGTGTATGGATACATTATGAACTATTTCTAGTAACTTTTGAAGCTGTCAGCCAAGTAAACTAAGGTCGTGAATGTATTATAGAAATTATAGTTCTGGTCTTGACCGTGCGTTTGTGTCTATAGGAACTTTCCGTGGTTGAGAAGGCAGGGCTGGTCAAAATGAGGTACAAGCTGGGTATGAAGTTCTGTCCTTAATCGTGCGTGTTTGTCTCCAGGCTCATTCCTCAGTTGAGAAGGCCGGCTTGATCGGTCTAGTCAAGATGCGGTATATCGAGACAGATGACAAATTGAGCCTCCGTGGAGACAAGCTGAAAGAAGCCATCGCCAGGGACCGTGACAAAGGACTTATACCCTTTTTCGTGAGTTTAATCATCTCATAACTTTAACTTGGTAATCTTGTAGTCATCCTCCCTACATTGTCAATTTTATTGATGAGACTTATTTTTAGCACCGCGTCTGTCAATTCGCGTTATACGTTTATATACTAATTACGCTAGTGGTTCTAGGGATTAGGGAGGCTATATTTATAGGAAGTGTACCTACATTCGCATGGACAGAAAGTGAAAAACCATATTTTTTAAACACCCTCAGTACACCCGACCGAGATTTGAACCTCGACCTCTCTATAATCGGCAGTCTAGTCTATTACTAGTCTAGTCTAGTGATTATAAAATATTTGTTGTTATTTGTAATATTAAATATTTGATAAGCTTGCCTTGTAAATTACTACCTGAAATTTTCAGGTATATCAACTAATGTAATCTAAAACGCCTAAATTTTGAATGCAACAAAGACCATACTCGAGATTTGATTTTATAGGTGACTCCCAAATATAGCTGTTTTCAAATATCCAAATTCATTTTTGACCATTCTAGTATTTGATGAAAAAGACAAGTTAAAATCTACATTTAGCCAACAATTTCTAATAGCTTACGAGAAATTATGGTTAAAACATTGATCCATTATAGTAGCTAAAAAATATAAATATTTAAATTATTGTGGGCGGATAAAAAACAAATCGAAAAATATGACATTGGCCCTTTCAGTCACGACACCACAGTATTATATCATACCCAGAGTAAGTCCAAGGTTAGCGCGTTTAACTTGAGAGGCTGGGACTTAAATCCAGACCTGGAGCACTGAAAGTGTTTTTTGACAGATTTTATTAGCACCACGTCTTACTACCCATTCGAGTTATACGCTTATGTACTAGCTATGGGTGAGCTGGTGGTCTAGGGGTAAGGTGTCAGACTTCTATGCTGGTGGCCGGGGTTCAATCCTCGGTCCCGGTACAGATTTATCTGATTACCAAACCCTTCCTTCACCTCTGACAAGACATCTTGTGAATGTGGGGAATGCCAGGCCTCCACCGTGGTTCGGATTCCACGTTAAACTGTAGATCCTTCATTTCATCTCACAATCACCTTACCATTACACATTAGCGTAAGTGCGTATAACCCGAACGGGTAGTAAGACGCGGTGGTAATAATAATAATAATAATACTAGCTATGCTAAAGGTTTTAGAGATTAGGAAGGTCACATTTAAAGGAAGTGTACCCACATTTGAGTGGAGGATGAGTGGAAAACCAGTTTGGAAAAAGCACCCTCAGTACACACAATCGAGATTCGAACCTCGATCTCCCCGTCATCGGAAGTCTAGTCTACTGCGAGTGTAGTGCCTTAGACCATACCACCGAAACGGGTACGTGGGTAGCTACTTGTTAACTTGACGTTTAACTTCAAGAATAATAGGCCCTGGTGTATATTGTTATTGTGAATTATGATTCACAAAAAGACCTACTGTTCCTCCGTGAAAACCGTATCGATTTAAATGCTCCATTTTCCCTGAATGATGGTAGCATCGCTGTTCATTAATTGAGCTGCCATTAATTGGCTGACAGGTTTATATTATTTTCTGTCTGAGAGGGATGTTCTTAGATGCAATCTAGAGCGGTCTCCCTAAGGGACCAATTATTAACAATACAGTACCGACAAGGGAAGAAATCAACTGTAAAAATCACACAAGATACATTTTACTAACGAAATCTTCGAGGGCATATTTCACTACACATTTTTATCCCAAACAAAAGAAAGCTTGATATGAATGTCACTTCGTATGAGGTCATTTTGAAACACCTAATAATATTTGCATAAGTTTACACACTTTAATATTTAATAAGATAAATTTTGAAAAACTTGTAAAAGGTGACATACATCGTTTTATACTTGAATGCCTCCAAAGTGTATGCGGATAAAGTAAGACTGCAGCTGTTATATTTATTTGCGTCTCTAGAATTCCCAAGAGTTCACGTTCATTTGTGGGATTGCCTTTACGTTAGAAAAAAAAAATCCTACTTTTTTCATTTTATATTTCTTTAATGCTTCTCGTCACATTAAGGAATACAAAACCAAAATATTTCAATTATAATTTGAGATTAAAATGGATGAGGAAGGTAGAATTTAGTGAAAATATGAACGCATTTGTGAGAAAGGAGAATGGTGGAAATCATTTTAGAAAACCCGCGCTTAGTACAGCAACCGGGATTTAAACTCCGACCTCCACTTCACCGGCAAAACAGACTAGATGAGCCTGACATTTAGTCCACTTATCCACCGATAAGGGTGTTCATTTATTGGACATTTTTCCATTGTAGCAACAAATATTTGAGAATTTACCACTCTCACTTAGTAGACAATCAATATTTTAAGGTGTTAAGCCTCTTCTACTGTCTCCGTAATCTCCGTATCCTTATATTATTTACGAGTTTTATTTTTGTGCACTTTTGCCGTATTTTTAATCACGTGGTATTGTGTCAACCGATGAGAAAATAATAAAATACTTTATCTAAACAAACACTTTTAATAAACCATTTCAAGAAATTATATACACATTACATATTTTCAGAATTTTATATTTTGTTTAATGTAGTTAATTAAAATAACGATAGCCTTATAATAGCAAAGAATGCCGCTGTGGTCTCGTAGTAGGAGTTCCTAGCTAAAGATCCAGATGTCCCGGGTTCGATCCCCGGCGCTTTAAGGTTTTCTGTGATGCAGTGATTCTGGAACGGAGTAAAACTCAGCCTTGTGAGGACAAATGAGGAGCTACTTGAATAAATAAGTAGCTGATACAGTCTAAGAAACTAATATTAACGGCCAAAGGTTTATTTGTACCGCATGAAGTCCTTTATCTGCAAAATATGGACTATCTTTTCCAAAAGACAGCGGCCGCTCGGTTGGTATGGGTTAATCGCGGGCTGATACCATGGAGTTTTTTTTAAAGGATAGCCTAGATGAAAATATGATATGTTTCGAAAATGATGACCATATTTTATTTTGCTATTACTGATTATTTCATTTAGATTAGCCTGTCGATTTTTATATGTATAACTTACCTGTGATTGGTTTCCCATAGCCAACCGTAACGAAAGCCTTTAAGAAAGTCAAAATGGATCCAACTTCTCTACGGAGTGCAATGAACTATTGACTTATGGATCGTGGCCGATTAATTAGTTACTGGGGAGTTGATCATTTACGAACTATGAACTTACGGATCGGGGTAGAGTACTTAGTTACTGGAGAGTCAATATGTTACGGACTTACGGATCTGGACATAGTAATCAATCAGTTACTGGAGAATCAATCTATTAAAAACTTACGGATCAGGACATAGTAATCAATCAGTTACTGGAGAGTCAATATATTACAGACTTACGGATCAGGACATAGTAATCAATCAGTTACTGGAGAGTCAATATGTTACAGACTTACGGATCAGGACATAGTAATAAATCAGTTACTGGAGAGTCAATATCTTACAGACTATGGACTCACGGATCTGGACAAAGTCATCAGTTACTGGGGAACCGATCTATTACGGACTATGTACTGTATCCTACAAATACGTAATATGCAGATAGGGCTTATTTATCGCGATATTTTCACAAATATTCTTTCTACGCTAATCTATTTAGATTTGAGTTTTTATTTTATGAAGAAGAAACGTGCTTCGTATCTTACAACTCGTTCGGGCTGTTAAGATATTTACACTAATGGCGTAAAGGTGAGTAAGATATAATTTAGAAAAGGTGCAGCCAAAATTATCAAAATGGATCCAACTTCTCTACGGAGTGCAATGAACTATTGACTTATGGATCGTGGCCGATTAATTAGTTACTGGGGAGTTGATCATTTACGAACTATGAACTTACGGATCGGGGTAGAGTACTTAGTTACTGGAGAGTCAATATGTTACGGACTTACGGATCTGGACATAGTAATCAATCAGTTACTGGAGAATCAATCTATTAAAAACTTACGGATCAGGACATAGTAATCAATCAGTTACTGGAGAGTCAATATATTACAGACTTACGGATCAGGACATAGTAATCAATCAGTTACTGGAGAGTCAATATGTTACAGACTTACGGATCAGGACATAGTAATAAATCAGTTACTGGAGAGTCAATATCTTACAGACTATGGACTCACGGATCTGGACAAAGTCATCAGTTACTGGGGAACCGATCTATTACGGACTATGTACTGTATCCTACAAATACGTAATATGCAGATAGGGCTTATTTATCGCGATATTTTCACAAATATTCTTTCTACGCTAATCTATTTAGATTTGAGTTTTTATTTTATGAAGAAGAAACGTGCTTCGTATCTTACAACTCGTTCGGGCTGTTAAGATATTTACACTAATGGCGTAAAGGTGAGTAAGATATAATTTAGAAAAGGTGCAGCCAAAATTAGAAAGGGAAACCATGGGGGGGGGGGGATTAAGGGGGAAACACCTCACTAAAGCAGGTTGGGATTCAAATACTCTCATTATTTTATATCTCCCCAATAGTGTAAGTTGTGGATATCTCAGATTGGAAGTAAGAAGTGGTGAACTAGCTATAATAAATTAACATATTGCTAGTTTGAAATTTGTTTCATAAAATACAGCGTTTCTTGAAAAAGATCCCATTAAAAGAAGGGGAAGGGAGGAGTGAAAGGGGATGGGGACGCAATAAAAGGACAGTATTTTTGCAGTTTTTATAACGAAACATTTTTTGGGCCGTAATAAATCAAATACTGCTCCAGAAGAAACATGGAGTTTAATTTTCTTCACATGCTGATATCAAAAATTGTTGAATATCTGTCATGTGCATAACGGCATTAGATGACAAACATTTTTAATGAAGAGAAAAAAGATGTCATTACATTTCAGGACAATCTTGACATGTCTAAACGGTACGTTTTTAAAACCTATCAAACCAAAAAACAAGTAGCAACAATTCTGTGTCTAAGAGCCGAATTAAAATTTTCGATAAAAAAAATAAAGCTAAAATTTAGAGGTAACAAAACAAGGATTGAGGAGGCCTTTCAAGACTTTAACTATTTCCTTAAGAGGTGATAAAATCTACCAACCTGCACCTTTATAGTGCAAGGGGCCACAATAAACACATAAACCACTGTTTCAAGAAACCGCCGTCATAAACACGGAGGTAACAGGTGGCCGCTGCGCAGGTTCATTTAGGGACGATTGCTGCTCAACAGAACTTAGCATTTGCATTTCTTAACGGTACAAGGAACTGTTGTATTAATTTCTCAATTAGGAACAGTAGTTTAATCGTAAATATCCTCAACCTGATGAATCATGACCTTTTTTTTTTGGGACAAAAAAAAAGTTGATCTCAATATTATGTCTGTCTTTACTTACAGCCGAAACTGTCAGATGGATTTGATTCAAAGTCGATGTTTTTGATAAATATGGTCATATCTCGAGAACAGATCGTGATTTTTATTTATCTCTATCTAAAGTTAATGTTAATTTATTAATAATGATAATGATTGATTTTTAAATTTTTTAAATATTTTGACAATAGCTTTAAAGATTTTACTTGAAATTGAGATCTGAGCAGTGTTTTGCAAAATAATACCCTCAATTTTTTTTTAGAAATGTTATTTAAGTTTATTTTAACTATAATATTATTTTGAAAATTTATTTAAACCATAGTCAACTGTATAAGAATGAATGCACGTTTGTGTCATACAATTTATGTGTAAGTAAAAGACACAAAGGGCAAATACAAATAAAATTTCGAAATGATAGGATTTTATAGTTGGATTTATAGCTTCTGATTAGTTTTATAAATAAAATTATTATAGCTTTATGAATGGTTCTGTAGTTGATATATTTTATAGCCCAAATGTATATTTTATGAGTTTTAACATAGCAACTTCTTATATCGTGAAATTTAGTACATAGTTTAAAGAATGGCACCACAATATCATTCGTACTTACATAAAAGGTATTAAAAAATTAATACACAAAACATCCTTGCCAGTGAAGTCAAATGATACTAGTTCGATTCTAAACGGTGTTTAAAATAACGTATCCATATTTTGTTTTTACCATCGTGTCTTACCACCCGTTCAGGTTGTACGCATATTTACTAACATGCTAATGAGTTAGGGATGAGTAAGGTTGAATTTAGAGGAAGCTTACCCACATTTTCATGAGAGAGAATGAAAAATGATTTTGGAAAAACCACCCCCAGTATATCCGACAGAGATTCAAACTCCGATATCCCTGTAATCGAAATTCTAGTCTAATACGAGAGTGACGCCTTATACTATGCGGCCACTGAAGTAGGTATCTGTGTTGTTTATCCTGCTACACAATATATAAACTTTTATAGTTCTAGTGCCTGATTTGTTGTCTTAGGTTAAGTTAAATGAGATAATACATCGATTGTTGTTCCAATAAGTGACGTCGATACACAGCGTTCCTAATAGTGAAATTAAAGTCTCGGACTCGATTCTCAGCTATGTGCTAAATTAACAATGTAAGAGATTGTGCGTTGACTTATGTGGTCTTGGGGTAAATTGCTCACCCCAGGAGCCGATAACTGTGGGTTCAAACCCAGCCAGGGTCGACGGATATTTCTTGTGCGATAACAATCCGTAGCCCAACTTCCTTTGGAGAGGAAGTAAAGCCATCGGTCCATGTCGACTGTGGCATTTAAAAGAACCTTGTAAATTATGTGAAAATTCATTTCCCGACAAAATTAGTAGGGCCTTTCACCCTCGGTCTTACAAATTCTCGTGTGCTGACATAATAAGCTGTCTCAGAAAACGCACGTTAAATGCCTCTGTTCTGTTTACTCTATAACTAAGCTAGGATGCATAATTGATAGTTTGTACAGCCATTAAATATTCTTGTTAGATAATCAAGTTTTTTTGCAAGTTAAATATATCGGTTTTATTTTATATATTACCAATTTTAAAATTATTATAGCTTTATGAATGGTTCTGTAGTTGATATATTTTATAGCCCAAATGTATATTTTATGAGTTTTAACATAGTAACTTCTTATATCGTGAAATTTAGTACATAGGTTAAAGAATGGCACCACAATATCATTCGTACTTACATAAAAGGTATTAAAAAATAAATA
Organism: Timema californicum; assembly: GCA_902141385.1. Taxonomy (NCBI): domain Eukaryota; kingdom Metazoa; phylum Arthropoda; class Insecta; order Phasmatodea; family Timematidae; genus Timema; species Timema californicum. Next base: position 106,907 of record CABFOW010000043.1, on the reverse strand, counting down.
CTCAAAACATCTTTACCAATAAAGTCAAATGATACTAGTTCGATTCTAAACGGTGTTTAAAATAACGTATCCATATTTTGTGTTTACCATCGTGTCTTACCACCCGTTCAGGTTGTACGCATATGTACTAACATGCCAATGAGTTAGGGATGAGTAAGGTTGAATTTAGAGGAAGCTTACCCACATTTTCATGAGAGAGAATGAAAAATCATTTTGGAAAAACCACCCTCAGTATATCCGACACAGATTCAAACTCCGATATCCCTGTAATCGGAATTCTAGTCTGATACGAGAGTGACGCCTTATACTATGCGGCCACTGAAGCAGGTATCTGTGTTGTTTATCCTGCTACACAAATATAAATTTTTATAGTTCTAGTGCTTGATTTGTTGTCTTAGGTTAAGTTAAATGAGATAATACATAGATTTTTGTTTCAATAAGTGACGTCGATACACAGCGTTTCTAATAGTGATATAAAAGTCTCGGACTTGATTCCCAGCTATGTGATAAATTAACAATATAAGAGATTGTGCGTTGACTTATGTGGTCTTGGGGTAGAGTGCTCGCCCCAGGACCCGATAACCGTGGGTTCAAACCCAGCCAGGGTCGACGGATATTTCTTGGGCGATAACAACCCGTAGCACAACTTCCTTTGGAGGGGATGTAAAGCCATCGGTCCATGTCGATTGTGGCATTTAAAAGAACGTTGTAAATTATGTGAAAATACCTTTACCAACAAAATTAGTAGGGCCTTTCACCCTCTGTCTTAAAAATTCTCGTGTGCTGACATAATAAGCTGGCTCAGAAAGTGCACATTAAACGCCTCTGTTCTGTTTATTTTATAACTAATCTAAGATGCATAATTGATCGTTTGACAGCCATTAAATATTCTTGTTAGATATTCTAGTTTGTTTGCAAGTTAAATATATCGGTTTTATTTTATATATTACAAATTTATTGTGAACATTCCTAATTTAAATAGATGTATATAGAATGTTCAGAATCCAATTTATTGTGAACATTCCTAATTTAAATAGATGTATACAGGATGTTCAGAAACTCATAGCCCAAACTGCACATTTAGTTTGTTTGAACCAAAATTAATACAAAATCCCCATACACTTACATCTGGAAAACTATGCTAATATCATTAAATTGTGTCCAGAGTTTCAGCGTACAGCACTGGGATAGCAAAGCTGTTCAAGCATGCGTGTACAACAGGTTGCATAGGAGTTAGGTGCGTGGCACTGCACTCCTCGACATCTTGGAGCACGGCATCAGAACACAGAGCAATTAATAGTAAACAGCTCACTAGTCCATCTAGAAATGCGAATACGCTCTGAGTATGATCGTTTACGGTACTACATCTATAGAAAGTGCTTGCCATTATTACATGCGCAGTGCCACGCCCCTAACGCATATGCAACTTGTTGTACATGCATGCTTGAACAGCTTTTTTCTCCCGGCGCTACACGGCCGAAACTCTGAACACAATTTGATGACATTAGCATAGGTTTCCGGATTTAGGTGTTAGGGGATTTTGTATTACTTTCTGTTCAAGCTATATGTGAAGTTTGGGCGATGAGTTTCTGGACAACCATTGTAAGTGTATTCATGTGGGATAGAGAGAAATGTCTATTTTGGCTTGAATGAATAAAATATGTATTCAGTAAAACCGTCTAGTTTCTTTTATATCCCAAAAGTTATTTTATTATTTGTCATATGTATTGTGGAATCTAAACAGCACTTTTTCTCTTAAAAATGGATTCAATAACCAAGTTATTATATTGTTTTTGCCGCATTCAAATATCATATTCTTTAATTTAAAAATGTTCACCTGGACACGTGCAAATCCATTTCTGCCAGTCCATCACATCATCTGCTTTAATTTGATTCCCATGTCTTGGTGAATTTTTTCAATTTAAAGAATATGATAATTAGATGCGGTTATAACTGTAATTAACCAATGAAATAGCTTGGATATTTAATCCATCGTGATATGCGCATTCGTACAGTTGTCATTATATTTGACAGCATAAGGCCTTAAGGTGGCTGCGTTATCTGATAGGTTATGATCTTAATATTCAGCGTGAGTTGATTTCAAAACAGCATTTTAGTTATCAAGTCTGTCACAGTACTTCAGAGCGTTAGTAGCTATTTTCTACACTGGGGTTTGTTCTCTTGTGATTTTTAAAATCTCATTAATTTTTCTTAACATCAATTATTTTAATTGTTTTGATGTTTTTCAACATTTAGTGTAAAACTTATTATTTGAATTTTAATTGATGGCTAGCAATAAATATTTTATTTTTTTTCCTCGATATTGTTAATTTATATAAACATAGAAGAAGATAAATAAAAAAGCGCTAATGAACTGGTACTTAAATTTTTGAAATATTCTTTCCTTCAGAGTAACCTGTAGTTTAAATACAGACAATTTATCTCCCGCCGACTCTCAATTGATCACACAAATGTATCTGACGATTTCCGCACGTCTATCACAGAATCTACCTTAAAATATGAATGACGAATGACCCTAGGCTTGGGATGTCTCCTGGATAGATCAGTGGCATGAACATTGATATAATAAGCCAAAGGTCACTGGTTCGATTCCAGTGTACAGGTGTCATTCTTAAATAAAGTATATATATTCATTTAAAAAAAGTGTTGTGCAAATACCACTGTGACCATAGAAAATATAATAGAATTGTTGATATTAATATGTGAATAAAATAGCACTAAGCTCGCCTACAGAAGTAATATTTTAGTTATTTAGTCAAACATACTTTTCCTATGAAAAGTGTAAAAATACGGATCGTAGTTAATGATACGTTCTATCCAACCTTAACTCACCGTATTAAATATATTCTTCCTTGTGTTTCCAGCTGTGCGCTACTTTAGGTACAACCGGTGCCTGCTCGTTTGACAACCTGAAGGAACTAGGACCTATCTGTAAGTTTACATCACATTTCACGGTGTAATAACGCTCAATTCATGGAGTCAATAACGATAGCGATGTTCACGCTTAACATTCAACTAGCAACCCTCAAACCGTGGCGTTACTTAGCGGTGACGTCAACCTC
>CABFOW010000043.1:74990-103734 GCA_902141385.1 Timema californicum | reverse complement strand
GGGGCGGCAGTGCTCGACTCAGGAACAGATTCTCATTGGTTCGAATCCTGCAGGAGTCAACGGATTTTACTTGAGCAGTAAAAAATCCGTAGCACAACTTTCCTTTGGAGGGGAAGTTCCAAGTCGATTTCGGGATGTAAAAGAAACCTGGAAGGTATGTTAATATACGTTTCCCGACCGAATTGATAGGCCCTTTCGCTCTAGCTCATAGAAATTATCATGTACTGATATAATCACTCGGTACAGAAAATGCACGTTAATTACCTCAAATGAATAAAAAAAATTATCTAGCAACATTAAAAACTAGCAACACACAGTTCAATTTAAGCTAATAATGCTCAATTCAGGATATTTTATATTAATAAGAACAATAATTAAAAGGAATATTTGAGTATCAAGCTATTGTAATTAATTACTCCACATTAGGTAGTTAAAGTATTGTGAAGCAATTTATTATTACCTGCTTAAGTGGTCACATGGTCTAAGGTGTTACTCTGGCGATAGACTAGTTTGCTGCTGTTAGGGAGATTAGGGTTTGAATCCCGATCGGGCTTACTGAGGATTTTTCCAAAAATTGTTTTCCACTCTCCCTCTACGTAAACGCGGGTACATTGCTTCTAAATTCAACCTTAATCATCCCTAACTTATTAGCGTAATTAGTACATACGTGTATAAATGGACCAGGTAGTGAGACGGGGTGCTAAATAGACTGCCCTCGCCTTTTTTCTTATCGTCCATGTTGTTGCATGGTGCACGTAGGAGCTGAGACTGACCGTGTATGGTCTCGTTATAAATACTGATGCATACTGACAGTCTGATTGTCAATCTTAGGACTGACAGTCTGATTGTCAATATTAGGACGGACAGTCTGACTGATCGTGTAGGGGCCCTATAAGATAATACGCAGGTGTACTAATTCTAATGACTCGCCTATCTTTGATGTTAAGATTTCTTAAATAATAGAATTCGAATAAATAAATGTTTCAGACTTTTTTTTTTAGAAAATAAAACTACTAAAAGGTATAGGTTTCCATTAGAAAAACAAAGTATACCTTGAAATAATCTTGCAAGCTTCCACCAAATCAAAAATAAATGGTGCTGTTCTCTTCACCCCTCTAAAATAAACAACTTTTCTCTAAGTCATTTTAGTCTAAAATTCTTTATTTTCGAGATATTCAGGTGTGAAACTCAAATGCCTCACTTGTATATTCGATAGTCATCTTACACTATCCATTTACCGGTTGTTTGGTTGACACATTGCTTTGGCCAAGTGTTAGATAGTTATAAAAATAGCCTTAGCTTCAGCCAAAATCAAAATAAATACAATAAATAAAAACCCGCCTCAGTGGCGTAGTTGGCTAACGCGCTTGTCGTGTTGAGCTCAATTGCTGAGGACGGGGAGATCAAGGCTCGAATCTCGGTCGGGTGAACCGGGGGAGGGGGGGGTGTTCCTAAATGGTTTTCCACTCTCCCTCCACGCAAATGCGAGTTCACTTCCTCTAATTCAACCTTCCCAATTCTTAAGTCATTAGCGTAATTAGTACTTAAAGCGTATAACCCGTACGGGTAGTAAGACGCGGGGCTAAATATTATATTATAATAAATAAAATAAATAATAAACGTGATCCAAACTACTGTAGTATGGGTGGGGAAAATGACGTTTATTATTATTATTATTATTATTATTATTATTATTATTATGTTGTCCTGTCTTTTGGTACTCGCCTACTCTTACTACATTAGTGTAACGCACCTTGCGCTTATTTACATCTCACGGGGTAGAATTGGAAGTATAGAACAAATATTTACCATATATAAAAAAGCCTAAGTTTATATTTAATCACATAAGCTTATAAATTTGGCATATCAACAGTGGTAACTTTGCGAAATGAGGTATACAATATATGTTGATCAAAGATGCGTATTACATATTAAATCAATTGCTCAGGCATTAATAGTTTTGCCAAATTTTAAAAGTACAATTTGTTTTTAACAAATAAAAATTATTGTTACTAATATTATTAGGTATCCTGTCTTCCGACAGGTTAATTCCTTTTGACAGTGAACTTAGACCGCCAATACGCCTTGTCCTCTGCCTCCTTTTTGAGCTCCCAGAATTATTTCCTTTCCTTCAAGTCATCTAAATATTTGAATCTCCTCCTTCCTAAGCTCCTCTGTCTCTCAACCTGTCCTACGATGTTGTGCATAAGACAGTTCCTCCTAAGGGTGTGTTCGATCCAGTTGGCTTTGCGCCGAAGAACTACATCCAAAATGGTTCTCTTCTCACCCACTCTTCTTAGGAATCGTGCATTTGTCACCCTGTCTGTCCATCTGATGTTCTCAAGTCTTCTCCAGCACAACATTAATAATAAGAATAAAGTAACTCAACTAATAAAACAACATGAACAACCTTAAGTTTGATTTTAAAATAAATTGTAAAGTCATATATTTATTTTCGTAAGTAAAGAAAAAGAAATATATATTAATTTTTATTATTGAATACATCTAGCTCAACTCAAAGCTGGTAAATCTGGTATGTATGTGAAAGCACTTGATTACACTAGTTCTGTGTGTCAGTTGATAGTAAAAGCTGTTAATAGCCAGTATAGCCACAACCTCGACCATATAATTGTGCATATAGTCTACCAGTCATTGGTTAAATATTAAAATAGCCAGTATTGCCCATATAGAGTAAATATACCTATTTATTTAGTTTTACTGGGACTTTGATACAACTTTTAATCATTCATGCTGGCACAAAATAATACAACCAGCTCTGGTGGTTAGTTAAAGCAGCACATACTACCACTAGAGTGTACTTGCGCCCGGTATTGCCAGTGGTTAGTTAAAGCAGCTGTTAGCCCATACTGCCACTATCCCCTGGGTTTTCAGGTGAGGCCGAGCAGCTGTGGCTCCACGTGGATGCAGCTTACGCCGGCGCCTCCTTCATCTGCCCCGAGTTCCGTCACTGGCTGAACGGCGTCCACCACGCGGACTCTATCGCCTTCAATCCCTCCAAGTGGCTCATGGTGCACTTCGACTGTACCGCCATGTGGTACGAACCCGGGACAGCACACTAACAACTAGGAGATGAGGAGTCTTAGTGTGGAAATAATTTATAATATTCCAACCCTAATCCAATTAGAAAATAATTGATACATAATTAAGCTTTCGGGAAGTAAATTTACTTAACTTTTTAGATTTAGATTTACTTTATTTTTTCGAGGTATTTAATGTGCACTTTCTGAACCGAATGAGATCAACACAAGATTTATAAACTAACTGAAATCTAGAACAGACAGAACATCCAGGCCATCTTTATTAATTCATCACTGTGAAAGGGAAAAATTCATATTTTACCAATTTTAAATTTTTCTGTCATGGTAGGATTCGAATCCAGGACTCTTGGATCAGTATATATACACTCTACTGACTGAGGGAAAGTGTTGGATAGACTCTCTAGAGAATACCTAAAGTGTGCCTATAAATAAGTGACGCATAATACGGAAAATTCATAGTTAGTGTATGCATAAGAATAACCTACTACGTTAGATTTTTTAAAAAATAATACTTTTTTTAAAATATTTTCATATGCGTCATTAAACTGTTTTTTTTAAATAGTCAATTTTTACAGCTGAAAAAAAGGTAGTAAATTGTGTCAGTATTTTACTACTTTATCAGGTTATAATCTATAAGGTTTTGCTAGTTTATTCCAAACCATAATGGAAATATTTGTGCCATATTTATTTTTCAAGTTCTACTTAAGTATTACGTCTTCATACAATATTTGTTTGATCTTGAAAAAAATGTAGACAAATGGCTCTCTGAATCTTTTAAAAAAAAATCTCTTACCATAAGCCAAAAATGAAATCAAATTCATATTCTAGAAACAACCTTATAAAAGTAATTGACCAAAAAAAACATTAAAATATAATTGTAACCTTACCAGTAAATGTTTTTAATTCGTGAAAATATGTGTCCTCGTTCTATAGTTTTTGTTTCTTTGTCTTGACCAGGGTGAAGAACAGTGGGGCTCTTCACCGGACATTCAACGTGGAACCTCTCTACTTGCAACACGAGAACTCAGGTATGTTACATTGGAGCTGGGAGCTGTCTGCATTGCACAAGGGGGGGTTGTCAAACACAATTAATTTGTATTATTTTAACTTAAAAAAATTACACCTGAACATGGGAATCGTATACGGGACCTTTAGCTCACTATGCCAATACTCTTACCACTGAGCTTTCCAGAAGTCATCCCATGATCAGGATATTTCTTCACTCATACTTGAATGCAGAGTCTGTGATGGACGTGTGGAAATCGTCAGATACATATGAGCAATCAATAAATATCGGACACATCCTTAGGAGGAACTGTCTTCTGCACGACGTCATAGAAGGAAAGGTTGAGGGAAAGAGGAGGATTCAAATATTAGATGAGGAAGGAAAGGAGAACATTCTGGCAGCTCAAAGAGGAGGCAGAGGACAAGGGAGTATTGGCGGTCTAAGTTCACCGACAAAAGGAATGAACCTGTCGGAATACAGAATACCTAATAATATTAGTAATAAGAAAATTATTTGTTAAAACATAACATTGTATTTTTAAAATTTGGCACAACTATTAATGACTGAGCAATTGATTGAACATTTAATACACAACCACCTTCGACTCGGGAGGATTTATGCTTCCGATGGTACAATGACAACTATAACAATCCGCATCTCATGATGGATTATATAGCCAACATACCATAGTTGCTAATTACCGTTATAGCTGCATCTAAATCTGACTAAATAATTTGGATAACTCTCACATATCCTAAAATATTTAAAATGGGTATGCAGATAGTCTTTGAGCCTCAAATTACAGAGGAACTCTTAAATTTTAATTATTGTAATACAATCTTCTTTATTTTCAATTTGATTAATTTAGATTTTGGTTTAGTTCTCCCTAGTCTTACAAAGTTTCGATAATCTAGCTATGATATATACAAATCCTTGATATATGTAATACATAAGTCAATCATTTATTGAATCTATAGCATTTTTAAACAGAGTGAGGAATCCTTAATTGCTATATATGTGTGCCTAGATTGCAAATGTTAGCAAAGAGCAAGAAAATGATGAAGTATTCATTTTTCTAAAGAAAAACTGCGGTTTTTCAAAGTTCCCATTTTTTATGTTTTCTAATGCAAATTATTTCAAAGGTAATTAAATTTATTTAAAATAATGAGCAGGGCCATGCTTAGGGAAACGCTTATTACAATTCATATTATATAGGTAAAAAGTAAAATAAAATGTATTTACATAACTAATATAACAAGCGAAACAACTTTTTTTTATTTAACATTATAGTTTAGTAAGTATAGCGTAAGTGCGTATAACCCGAACGGGTAGTAAGACGCGGTGCTAATAATAATAATAATAATAATAATAATAATAATATTGAAGCTATAGCATTTTTAAACAGAGTGAGGAATCCTTCATTGCAATATATGTGTGCCTAGATTGAAAATGTTAGCAAAGAGCCAGAAAATGATGAAGTATTCAGTTTTCTCAAGAAAAACTGCGGTTTCTCAAAGTTCCCATTTTCTTTGTTTTCTAATGCAAATTATTTCAAAGGTAATTAAATTTATTTAAAATAATGAGCAGGGTCATGCTTAGGGAAACGCTTATTACACTTCATATTATAAAGGTAAAAAGTAAAATAAAATGTATTTACATAACTAATATAACAAGCGAAACAACTTTTTTTTATTTAACATTATAGTTTAATAAGTATAATATTTTTAATGTTAATTTTTAAAGAACCAAAGGCTAATATTTCTGTTCTTTTTAAATTAACACCCAATAATTATAACACACTTCAAAGTAAGATATGCTTAAAGGGCCTTGCCTATTAATTAGTATTTTGGCAATGTTTTAACATCAAGTTTCTATTTGCTGAAAATGTGTTTATTTATTTTTTTAGGCTTAGCGATTGACTACATGGTAAGTCCGATTTTAATTTATCAACTGATTTATCAATTGTTACTTTTTAAAAGTGATAAGATAAATAACTAAAATACATCTTGATAAAAAAAACTTCTAAGATAAATCGGTCGCAGGTGTGCGAATTAAAAAAATACACATATTTATGTTTTGGCTACATGAAAATTTGATATTTAAAATTATGCCTGTGTACTACACTAATTGTATGTAATGAGCTCAGACCCGCCTCGGTGGCGTAGTTAGCTAACGCGCTAGTCGTGTTGAGCTCGACTGCTGAGGACAGGGAGATCGAGGTTCGAATCCCGGTCGGTTGAACTGGGGGTGGCTTTTCCTAAATGGTTTTCCACTCTACCTCCACGCTAATGTGGGTTCACTTCCTCTAATTCAACATTCTCAATCCCCAATCCATTAGCGTAATTAGTACTTAAAGCGTATAACCCGAACGGGTAGTAAGACGCAGTGCTAAATAATAATAATTATTATAATAATAAGCTCAGGTGAGGTTGAAGGGAACATGAGAGAAGGACACTGTTTTTGTAGTTTTAATAGCAAAACTTTTTTTGGCCAAAATAAACAGAATATTGCTCCAGTAGAAACATAAAGTTAAATAATTGTATTAACATGTTGATATCTACAGTTGTTGAATATCTGTCAAGAGCATAGTGGCATTAAGTTACAAACTTTTTAAATGAAGAGAAAAGGTTGTCATTAAATTCAAGGACACTCTTGAAGGGGCGCACACATAAATTCTTCTTGGAGGGGGGATGTCCAAAGTAAAGAAGTTACAGGTCAATAGTCAATCCAATCCATTACTCGAATAAGACTCACACTTTTGAACAAATTACAAATTACTTAATGAGGAGATGTATATACACAGACTGTACTTGAGACTTTGGGTTATTTTCAACCACGGCTTTAATGTGATTTAACATTGATAAATCATTGCTTTTTATTTAATATTTTATCCATAGGCTACTTTATGTTCGCCAGAAGAAGGTCCGGACCCACTGGACACCCCTCGTGGGTGGGCCCCTGCACCCTTGACAAATATTCAACAGTTATTCAGTTTAATCGATGCCTGGCCATAATTCTTTCAAATTTATAATTTTAGTTCGTCATAGGTTTCCTAACTAATCTATAGAATAAAAACAGTTATTTTAATATGCCACTAACCTTATAGTATAATTTACCATACTTTAAGTCTTTTCTCGGATACAAAAATCATGAGTCCCATTATAACTTACTTTTTCATTTATTGGGCAACTCTTTTATTACTTATAGTTTACTTTCCTCATTATTTATTGTGTGATATTATATGCCTTGTTATTTGTTCCCATTTATTTGTCTTCTGAATTTGTATCGATTTTATTTTTCTTCCTTATATATTAGAACTTCTTGGGTTTTCTCTTTTAGACGATGACGTATCACGTTTCGTACTTCCTCCTGAAGAGTTCCAATACAACTCAACCTATATATTAGGAATATAATAACCTCTGCTTCGATTGACAGTGACGTAAAATGTTAATTGTGTTATCCTTTGTCCAGTGACAGCAGTGTCAATTGAAATCTATGGTCCTCACTTCACTGTCTAAATAAGTGTTTCTCAAACTGTGTAAGTAAATAGATTAACGAAGATTTCAACATGACGTCAGAGACTCTTAAAAGCCTTCCTCACCCCCCCTTTTTTTTCTGTCACGACTCTGTTAAGCTTATAGCTAAATGTTTATTAAAATTTGGAATAGACGTTTATACTTTACAAAGTAGCAGGTAATTAGTTTCTTCTTTTAATAAAGAGTTAGAAGGTGTCCCTTGGTTAGAACATAACGTGCCATGTGAAAGTTTTAAAACGCTGGTTTAAGCCATACATTCTGGTTCCTTTATTTCTATATGTCCCTCTTCATTGTTCTTCTTTTATTATCTATTTTATTTATTAGTTGGTCAATTAATATTCTTTTTAAAAAAAACTTTAGCTATGATTCTTATTCTGACGTCCTTTATGAATTATATTCTCCATTTCATGATGCAGCACTGGCAGATCCCGCTGAGCAAACGTTTCCGGGCGATCAAACTGTGGTTCGTCATTCGCAACTACGGCATCAAAGGGCTCCAGAAACACATACGGGAGGTAGGGACTGTCTCACTTGTACACTCTGGTTTGATGTAATACAGACCTCTGTAATGATATTGGTTCGGATCCCTCTAAAATAGGTAAAAAGTCATGGATGTAGGTAATTTTTCTTTAAAGTAACATATGTAGAGTACCCTTTTATAATTCATCTATGAAGAAACACACGCTTTTCAGAAATAATGTGAAAAGTATTACACCATTAAAATATATTTTTTATATATTTTATTCTATTAAAAGAACAACTCCGCAGTATTTGGCAAAGGACGCCAATTCCCTATACCAATAAGAAGCTATCGTTCACAACACCTGTCGCCAGGACTCTTTCTATTAACTAGTTTTTACGCTGTTGACGAGGGGACCAAGAGGCAAGGAGTATGTCATATATAAGCTGCTTGTGCGTATGGTTAATGGCACAAGTTGCTCTCGCACTAACCCAGGCACAAGCAACATAGTCTGGCACTCAGAATTGCATTCGCACTAACAAACAACACAAGCAAAGCAGACTGGCTCTCGCAGTCACAAGTGTGCATTGATATCAAGCATTTAATTGGAGTATGTATCAGTAATTTACAGATGCCATTTGAACAAACCGTGTGTGAATAAACATCCATCAATAGTTCTCTTTCTTTCATTTAATAAATATACCGATTTAATTAGTGCTCGACCACGGATCAATTAACAGCTAGTTAAACGACGGTATCTATTCCGTACAGTGATGATAGGCGCTCGACCACGGAGCTATAGACAACCGAAATATTATCACAGCAATATTATATCTGGAATTAATCCTTAGTGTTACACCTCTTGGTGGTGGGGTAAGATGTGTAGAGACACATACGGGAGGTAGGGGCTGTCTCACTTGTACACTCTGATTTAATGTAATACAGACCTCTTGGAGGCAGTGAGGTGGAACTTGCGTTGTAAAAAAGCAAGTTGTGGACGCTATTGATATTCCACTGGTAGCTTAAGGACTAATAGGTTGGTTGTTGTTCAAAGGAGCCACATGCCGGAGCATTAGACGTGTGACAGACGTCCATAAATACCACGTTAGTTAAAAAAGTTGTTGCTATTTTAAAAATACGGCTCCCGTTAAAATGTAAGCTAAAGATCCTATAGGACAAAAAACTCATATATTTGAACTTTAAATTTTTGAAAGATTCTTAAAATTGTATAATTACGTTTTACGTGAATAATTGTTGACACCTTGGGATTTTGGAAAATGTTTATAAACATAGATATAGATTTCCTCTGACATAAAGTGTAATTTAAAAAAATAGAACTATAACATAAATTTTTAAGATTTATTGAAGATTTTTTTTAGTGTTTTTAAAGCCTCAGAACTGTATTTCCCATAAGAATAAATACATCAGTGTGATGCTAATTTATTTCTAGAAGGAGGGATGAGAGGGGGGAAGAAGAATGAGGGGGTGCCCGTAAGAGCCGATCTCAGGCCACGGATAGCAACTATCTTAAGTAGATAATACAGTTCGTACTAGGCGTCACATTGTGGTGAGGTTTTTTGAATTCTAATTTAAAAAACAATGAAATAATTTTACTTTTTATTAGATACAATAAAATTAAAAATTAAACTTAAGAAACTATTGAACCTAACTCTATTTTTTTTTCAAAGAAAGAGTGCAAAAAATCCGCACTTCTATACATATTTTAGTTCGAAAAGAGTCTTGTATCTAATATCCTGGTTAATCGTTCGTGAAATTGGCTCTTAAGTTGTTCTTGCTCTCATCTTAAATAAACTCTCTTCAAGTTCTGACTTTGCGTGCAACTTTTTACCCACAGGGTGTCAGACTAGCTCAGAAGCTAGAAGCGCTGGTGCTGGCTGACCCGCGTTTCGAGGTACCGGCACCCAGACACCTGGGGATGCTTGTCTTCAGACTGCGAGGGGACAATGAGCTGACGGAGCGGCTACTGAAACGCCTGAACGCACGAGGCCGCATCCACTGTGTGCCGGCCTCCCTCAAAGGCCGCTACGTCATCAGGTTCACGGTGACATCGGCCCGAACAACCCTGGACGACGTGATGCGGGACTGGGCCGAGGTCCGCGCCACGGCCACGGAGGTATTGGACGGAGTGAAGACTACAAACCACGTGATGAGGAGCAGAGTGCCCCTTGCAGGTAGACACACCTGTGACTGAGAGGCTTAGGGGGCTGCCTAAGTATCTGAAATATTGCCAATAAGATGTTTCGCTTATGTTAAATAATGATAAGAACTTTAGCAGAGGGTGATCTGGTGGTCTAGGGGTAAGGTGTCGGACTTCTGTGCTGGGGATCCGGGGCTCAATCCTCGATATCGGCACAGATTTATCTGATTACCAAACCCTTCTTTCACCTCTGACAAGACGTGTATTAATCACAACCTGTGAATGTGGGGAATGCCTGGCCTCCACCGTGGTTCGGATCCCACGTTAAACTGTAGGTCATCCATTTCATATCACAATCACCCTACCATTACACATTAGAATAAGTTCGTATAAACCGAACGGGTAGTAAGACGTGTAATAATAATAATAATAGTAATAGTAATAATAATAATAATAATAAATTTAGCAGTACATGAGTTTGGTGTTAACTGGATTGAACACAAACCTATTTTCTATCAGCCTACATAGTTTAAAAGTTGATATTTTCTACACTGAAAAGCCCAAAATTAAACAAATTTGTGTTGATCATTAAGAGATAAATACACCTGAGAAACGAAAATTAGTTGATATAAGAGCAACGTAAGAGCATATAACTTGTGAACCAAATGATATAATTTAATTAGGAGGTCAAAACACAAATTGAATTGTAATTTGTATTTTCCTCCTCTCCTGTTTGTTCTCCTTCTGACGTACAGCTCCACCCTGTAACGCTATAAGCCCACTTGGTTTCTGGTTTTTACGAATTTCTGCTCGACTTTTCTAGTACCTTAAGACGTAAAATGCTAATTATTCCAAGAGGCTTCTACTAGAAAGTGAGGGGATGTGTAAGCATGTTTGTGGGGAAAGGTTTGGGTGGGTCGTATATCAATATGTTAAATTAATAAAAAAAAATTAACGCGTCTTTGTATCCATTTGGATATACGTTAACTACATTAATGAAGAAAAGTGAGTAAGGCAGAATTTTAGAGGAAATCTACCCGCATTTGTAAACAGGGATGTTGAGAAACAATTTAGGGGGGGGGGGCGGACGCCCTCACTACACCGTACTCGGATTCGAACCCCAATTTCTCCCTCTTCAGAAACCCAACCNACTGAGATTCGAACCCCAATTTCTCCGTCTTCAGAAACCCAACCCAACACGATGGTGATACTTTTGACCACTAATTCGCGTTTCACCAAATCCATCTTTAACCCTCTTAAATTAGCTCGTTAATAACGTTGAGGTTAAATATAATAATAATAATAATATTTATGTATTTATTCAAATACCAGCCCCATTTTATAATGGTCAGTGCACCTGGCTACGAATTTAGGGGGCCCAGGTTCGATTCCCGGCTGGCACCTTGGGTATTTTTACCGAAAGGGGAATTACCCCAACGGTCACCAGGGTTTGGCTAATTAGGCTTAGGTTTAAGTATTTCCACTGGTTCCACACCCTCATTTAACGCTCATACTCACTATCACCATCGCCTCATCTCATCGGGACATGGAAAGAGCCTCCACGGAAATGATTTAGCCTACGATTAGTACATTCGGTCGTTCCCTGGGCAACGGTACATTTATACGGGATAATCTTCCCACAAACTGGACTACGAATATGTAGTCCAGACGCTCAATATTATATATTATTTATTCACCTGAGGTTATCCCTTGAATTAATATAATAGGATTCTGGTAGAAAATACACAGTATCTGATAGTTACTAAAGTTACTAAAATTACTTTAATACATTCATAGTTAGGTTGTGGGATTTTCAACTGTCAATTTTTTATCAATTGTATCAATACCTTTGAAACAATAGTCATAATATACTGTAGTAACCTATAATGGTATCGTTATCAACATTGAACGCAAAAAATATATGTTTATATTTTCTGAACTTGTTTTCCACCCAGATTTCTACCGTGGTTTGTTTTCTGTGTGTTCTGTCAGAAACCCGCGATCGCAACGAGAACTTCGGGTCGAGTCTCCTACTGGCCAACTCACCCATGTCTCCCAAGATCGTCAACGGCAGCTTCGCGGCCATCTTCGACAGCGGGGACAGTCTCTTGGACCAGATCAGCTTTGGTTTCGACAGGCTACGCTTTGACGTGAAGGACAGTCCGGGTGCGTTCACTAGATTGCTTTTATATCGGGAAATCTGGTTACAGTAAAAGCTATACCCTATCTATCGTAAGAGGGGTGGTATCAGCTAGGAAACGCAACCAAACCATAGTATATGCACGATACTTACTTATACCAGTCAAAACTTAATCCACAAACCATTTGTTTTTAATTATAATCTACTTTTAAGCGTTTTTAAATCATTCAAACACGAATTTATAAAAATAGCCGCTTACATGTTTTTCTTTTTTGTGGAAGCAGCCTCTGTGGTTCACTTAAAAATGCTTTTCAAACGAGAGCTTCTAAAATGATGCGTTCCCTTCATAAATTAAACTGTCGAGCCAGCCAAAACAAGGGCGGCTGATATTACTGTGTGTGGAAAATTAAACTAACTGTATCTAATCTTATTTATTTTGTAAAAAAAAAAAAAATTCTATGAAAAGTGTAAAAATACCGACATAAACTTGAGTCTCCTTTCATCACACCTTAAAGAGTTAAATTATTTGAGGGTTTTGTGCACACCCCTATTTGGTTCAGGGCATATTAAATATCCATAATAATAAAATAAACTATGATATAATTTATCTGTTTTGAAGATACGATTTTTTTTTATCATCGCATCTTAATATCTGTTAAGGATATAGTCAAATTATGGTAATTATTCTAATGGGGTAGGGATGAGGAAGGAAGCGTTTTAGAGGTAATACGCCTGCATTTTCGTAGAAGGAGAGTGGGAAGCTATTTGGGGAAAACCACCCTCACTAGACCCAACCGGTATTCGAACCCCAATCTCCCCGTGTTCAGCAAGCCAGTTTTTCACGAGAGTGACGCCTCAGACAATTCATCCACTGAAGCGGGTCAAGAACAAATTGAGGAGTTTGTAATTTAGCAAGTTCACTAAAATTCCACTTGAGAGAGAGAGCGCGGAAAACGTCATTTTGTGCCTAACAAAACAAACCTAGTTCCCCAGGATGTATATCGCGTCCTCCCAAGGCTGTCCTACCCTCTGGAGGTCGTTGCGATGCGACGACACTCGAACACAACGACCATGCCCCTAACCCGGTGTTCCTGTTCAGCGATTCGGCGCCGTGTCCGAGGGATGATGATGTCCGGCAAGCAGTACTCCTTGGACTCCAGGATGGACCTTGTCACGAGTCTCGTGGCCTGCTCGGGGGTCCGACCCATGTCGGAACCGGGGGCGGTGCTGCCCATCATGAAGGAGGATCTGGTGGAGGGAGTCGAGGAGCAGCACCAAGCAGGTGAGAAGACCTTTCGTTCGCATCGTCGAGGGGTCATCCATAAACCATGTAACGTGGTTGATAGGGGGGGGGGGAGAGCTCTAACGTCTACATGGTGTTACATGGGGGTCGGGGGTTACATCACAGCGTTACGTAACAATGATCTTGTATTTAAATTATGTTTACAAAATATACACTACTGTTCACGTTTTCACCGGTAAGGTAGGGTGGTGGAGACTGCGAGCTAAGGTCAGTATTTTTACAATTTTAATAGCGAAAAAATAATACAAAATTGGCAAAATAAATCTAATAATTTTCCAGTATAAACATACTGTTTAATTTTCTTCGTCTGTGGCCTCAAAAGTTGTAGAATATCTGTCAAGGGTGTCCTACAGTTTGATGACAACTTTTTCTCTTTATATATAAAGTTTCTCGTCAAATGTCTTTATGTTCATGACAGATATTCAATAACCGTTAAGATTACTATGTGTAGAAAATTAATCTATCTGTTTCTTTTGGATAAATATGGGTTTTAGTTCGAAGTAAAAAAAGATCGTTTGCTATAAAAACTTCAAAAACACCCTTTCTTGCGTCCCCTTCCATCCCATCTTAGTAAAAATACTTACAGATAACTTCAGATTCTGAGTTTATTAAATCTTAGTTCCTCTTGTAGTGTCACAAAGCTTTCATATGAAATGATGGCATTCACTCTTGATTTGAAAAGCTATGCAACAAGAGTTTGAGGGATCAGGATGTTTACTTGGTGTTATATAGGGATATAGGGGGTGTTAAAAAAAAGGCAAGAAACAATCGCTAAGTGAGTGACACCAGTCCATCCCTTCCTTCTTTTTCCACATCCATTCCTGTTTCCAGCCTGTGGCCTGAGTCAGTATTTTATTCGAGCCATATATTTTCCACTGCCGGCTTGCAAGGTCTGTATTATAATCTATCTTAAGACCCCGACAGGCACAACATCCAGTCCCCGGTCGTTGATTCGTCACTGTCAAAGCATACACCCACATTTCACAAATGATACTTTTTTTTTTGGCAATGCAAAGAATTGAACCCGTAACCCTTAGCTCAGTACACAGACACGCTATCGACTGAGTGTGTGTGTGTGTGCCAGGCTCAACTAAAAAATAACTCTTTCACACACGCTTTAACAATATTTTTACTGTATGTCTATGTTTCATTATAATATTTGTATTTTAGCTATATTTCTGGTTATATCACACTATTTGTTTTCTTTGTGTAACTTATCATTTGTTTGAATGAAACACTCACTTAATTACTATTTCAGTGTTACTTATGCTAATGTTATGCTAGCTAGATAGATATCCCATTATATGAGTAGTAAAAATGCTTAAACTTAATGTTTAAAACTTCGCTATAAGAGTATACAATCTGTGATTTTAATGTCCTATCCAAACAAATAATTTTCAATTTAAAAAAAATGCGTGTTCCCAGCAAATGATTCTTTAACATTTACCTAAAAATACACACTAATTTTAAATATTTAACTTCGGATGGTAAAACATTTCAAACCCTAGCCAGTTTAAAAGTAAAAAAAAAACTGAGAATCTAAAAATTGAGGTTAAAATTTTGGAATTGGAATTGAGAAAAATAGGAATCGTGACACTTCTAATATAAATTTGTAATTAAATTAATATACAAATAAGTACTTGTGTTATTTAACAGATAATCAGCTGGAAAATGGGAACACTAGCGCTGGCCTGACACCTGGAAATAGACAAATACGATCAAAATCGGTTGACATTACTTCTGACTGTTGCGCGGACCACGGCTTGAGATTGACCGCAGCACACTCTAGCGAGAGTCTGGAGAAGATCGACGTCGAAACCGAGGAATCTCTTCAAAGTCCTCGACAGCTTAGTCCACATTCCAAAGTATGCCATAAATGTGGTCATTACATGAACTAAATGCAAAATTAGGAGCTATTCAACAATGGCGGCATTTTCAAATATGAAATTTCTGTAGTTAAATTTGAATTATTATTTACCGCCAACAAATAAAGTAGTGTGTATCTGTAGATAAGTCATATTCAAAATAAAGATGTTCAAAATAAGTTGTACTAAGTTTTCATTTCAACTTTTTATTCCTTCGCCCTGTTATTTTGCACCATATCTTACTACCCGTCCGAAATATCCACATTTACCCGCATCGGTGGTGTAGTTAGCTAACGCACTAGTTTTGTGTTGAGATAGACTGCCGAGGATGGGAAGATCAAGGTTCGAATCTTGGTCGGGTGAACTGGGGGAGGGGGTTCCCTAAATAGTTTTCAACTCTTTCTCCACGCAAATGCGGGTTCACCTCCTCTAAATTCAACCTTCCCAATCCATAGCCCATTAGGTTAATTAGCACTTGAGCATGTACCTGAATGGGTAGTAGTAACACGTGGTGCTAAAAAAACTATCCACATTTAATACAAAAATAGTGGAATATGGGTTACAGATGTAGCATTTAGAGGAAATTTACCAGTATTTGCATGGAGGGAGTGTGAGAAATATTTTATCTAACCTGATCACGATTGATTTTGAATGCTTGTTTTTTTATCCGTGTTGTAATACCCTCATAGGCTTTAATATGCACTTAATTTCACTAAAAACAGAATGAGGTAGATACAAATTAAAGGATATGCACCCACATTTTCTTTGAAGGAGAGCGTGAAACCATTTAGGAAGAAACAACCCCAATATACCCAGTTGGGATTCAAACCATGCCAGATGTTCTTGACACTTAGTCCACGTATCCACCAGTACGGGTATTATCTTATTAAATAATAGCAATATGTGATGTATCAAGTTCATTCCTGGCTAAAAGGGACTCAATATCATGTCTGACCTTCTTTAAAAGCTACGTTTGCGCCCAATTATGCCCTCAGTACATTCGGTCACTGACAAACCAGATTGGACGAGCCAGACGTCTAGTCAACGCGCCCACCAATGCTGGTTCATTCATTCTAATTTACCTGTAATGACAATCAGCGAATTAATAAATTTTAACAAAAATAAAAATATAAAGATAACATAGTTAAAGAGACTGCACTAACAATTGGCTGGAGAGAAGATGAAAAAACACATTTTAGTTGTGTTGGGTGCATAAAATCTACATCCAATAGGACCTTAATGCATTGCAACCTGCATCTCACCGTCCTCAAATGACGTCAAAGTCACACGTGTTGGTAACATCCAGCTTTAAGTTGATTAATATCCATTAGTTGTTTTCTGGCACCGCGTATTACTATCTGTTCAGGTTATATGCATATGTACTACTCTAATGTGTGAAGGATTAGAAAAGCTGAATTTAGAAGAAGTGTACCCGAATTTGCGTAATCGTAGAGTGGAAAATCGTTTAGGGAAAACCACCCTCAGTGAGCCCAACTGGGATTATAACCCGAATCTCCCTGTCATCAGCAGTCTAGTTTATTTCTAGAGTGATACCTAAGACCATGCGGCCACCGAAGCAGGTTCTCTATTAGTTAGTTATTCATTTGATCGAATGTCTCCTTTGCCCACACCAATCGCATTAATTACATATTTGTGTCCCATTTTTATACAAGTTAATCTCGGTGATCTTGTGGTAAAGCGCTCTCCTAAGCCCCCGACGTTCGTAAGTTCAAACCCAGCCGGGGTCAACAGATTTATACTAAGAGATATTATCATTATTATTGTTACTATTATTATTATTATTAGCACCGCGTCTTACTACCCGTTCGGGTTATACGCACTTACACTAATGTGTAATGGTAGGGTGATTGTGAGATGAAATGAAGGACCTACAGTTTAACGTGGAATCCGAGCCACGGTGGAGGCCTGGCATTCCCCACATTCACAAGTTGTCTTGTCAGAGGTGAAGGAAGGGTTTGGTAATCAGATAAATCTGTGCCGGGACCGAGGATTGAACCCCGACCACCAGCACAGAAGTCTGACACCTTAACCCTAGACCGCCAGGTCACCCTATTAAGTGATAACAATCCGTATCACAACTTCCCCCGGAGGGGAAGTAAGGCCGTCGATCTCATATAGGTTGTGGCATGTAAAAGAACTCTGGGAGGTATGTGAAAATACCTTTCCTGGCAAAATGGGTAGACCCTTTCACACACGCTCATAGAAATTCTCGCACACTGATATAATCACTTGGTTCAGAAAGTGCACGTTAAATAATAGTAAATAACATTTTCACATATTGTAATTGCATGAAAAATGGCTGACTACAGTCCATCTTCTAACTTTAGCGGAATATATAAATCCGCGGGAAAATATTTGTTATTAGTTTGGATGGCTAAGAACTTTGACTCTATATTTCAATCGTTCCGTATTTATAATTCAAAACTTGACGGTTTTTAGGGGAAAACTTCAATTGTGTTTGATCTCATTGCCTGCCATACTTTGAATTTTCAAAGTCATTTAAATTTAAATTGTGTAGCCAGCTTAAAACTAAAAATACCTTTTTTTTTATTAACTCAATGAAAACCTGACCCAGCAAATCACACGTTAAATACAAAGAAGTTTGTGGTTGGAAATCCAAAGGCGCTTAATTGAGTTTTAAGAAAACTGTTCTAAAAATAACGTGTACACAAAATTGTATTTTATTTGTAATTTGATTCCAGGTCTTTTCAGAGATTCCCTTCCCCCCCCCACAAAAAAAATCTTCCCTGTTATATTGACCCTATTTCACCCCATCACAGCTTCTAAGAGGTAAGAATTTCTACCTGCCGCAAATAACGGGACCTCACCACTCACACATTCCGATGCACAAAAAAGTTTCGGTTATATATTTATGCTTTATCTGTTACCAGCAGGTTCTGTCTGGTGTGTGGTTATCATACCTTACTCTGAGACGGGTGTACGGGGTTCCAGCCCGACAGGCTGCTATGGCAATTTTTTTTTTCTATACTCTGGCTACTATTCCTTTTATTTTACTAAGTTAGGGTAATCATTCATCCCCGATTTTAAGACCCAATTCCCAAAATTAGACTTATAACTCAGACTGGAGTAGTCCCCAATTTGTCTTCAAATCGTTAAATAAATTAATGCAATTTGAAAGAAGATATTATTCTTCGTATCGATAACATGCCATCGCAAGTTTAATTGGTTTTGTTAAAATAATTATGTCTTACATTTTTCTCCGGACTTAGCCAGTTAATTTAGAATTGCTACATACACACATTAATTAATCACGTCGTTCCCTTATGGGGTTTGCAAGAGACTATACATATAGCTAATAAAAAAACTCCTTACTTAAACCATCCTAAATAACTTTCTCCACACTTACCACTCCTTGCATACTTCCTTCACTACAACAACATCCATGCACCGAGTCATACATGTTAGTTTATTATTAAAACTCTTAATGTTTCTCTATTTCACACATTCATAAACAACATTTATTCACGCCTTACATTACCTACCCCTTCTTTTTGACCTATCTATGAATTGTTATTCCCCAAAATACCAAGAAAATAATCGTTACTTTATTGTAAGGCTAAAGTTAGTTTTGTTTCATATAAGTTCACAAGAAGTAGGTTCCTGGAGCTACTAACACTTATAAGGTGTTAATAGCACGATGCAGATAACTAAAATTACTGATAACCATTTTAACACTTGCGATTTTAAAAAGTGTTAAATGAAGGATTCTTTTTTCCACCACGTAACCATACCAATCGGTTTGTACGCATAATAACTAATTGTATTCAATATATTAATCACGCTAATGGGATACGAATGAGACCCGCCTCGGTGGCGTAGTTAGTTAACGCGCTTGTCGTGTTAGGCTCGACTGCTAAGGACGGGGAGATCGAGGTTCGAATCTCGGTCGGGTGAACTGGGGGTGGGGGGTTTTCCTAAATGGTTTTACACTATCCTTCCACGCAAATGCGGGTTCACTTCCTCTAATTAAACCTTCCTAATTATTCCTAATCCATTAGCGTAATTAGTACTTAAAGCGTATAACCCGAATGGGTAGTAATACCCGGTGCTATCACCGAGTCATACATGTTCGTTTATTATTAAAACTCTTAATGTTTCTCTTTTTCACACATTCATCTACAGCATTTATTCACGTCTTACATTACCTACCTACCCCTTTTTTTAAACCTATATATGAATTGTTATTCCCCAAAATACCAAGAAAATAATCCTTACTTTATTGTAAGGCTAGAGATAGTTTTGTTTCATATAAGTTCACAAGAAGTAGGTTCCCGGAGCTACTAACACTTATAAGGTGTTAATAGCACGATGTAGATAACTTAAATTGCTGATAACCATTTTAATACTTGAGATTTTAAAAAGTGTTAAATGATGGATTCTTTTTTCCACCACGTAACCATACCAATCGGTTTGTACGCATAATAACTAATTGTATTCAATATATTAATCACCCTAATGGGATACGAATGAGACCCACCTCGGTGGCGTAGTTAGCTAACGCGCTTGTCGTGTTAGGCTCGACTGCTAAGGACGGGGAGATCGAGGTTCGAATCTTGGTCAGGTGAACTGGGGGGCGAAGTGGGGGGAGTTCCTAAATGGTTTTACACTATCCCTCCACGCAAATGCGGGTTCACTTCCTCTAATTCTAACCTTCCTAATTATTCCTAATCCATTAGCGTAATTAGTACTTAAAGCGTATAACCCGAATGGGTAGTAATACCCGGTGCTAAATAATAATAATACGAATGAGAAAGGTACAGTGTAAAGGCAACGTACCTGCATCTGCGTGAAAGTAGAATGGAAACCTATTTAAAGAAAAATTACCCTCTAAGCGGCAGTAATATGAAATCTACCTAAAGAGTATGTTACAGTGCTGATAATGCGCTGCACGTCAATACACACGTACCCTTCGTCCTTTCAAGCCACATGGATATCTCAGGACATGACCTACAAACTAACTTAACCTAGCGCGGCAAGACTAATGTTGTTAGAGACAGGAATGTAAACGTTAAGAGTTGAACAAACTCAGTCACAACTACCCGATTGTGGTAAATTCCATCCCTTTTGAATTCTTTGATACAAATTCCGTCCCGTTATTATAAGAACGCTATGTAAATTGCGTCCCTCCCTAATTCTTCTTGAGACAATTAATAATGGATATAATTAACATTAACAAGTGAAATATAATATTCAGCACAATTTCGTTCAATTTCAAACATTTATTTCAAAACGACCGCATTTTACGACTCAAAAATAGAGGTCAAACCTTCAAAATATAGTAATTTTAATAACGTAAGGCAGAAACTATTCTTTGTCTTGTTACAATTTACGGCCCCCTTACACTTTAGAGCATCTATTGTTACTTTTTAAATATATAAAGTAAATGCATTTATACCCACCTAGAAAATTGAACAGGTAAAAATGTACACCTCTTTGACAAAATCAGGGGCGTACCCAGGATTTTGACCTGTGGGGGCTTTTTACATAATAATTTTCATAATTGCAATATTATATATTCAAATTACTGTAATATTTGTAAATTTGATTTGAAGTAGGGGGATAAGAAAGATAGAGAATCAGCGATGCCCCCTAAAAAGTGGGGTTCCGGGGGTCTCTCCCCGGGAATTTTTTTTATTTCAAAGCAGACAAATTGTAATTTTTAAGCTAATTTTTACCAAAATTGGCTCCTCGGCCTACCCTCTAACACTGTGTACTCCACTGGTTTCTTCTTCACACCCAGGATTTGCAGTTGGTGGGGGTGGGGATATGATATCCATTGCCCCTTCCCCTTTCCCTGATACAACAGTGTTTACATAATTGCTCTAAAATTAGAATTTCAATTACTGTACCCACCTCAAAACTTTATGCACAAACAGTAAATAGTTTAAAAATTTCTAGAAATATTACGGTATCACAGGTCCAGCTTAAATTTAAGTGCAAATTTACAGTAAAATTAAAAATCAACAGAAAGAAGTATTCCTTTGAAAAGCCCTAGCTACTGCACAAATTTATTCTCTTTTATATTAAATATAATTAAACAAATATAATTGATTAATTGACGTAACATAATGCTAATCATATGTTTGTAATATCCTTAGTTTTCTGAGGGAGGACCTTCAAGTGGGGTTAGGGGGGCTTCAACCCCCAAAGCCCTCCCCCCTTGGATGCGCCCATGGACAAAATCAAACATAAATATTCCTCTACAATAATATGTACTCAAGTCATTTTATCAGCCAAGAACTTCTCATTTTCCATTGTTTCAATTAATTTATTTGGTACTTGCTTCGGTGGCCACTTGGTCTAAGTCATTACGCTCGTGTTAGACTAGACTGCCAGTGACAGGGAGGTCGGATATCGAGTCCCGGTCGGGTCTACTCAGGGAGGTTTTTACAAAATGGTTCTCCACTAGGCCTCCTCGCAAATGTGAGCACATTTCTTATAATGCAACTTTCTTCATTTCTAGCTCATTATCGTAACTATACATATGTGCACATCCTGAACAGGTAGGAATAGGAGGTGCTAAAAATAAAAATAAATTTTTGATGTGTTGCTTCGTAGACAATATGTTCGTTTCACTCTATAGGTCATTCAACACTTCCACAAATGTGTGAGTACTGGGATTGGGGTGCATGTACGTACGAGCCTATTCACAAGAACTTATGCTATTTGAGGACGATGAAAATTCTGCCAAAATATTTGGAGAGAACATTGCATCAGAAAATTGGGAAAATAAGCTTAGTAAATTACGAAATATGTTTTTACCTACGAGTTTACTACAAATTTTCTACCTACAGTGTTACGTTAAAATAAAATTGAAATGTTTTTTTAAAATCAATTTTATACTGGATAGGATTTACATCACTTGTGCTAATCACATATGGAATTTACAACACATGCGCTAATCACGAGATGGAATTTACAACACATGCGCTAATCACGGGATGGAATTTACACCACCTGTGCTAATCACCGATGGAATTTACAACACCCGTGCTAATCACGGAATGGAATTTACACCACCTGTGCTAATCACAGGATGGAATTTACATAGGCGCTTGGGGTCATAACGTCTTCTGGACAGAATTTACGTCAACACCAAGTACCATAAGATCCCATTTTGATATAAAACCATTAAAAAGCTACTAGATATCTACTTTAATGTATTCATAAGTCAAGTCATCTGATCTGCATTTGTCACTTTTGATAGATTTTATCAATATTTGTATTTTTAGTCCACTAAAAAAAGTTTGTGTTTTATAAAATCTCTTTGTTTGATGAAAATCGGACTGTATCCGTGTTGAATGAAACCAGACTATAATGAAGGTGTCGTTGGTGCGCTAAGCCAAAAATCCCGGGTTTGATTCTCGTGTCTCAGTATCATTTCTCAGTTACATTTTATTTTAATTGACAGACGGTGTCCCCTAACACACAGCCACGGGCCATATGGAAAGTTATTGACCTAGTGAACGAGACAACGGTACTTAATATTCAACCCTCCCTGTGTGTCACCGTCAATGGCATCTCAATCTCACAGTGCCAACAACCCCATTCCTGAAACTTTCCCTTACAGCCTACTTAAAGCTTATACGGCTTTAACAGAGGGTAAATGAGAAGGTTGTTGTGTCACCCCTGCTTTACTTAACCTTAACATCGCAGAAACTTATCAGGCTAGATTCTGAAGGGCGCGGAAAAAACCCACATAAATATCATTGATGTTTCAAACTTTAGAATTCTGAAACAATTCTAGATCATATAAACAAAGTCTGCGTTCTAATCTTCTGTAGTCTTGGCTCTCTTGTATTTATTATATTTACAGTAGCCCCATGGCTTCTTTGGTGCTGACTGACAGCTCACAGCTGACGGCTTTGAAAAGTTACCAGACCAAATTAGGTATCCCTACGCCGAACTACAGTAGTCCCATGGCTTCTTTGGTGCTGACTGACAGCTTTAAAACTTTACCAGACCAAATTACGTATCCTTACGCTGAACCAGATGATCCGCAAAACATGTTTTTAGCAGCTGTAACTTCTTACATTCAAAATTTAGGTATACACCTAAATTTTGACTGTCAGAAGTCAGATGTGAGCTGTCAGTCAGCACCAAAGAATCCATGGGGCTACTGTATATGATCTGCAAAAAAAAACAAAAAAAAAGTTTAGCAGCTGTCGCTTTTGACATTCAAAATTTAGGTATATACCTAAATGTTGAGTGTCAGAAGTCAGATGTGAGCTGTCAGTCAGCACCAAAGAAGCCACGGGGCTACTGTAGGTGTATTCCTCCAGGGAAGGTACAATATACAAGGTAGATGGTACAATGATACACATAGAATATGTGATGAAGCACAAACTCATCATGGTTATTTTAGTATCGCTTACGTAAATTGTGGGTGTTGATACAGTTTTATTTTGATGTAAAAATGTTAAATTTTACTTTTTTTTAAAACGTATGTAATTCAATTCCTGAACTTCCTTTCAGAAAGTTAGGCTATTTAACCTAGGGGAACTGAATGAGACCTATTTCGGTGACCGCATGGTCTAAGGCATTACTCTAATGTTAGACTAGACTACTGACGACAGGGATATCGGGGTTCGAATCCCAGTCAAGTGTACTGAGGGTGATTTTACACTCTCCCTCCACGCAAATTCTGGTACACTTCTTCTTGAATTAAAAATTCCTCATCCCTAGCTCACTAGCATAGCTAATAAATACGCGTATAACCTGAACAGGTAGTAAGAAGCGATGCTCAAAGAACAAACCACTCAAATATTTTACCAAGTGTTTTTTTTTCTTTCGAGCTTCACGTTTTACTACCTGTTCAGGTTATCCACATATCTTCCCTTTTAGTATAAGTATTATTATGATATAATTTAGAGAAAATATACCTGCATTTGCGTGGAGGTTGAATGGGAAACAATTTTTTATAAAAACAAAATTAATATGGCAAGCCCTGATCTTTCTGTGTCACTGAGAAGTAAGAACCAGACTAGACGAGACTGTACAAAGTCTTAGCTGGATATTAATTTTTATATTCACTCTCTATTATTTTAACACAATTGCAATTGTGGCGGGAAACACGTTTTAAGATTTAACTGAATCTTATTTGTAAATCTCCTGACTAGGTAGTACGTAGGAGAGCAGTGCGTTTCATAGCAAAAGTGGTCACAAAGTTTTTTTTAATATGTTGGAACAAAATATAATATTAAAAAACAATCTTTTATTCGTAACATCATAAAATTAAAAGTAGACCTATAGCAGGAATTTTTTAGAAAATATAAGCTTTTTTTGAGGTTAACACTGATAACATTTTACTTTAAAATTAGCAGGTCCCGAATTTTGGTGACCTAAAAATGATTAAAAAACCTATATAATGATATTAAAAATGTAAAAAATCATTTACAATTTCCCAAAAATTACGTGAAAATATAAAAAAAGAGTCCTACTAAATGCATTACTAAATCGAATACACTCTTTACAAAAGACAAATGGAAACTAAGAAATATAGGCCTATGTACAATGAACAGTCTTTAACAACTAAAACTAAATTTTAGAACCGCGCCTTACTACCCTTTCGGGTTGCATACTAACTACGCCAATGTATTTAGAGATAAAAAGGGCTACATTTAGAAGAAGCGTACTCGCATTTGTTTGGAGAGAGAGTGGAAACAATAATTTGGGGGAAACTAGCCCCAGTACACCAACCGAGATTCAAACCTTGAACTCCCCGTCATCGGTGGTCTAGTCTGATGCGAGAGTAGTGCGTTAGACCATGCGGCCATCGAAAAGGTTGAAAACTTAACACCTGCATTGCTAAATATAATATCCACTACAAATATCTGCTTTAGAAGTAATATCTACCCCCTTCCAACGCAACCATTTCTCCAGAAATGTCTCTAACCAAGAATGTGTATTTTCCAACCATATAATCGAAGAGGATACAAAGTTCATTGCCTACATTATCTTAGTTAGACAACGTGTTTTGAAAAAATGTATGTTTGAGTATTCATGCATTTATAAAATATCGATAGTATTATAAATATAAATATATATATATATATATATATATATATACTTATTCATTATGAATGCCTTAAAATTACTCAAAAATGACTAAAAATGAGTCAAAAATTCTTAAAAATACCTAAACAAAGTATATAAATGGACGCAAACCCAACAAATATAACTCATAATTACAAAGTTACAAAAAATAACCGATAAAATATAAATTCCAACAACCAGGGGATCATGAAAATAGTTTATTTACTTATTAGCATTGTACTATGATGAACATGTCATCAAAATCCGGGCCCTGATACTTAGTATTATGTCGTCTCTCAGAAGGGACAGTGGTATATAACATAACTTTATTTAAGTATAAATATTATACATGAACATTGTTTTAGTAACTTTGATCATGTTCAACAAAGTTGTTTTTTTCCGTCGACATTGTGGTGTAGCTTCGTTTTAATGAATTTTATTTATTAACTACCCAGCTCAAAGATGTAATAAGTAAACTGAACAAACAAATGTTAATACATTAATTTATACTACTATTACCCGCATCAGTCGGCACAAGGCTTATAAAGCTCATTTAGTCTGATTTTACTATGATGGTGAGGCTGGGATTCATATCCCGGCTGAACAGATGGGGGGTGATTTAAAAATAATATTTTGTACTATCTCTCCACTCAACTGTTGTTACATTTCCTCTAGTTTATATCTAGCGTAATCTATATGTTTATAGCTAGAATTTGTATAGACACGTGGTGGAATAATAATTTAATATATTATGATTTATAACTACTATGGTCGATAATAATATACTGATATTGACAGTAAAAACATGTATGACTATAAAATAATAATTCAGTTCAACTACTCAGAAACATATAAAGTAAGACAGGCTCACAGTCACAACACCAGAAAACGACAGTACACAATACCTTTATATATAAATAAATACGGAAAACAACACATGAAAATAATAATACCTACACTTTTTAACATGATACCGTACCCTTTTGGGAATAGATAAAATATCAAACGTAAAAAAGAATAATTTAAAAATAGCTAATTGGCTCACAGATTTAATGATTTAATAATAATACTATGGTGAGTAATATGACAACCAAGCTACGAAGTGGACTCGAGACTGGTTTTCGAATATTAAATAAAATATAAAATGTAATATATTTATTGAACTAAATTAAGTATTAGAATTATGCTAGTTGTAAGAATAGACTTAAAGGAATGAAACGCATTTAGTATATATAAATAATATATACATACACTATTACATGTATGTATGACATTTATGGTGAGGCATCATTGTGCTTAGCTGGACCATGTTTAATGATTAAAAATGTGTACTCTTGATACAATAAAAAGTATTCTTATTCTTATGATTATTATTTTTATTATTACAGACCATAAACACACAGATGAATTTATTAGTAGCAACCCGCCTCGATGGCGTAGTTGGCTAACGCGCTTGTCGTGTTGAAGCTCGACTGCTGAGGACGGGGAGATCGAGGTTCGAATCTTGGTCGGGTGAACTGGGGGTGGTTTTTCCTAAACAGTTTTCCACTCTCCCTCCACGCAAATGCGAGTTCACTTCCTCTAATTCAACCTTCCCAATTCCTAATCCATTAGTGTGATTAGTACGTAAAGCGTATAACCCGAACGGATAGTAGGACGTGGTGCTAAATATTGAAATATTAGTAGCAAAACTCCCATTATAGTGAATTTCAAAAAATGTTACTATACCTTTAACTAATTAAAGTTTGTATAAGTACATTTGAACCCCTCCCCCCAGTAGGGTCTATCAAATACCAGGAGGACGAACTGGATCCCCCCCAACACCCAGTTTCTACATCTTTGCGCATCATCCCTGCTTTCACAACACACGAAAAATAAATGTTGACACCTGTGGGATACGAAATAATATCCATTAGGAGTTAAGTTGTCCTCAACGTTCTTGTCCCTTGGTGAGGCTTGTGCAAATTAGAATGGAACTTCAACAATTCGTAGACTTTTTATGTCCCTCAAAAAACAATAAGAGTGTAAATAAAAATATACACTTATTTAAAATCGTAAAGTTGCGGTTATTTCAAGTGGGAAGGAAGACGCTTAGGACTAAAATAATATCTAGGAATAGTATTTTTTTAAATATAAATGTGAACTATATAAAAGTACAAGTATGTTCAAAGAAAATGTCAAATGTTCCAGTGTAAGAATAAAACAGAGGGAGTCTTCGACATGGTTCATTTTAGATGGTAGTTTTTCACACCCCCGTTTAGGGTACGTGGTTTGACCTAGATTCAGGGATCGACCTACCTGACTTTTGTAAGGGATGTGTTCAGTATAATAACCAATCTAAACTCAAAAATAGCTTAAATGTTCGTGAACAAAGGATAATTTGTCAACTTACTATCAAACTAAAAACGTTACAATTTTTCTGACACCAATTTTATATACTAGTTATCTAAAAGAAAAATTCAAGTTATTTTAAATTCCGAGCATTATTTACCAATTTAATAAAACCTCTCCGGTTTCTTGTCCACCCGCCATGAGTTACGCTATTTTTCTTCTGTATGGTTTGTTAAATTTAGCCGGCAACCCCGTTAGAAGGCCTAGATCCCTCATTTGGAGGGGTTGTTTCTTAGTTTATAAAAGTGAGGGCGACGCATAGCTACCCTTCAGTTGGACACTGGGTCGACAAGAAGCGGTGTATTGGCGGCCAGAGGAAGCGAGAGAAAGGGGACAGCCAAAATTCAAGAGTAGCAACTCAACCACAGATTCAGGTAGGGTTAGTTGTTATATTATTAATGTAGGGGGGGGAGGGCGAGGGGGCTATGTATTATCTTTATTGTTGAAAGGTTTTTTAAATGTGAGGTTAGTTTTAATCACTTGTTTTTATAACAATTATTATTTGTGCTCTAAGATTTTGTATTAAATTAAACATTGTTGTGAGCCTGCCTTAGCGGTTTCAGTGTAATAAAAACAACTAAATTTGATTATTGAGGTTTTATTAATAAATCATTACCATTTCAATAACTACGATGGTATGTTTTACATAGCTCTGAAATTATACGACAAAAGGCCTCAACAATGACCACTTTAGAACAAAACGGCATTATTCCATAGAGTAAAATTTGTTCTCTAACCCCCCCCCCCCC
>CABFOW010000043.1:53592-74726 GCA_902141385.1 Timema californicum | reverse complement strand
AGGGGTAAGGTGTCAGACTTCTGTGCTGGCGGCCGGGGTTCAATCCTCGGTCCCGGCACAGATTTATCTGATTACCAAACCCTTCCTTCACCTCTGACAAGACATCTTGTTAATGTGGGGAATGCCAGGCCTCCACCGTGGTTCGGATTCCACGTTAAGCTGTAGGTCCTTCATTTCATCTCGCAATCACCCTACCATTACACATTAGCGTAAGTGCGTATAACCCGAACGGGTAGTAAGACGCGGTGCTAATAATAATAATAATAATAAAAATAATAATTTAAAAAATCTATGAATGACTATAGTGAGGTCAAAATGTGTTTTAAACGTGTTATAACGGTTTATTTATTTTTATGACGCTTTACACTCATACTATTTTTTTTTTAAGATAGCGCTAAAGATAATATTATTACGTGTGTATAAAATAGTTGATTTGCTTTATTTTTTTTTATCAAATAGGCCTATACTCATTCAAACGCCCTGGTCACAGACAAGGAAATATTTTGACAGTTATAAAAGTTATTAAGACAATTATAATATATTTATGTCAAGTTATGTGAGCCTTACCTATCAGAGATATATCAATACCTCTAACATTATACTAATAGTATAGTAAAATGCTGCCAATGTTAACATCAAAAAAAATTTGTTTTTCTAAAATATTCTTTCTGAAAATCCTTCTATAGACAGGCTCTGTTTTTAAATGGTTCTTCTTGCAAGAGTCCTCCATTGGATAGAATCTTTGTTTTAAATGGTCCCTCCTGCAAGATCCCTACTATACCAGGCTCTTTGTTTTTCCAAAAGGTCCTTCCTACATTAATCCTGTTATATCCGGGCTATCCTGTGTATGTCTGGTTTCCAGAATCATGGCCGCTATCCTCGCCACCTGCGCTGTGCTCCTGGGAGTGACCACGGCGGCTCTGGCAGAGACCTCGGGGTCCTACCCCCCTCCCACCAACTACATACAGCCACAGCAACCCGAGCCGGTGCAGAGCTATGGGCCCCCACCCGGCAGCCCACAGTACCCCACGTACGCTTACGCCGAGCCCGGGTACAACGTGCAGTCAGGGTACGAGGGATACCTGGTGCCAGTGGCCCACGCGGCCAATGCTGCCCTCGGCGCCTTCGACGAAGGCGGGTCTTTCGGGCCGTTTGAAGGTTTCACAGATCTGCTGCACTTCATCCCAGGGGTAGGACTGAAGCTGTTGAGCAAGGTCAGTATCACGAGTGACACTCGGACTTAATGTCATTTCCGGTCTCTTGATGCTATAGTCCACATTTCACAGATAGGACCTTATCTGACAGCTAGAAAAGTATCTACAGGTCGAGTAATTGACCTTCAACTGTCACTTTTGATAGATATTATCAGTAACTATGAAATAACACAAACAATATAGTAAAATGTTATCAATGTTTACCTCAAAAAAGGTCTTTGTATTTTCTAAAAGGCTCTTTATAAGAAAACTGGACTGTTCTATTGGCTTATCATGGAACTAGAATAACTTACAACAATGATTGGACTCAGGACGAGGGTGTATAAACCTAACTTTTCTTGGAAAGGTCAACTGAAAATTCAATGTAACATGTCAATGATGTTTTTGTATAGTAATATAATATACGAGTGTGTGTGGGATGGAAGGTGGGATTGTGTATGTATAAGAAGGTTTGACGATGTGAGTGTATTTCTCAAATATAATCTTAATAATAAAAATGTTTGACTCCTTTAGTGCTCACATCAAGACCTAATATTTATAGCTTGAAACCTAAACATGGTCAATGTTTTTTTTTTTGAGCGATAAAATTCCATAGCACAACTTCCTTGGAGGAAGTGAAATCGTTGATCTCATGTTGATTGTGGCATTTAAAAACACCTGGTAGGTATGTAAAAATACCTTTCCGGGCAAAATCGGTGGGCCCTTTCGCGTGTGCTGATATAATGAAAATTTACTCAGACCCACCAAATTGTTTCATTCCAAGTAAGGTCATTGCTTCGATACCATAATGATTGTACCTAAAACAATATGTTTTTTGAAATCTTGACATAGCTATAGCATTACAATAAATGGTTTTAAAGAAACATCTTGACGGTGTATATTAAAATAATAATAATAATTATTATTATTATTAGCACCGCGTCTTACTACCCGTTTGGGTTGTACGCACTTACGCTAATGTGTAATGGTAGGGTGATTGTGAGATGAAATGAAGAACCTACAGTTTAACGTGTAATCCGAACCACGGTGGAGGCCTGGCATCCCTCACATTCACAAGATGTATTGTCAGAGGTAAAAAATAATAATTAAATTAGTATTTGTTTAGTATACTATAAAATAAATAGTAAAATTTAAAAAAAAGTTTTAATGTCTTATTTAAGTTTTTATTCTCATGTAAACCCAACATTGGGGGGGTTTCC
Source organism: Timema californicum (assembly GCA_902141385.1). Lineage (NCBI taxonomy): Eukaryota > Metazoa > Arthropoda > Insecta > Phasmatodea > Timematidae > Timema > Timema californicum. The sequence continues at coordinate 72,313 of CABFOW010000043.1, read as the reverse complement.
CCTCAATTTCCAAGGGTGAGCTTCTGACCCACCAAATCCCTAACGTTATATGCCGATGTCTCATGGTGAACCCGGGTGGCTCAATGGTAGAGCATTGTTGCGCGCACTCATAGGTACCAGGCTGAGCTCCATTATCCAGGTGTTAATTTTCAACATTATTTATTTGAATAAACTCTCTTAAGCAACAAAAACAAAGAAAAAGTGAATTGAACTAAACAACTAACATCACAACACTAAATATAACTGTAAATCTATAGCACATAGCAAAAACATACTAAAATTCCTCAAAACCTTAAAATATAATTATTTTATCAAAAAGTACGCTTAAGTATTAATTACGCTAATGAGCTAAGGGATGAGTAATGTTGAATTTTTGAGGAAGTGTACACAAATTTGCATGGAGGGGAGAGTGAAAAACAATTTTGTAAAAACCACCCTAAGTACACCCGACAGAGATTCAAACTCCAACTTCTCCGTCGTTGTCAGTCTATCATATTGCGAGAGTGACACTTTAGATCATGGGGCCACGAAATGGGTAACTAATAGTCACCTAATCACTTAAAACTGTGGTAAAATTAGGGAACACTGGTCATTAATGTAATGTAAGTGAAAGGGAAGGAAGTTAACCTAAAAGGATAGTTAGGTTAGCCCTTGATAGAAAACAAACACACTTCTCTCTTCATGTCTTAATGTTGTCTTCATACTTTCATATTCTGATCACTTTCACAGTCACACACGATTTTAAATTTTCGGAAATTTTCCTTTTTAATTCATTAATGTCTTTCCTAATATGTAAATATGTAAAGGGATTATTTCTGAAAATGTGAGATCGAGTTTACCTGAAAGTGATTAGAAGATTGAAGTGTAAAAAATGTATGAAGAGATGAGAGAATTTTGGGGCTGTCCTTAAATTATGTAAAGGTTGTGGGGAATTCAGTATTTTTTTACAAGTGGGAGGAGAGGGATCAGGGTTTTTGATCAAGGTTTATGTTGAGATAAAATCTAAAAAAAAAGTCTAAAAATTAATATATTAACTCTAAAATTTCACTTACTTTCGGTAATTATTAAATTATTCTAAAACTTCATATCACTCGCCTTATTACCAATCCTTATGTCTAAAAACAATTAAAAATTATAATTATCTAATTTACCAAATTGTAAAAATTACGCAAGATAGAGGGAAGACGTCGAATATTATGAAAAAAAGCCCTACATAATTTAATGATGGCTCTTTAATCCAAACTAACTATCCTTTGAGGTTGGCTTCCTACCAGGGGTGGCTTGACAGGAGGGGAGGGAGAAGGAATAGGGGGAGTAAATTCCATCCTCTACCCTCCTTCAAATGTCAGGCACCGGCCAAGTGAACAGACAAGAATTTATTATAAGAAAATTCAGATTGAGGTATTGTAAACATCGTTAAGGGTAACTGGCAGTGTCGTTGTTGTTTATATTAAAAACATGGCTGAAGACATTTATGATATAAAGCAGACTTGTTGCCTTGGCTCTTTTGCGTGTCCACAATGTAGACCCACAACAATTGAGCGGTTTGCCAAAACTAGCAAACACAGAATGGTCATGTAACTAACACTAACCTATAGCATACATTTTAAGAAATATTATAAAAATTTCACAATAAAAAAAATTGTTTTATTTATATTTGTTTATTTCTAGCAGCGCCCTCGATTCGCCTCCCTAAACTCGGGGGTATTCCATATTCTGTATCCCAGACCTCTCAAATTGCTCCCTAGATCCACCCCTGCTCCTTACCACTTAGTTTACATTAATCTACATTTCACAGAGCTTACACACTATTTTCACATATGTATAATAATAAATGACTTTAACTGTTGTAGGTTGGTGTGTGGCTGTTGGGGTTCGTGTTCATGGTACTGGTTGGAGGAGCGTTCACTGTCGCAGTGTGCACTTTCACCCCTATATGCACCCTCACCTTCCTAGGGTTTGGTGTGACCCGTGAGACTGTTCGCTCATACATCACACCTGACAGACTATCAAGGGCCACCACCTTTGTAATGGAGGCCATTGAGAAGTACCGCAACCTCCAGAAACACCAGTTTGATGAGAAGAAGAACAAGGATACTTCTGGCAAGAACAAAAACAATAAATAGTAAATCCTCAAAATAGTTCACTGTGAATAATAGTAAAGTAAGCTCGAGTTGCATTAACTGAAGTTCATCGTAGATGGATACATGGGAGAACAATTCAACATAACATTCATCAGCCGATATGATAACTGTTTGATGTGTTAAAAGAGGTTTACAGAAGTTGGCTACACTGTCTCTGTTTCTACATTTCTTAGTTTGTGTCATCTGTTTCATCATCTGGTAAAGCTTGGCTTGATAACCAAAACTTGTATTTTATATCTGTACTAGTGTATCTTGAGTAGAAACCCTTTTCTTCTGTTTTGATTTGTTTAGGATGGTAACAAAGACTTGAAAATATAGACTGTTATAGATGTGGAGAAAAATTATAAAAGCTTTTATAATTTTGCACCACATCTATAACAATTCAACTATTCTAAAGATACATTTATGTTTCTTAAACTTTATTGATAAACATTTTACTGGACATTACAATATTATTTAAGATAATCATATTGAAATTATTAACATGTAGGTTTTGTCCTTTGTAGTATTTATGTAGATAATTTATTTAATATTAATTTATTTAGATTATTTATGTCATTAGTTTATTTTGTACAATATTATGTTAAGAAGGCTAATGAATTAAGTAAAAAACTTAATAAAAATTGTAATAAAAATTGCGCCCTATCTTTCATCGATGACATTTTCTTCCCTTTGTCATAGTACTAGATAAAAAAATATTATTTATGTGGTTAATAAAAGGCAATGATGTGCTTATTCTTAATTAAATTAAGATGTGCGACTACCCACATCTTGATGGAGACACAGACCAAACGTAAAGCTCACCTAGTTTGATCTGCCGGTGAAGATTCCTAAATAGTTTACCGCTATACCTCTATTTAACTGCACATACATTTCCTCTACCTACTCAAAACTAAACTAGCCGTCAGCTTTTTAACCCAAGAAATACCCCAGTCAACAGTTAGTCGCAATAACATCTCACTATTATAAGTTATGTTTAACTCATTATCCGTAGCCAACTATCCCTTTGTTCTCTTTTGCACATTGCCTGGAAACAAACTCAATATTTCTTGGTTTGTATGTCAATATTTGAAAAGTTATCTTAATAATTAATATATTTAATTAAACATTGAAAGGAGAGCAAGGCCTACACATTTATTAGAAAATTGTAGGTCTCATAGTTCACAGTTAAAAAACAACAAAACACATAACTATGGAATTTTCAGGGTATATCAGTCAGCCTTGACCTTCTATCCACCTTTAAATGTTTAATTTATTACAGCCATTTTTCCTTTGTTAGTAAATATTTTAAAAATAACAAAAAGATGATCAAATGCTTGAATTTAATAAATATTGGAACCCACATTGGTGGGCATATGGCCTAAATGTCATATTCACTGATGATGGAGGAGTTGGGAGTTCAGGGTTGGAATCCCGGTCTAGAGAAACAATATTGCTTTGTCCTCATTTTACACAGAGAAGTGGGAACATTTAATCTAAATTCTATCGTCAACCCTTTCCCACTAGCGTAATTAATGTGGGTTTAGCCCGGACAGGTAGTAATAAAAGATGAAAAACCACGTATGTTGAAATTGGGTTTGAAGGGTGTTTCATAATAGAGGAAACTATATCCACACGTTCGTTAAAAAACACCACATATCACAGTAATTTTTGGAGCCCATTCAGCCTCCTTCTCCAGATGATATTACGATATTATAAACCTAGAGAGTAAATAAACCACAGAATAAGACCAAACTAACCAAGTGCTCTACAGCCTAGTAAATAAAATTAAGATGCAAAAGTTTTAATTAGGAAACTATGCACAGTTTGTTTACACGATTATATCAACAAATTAAAGTATGATCCTATATTATAGGCTACACCATAGTCACCAGTCAAGACAAAACCGCTGTCTTTCATGTTAAATGGCGTGTAAAATTATATATTGTATAGTCTTACTCTCTAAAATGATTTAATCAAACTAGTTGTGGTAGTCTGGAAGTTAACAACCACACTGCGGCTTAAAAAGAAGTCCGACACCTTAGCTTAGTCAGTAGCTTGTATTTGTACTGAGCTAAGGGTATCAGGATCAATTCTTGGCATGGCTGAAGAACTTATTGCTGAAATGTGGCATTACCCTTTCACAGTGAAGTAAAAGCCGGGTCTGGATGTTGTTTCTGTTCTATTTAAGTTGTTTTATAAGTCATGTGCTGATATAATCAGTGGATTAAGAAAATGTACTTTAAATACCTCAAATAAATGATAGATTAAAATGAACTATTATTTGAGTAGCTATAAATGAGTACCTATGAGTAGAAAATATAAATGTGTAAACACTGCTGCATAATGTAACATAAGTGATAGGGAACAAAGTAAAGTTGAAAAGAGATAGGATTTGAGCTTTTCCTCATGGCTTCGCCTGCATAGAATTTGATAATTAAGACTGTTTTTGCAGCAAATCATATTAATTTGCAAAAAAGGTATTTCAGACACTAAAGCGATTAAGAAAATGTTTTATATTGTAGGTCAACAACGCCACATATTAACTGCAAATGCAAGCATATTAAAAGTGACTTTCTTACATGGAGGCATTATTGCGATAAAAACAAAAATAAATAAATTTAATATCTAAGTAATAAAAATACAATAAATTATTATTATTATTAACACCGCGTCTTACTACTCGTTCAAGTTGTACGCACTTACGCTAATGTGAAATGGTAGGGTGATTGTGAGATAAACCAGAGGACCTACAGTTTAACGTGGAATCTGGAACCACGATGGAGGCCTGGCATTCCACACATTAAAAAGTTGTTGTTAATACACGTCTTGTCAAATGTGAAGGAAGGGTTTGGTTATCAGATAAATTCGTGCCAGGACTGAAGATTGAACTCCGAACCCCCAGTACACAAGTCTGACACCTTACCGCTAGACCACCAGGTCATCCTTAAAATAAATTTAAAGAAGCACTTTATACAGAGTACCCTATCACACTGAATTGAAATTAAAATTTTACTGTTGGCTTAGTACCTAACAATAAGCAAGAATATTATTCGCAGTGATAACACATTCTACAGATCCGACAGCTTTGAATGCCAGAAAAAGATTAAGACCGAGTTCTGAGAGCGTGCTTTATAGATGTACAAAGCTTCCCAAAGAGACTAACTCAATCTTCCCTATTCCCTTAAATCAAGTGCCATCCTTAGTAAACGTACAACCAGCCATGCCGAACATCTACTAATTACTCCCAGTTTTTTTAATACTTATTCGCTTGTTCATGAAATAGTGTGATTGTGAAGACCTTATTTTGTTTTTGGAAAAATAAACAGTTCTACAAAAAAAAAAAAAAATTGTCACAATCCAATAGTACTTTTTGAGTTTAATGGCAACAAAAAAACTGGCAAACAAACAAGAATTCTAAAAATGGATTATTTGGTCTTCTTATGGTTACCACCCTGAAAAATGAGATACACTTTTCATAGTTTAATCTTTGAGTGAGACTAGTCAAGATAATATGGAAGAGTGGCAATGATGAGAAGCATAATTATGTTGGTTTAAATGAACTGGGTTTTCTTTTTTTAAAAGAGGTATAGTAACAAATCATTAATAATGATGTATTTAATAATAACTTTTATTTTCATAACTAGCAACTATTACACTTTCTACCATGTAACAATGTTAAAACTATTAAATCATACAATACATATATGAACATAAAATCTATTACTAGTACATGTGAATGTAAATAATTTCGCGACTGGCCAACCTGTGTTATTCTGCTTATTTAACATGGGTAATATTAAAATTATGCAAAAGCTACAAGTAAAAAATACTTATACCATAGCCATACAAAATTGATGTCAATAAAGCTAATATTCAATCAATTGATTCAGTTCATTGATTAGAAAATATAAGTGGTATGGAAATAGCTGTTCTTTAAATTATAAATAATCACAATACAATTGAATTAATATTAACTTAATAAACACAATTGAGGGGAAAAATAGCTGACTTATAGTGAACAGTAAAAATTAATATTTTTAAAACAAAAAAGTATAAATATTCAGCAGGAATAAAACCGTTTAACTTAACATGGCTTTGGAAATAGAAACTAAAAATGACTACGGAGATTCTTCAGCATTTGAGTGTAGCGATTTCTTCATTAATGTAATAAAGTTTATTTGATATAGTCAAAGAACTTAAGAAAAATGAACATCAAGTTTTAATCAAGTTTAATATTTTAATTGATATCTGCATCCAAAAAATTATATTTACATACCTTGATGCAAACATAAATGCATCATCATTATCAATGCACACACATGTTATTTTAATATCAAGATAAACTGTATATTATAGATTAATTACCATCAAGTTAAAAAAAAAGTTTCTATCTGTAAGTGCAGTTATGCACCCAAAGGAGGCAACAGTTGATTCAAGATATGTGGTTAGGTTAGTTATCAGGATATGTCAAACTACCTACCGGTATTATTTAATAATTGATATAATATTAGATCTGTGTAAAGCTTCCAAATTTAAATTTGGAAGATTTGAGTGGGATTCAAAATTTGATTTCAAAAGTCAAACTTTTGGAATTTTTTTTTTAAAGTAACTTAAATCGATCTATTATTAAATATAATCAACACTTTCATCATTACATTTAATGTTAGTCATGTGGTCATATTTAGTTATTTTTGACAGTTTAAGTAACACGTAACATTAATTGACCTGGTCTTAGAAACTCGTTAATTTTATAATGTTAATAATTTAGTAAAAGTATTTTTATGGCTTGAATTTTCTTTTTTGGCTCAATTAAAAACTCTGTATGTATGATCTAGGCCATTGATTGTTAGCCAGGTTAACCAGGCAAAAGGTTTTTTGGGAGGCCTCGAGAAAATGATTTAAAATGTTATTTGCTTATTAATGAAGTAAGTTATCTCAAATTTAACATTTTGGAAGAAAGAATTTGATGATCGTAAGTACAGTAGATTCTTGATTTTCCAGGGTAACAGAGGGAAGGGGAGACACAAATAATCCACATCTGTTTATCATCACCATTCAGAATTTGCTGCCCTTTGTTTCTAATTATTTATGTGAAAAGCATTAAATTATATAAGTGAAAAAAGAATAAACAAATTAGTGGAAAATGTTCAACAGCAGAGGTTCCATTAAATACATTTAGGTAAATTAATTTATGTTTTTTTTATCAGTAAATAAATAAAGCCACTATTTTAGAATACATCTTAGTGATTAATATGTTAGTAAAAACTAGGGGGCTGCGAAAGTATTTTAGAATTTTAGGAGGCCGCGAGTAATAAATGGTTAAAAACCACTGAATTCTAGGCCAATATCAAATATTAAAAAAAATATGGTATATTCAATTTGAACATTTTTCTTCTAATATATTTGATTCAAAACACTATATTATGATTGAATTAAGTTAAGATTTGAATCGAGAATTTTCCAATATGTTTGATTAGAGTTATTAAGCAAAGATTTGGATTCAATTCAAAAATTAAAATCCTAATAGACCTTGCTTCTATTTATTAGGCAGTCCTCCCCTCCTCCCCCCTCACTTTGTCAGTTCACAATGTATTTTTCAACCATTAGGGTTCTTTGTATTATATATTCATATTGTGTCTAAAAAAACCTTTTGCTTGCAAGCAAAGAATATGATTGTCGTTTGCATTAAAAATGATTCCTTCTTGGCGCAATACACAAATATAGTATATGATTATTGAAAACAATTAATTGGTTGATGATTGATAAAAATTGTAGTTGTTACAAATAAAGTATTTAAAAATTAAAACAATTTTAAGGTTAATCATGCAATGTGAGAATGAAACTAAAGTACAAATAAAATTACTTGACTGCCATTAAATAATTGTCTCTCAGATATTAGCCAATGTTTTTGTTTATTTAAAAGTGGGTTTGACCATTGTAGAGTTTTGTTGCAATATTAATTTATCCGCAACATACAGTGTAAATTGAATTAGCAGCCAAATGGTATGATCCATGCTTTTTTCAATACATTTATTTTCATCAAAAATCCTGAGTCTCAAAAATATTATTTTGAAAAAGTCAATTATCATGCAACTTATATAAAAAGAACATTGTTTTAAATGTATTATACAATAAAACAATTTAATATAGAAATAATTATTGCTAACAAAACTTCCTAAACTTTGTAATTTGACTAGTGCCCACAATATATCCTATTGCTAATGTTTTACTTCTGACAAACTTCTATTTGATATCAACACCTGGAAATGATAAAAATAAGTACACAATTAAAATTGAGGAAAGCATTGTTATTGAAAAATAAATTTTACATAACAGTCAAAATGTACTAAAGCAAGATACGAGTATATAGTTTTCCAAAAAAAATTTGGACCTATAAAAATTGCATGCTGCCTAAAATTGAAATATCAATACATCAATGCTATTTTTTATCATTTAAACAATGGTCATTGTTAAACAAATAAATTAATATAAAATTTGCAAAATAAATGCAAGTATTTAGACATATTTTAAAAATCTCTCAACTATTATTAAATAATAAACTTTAACATCCATAAAAATCTACAAAACTCCAAAATTAATAAATAATATTTGTTTAAATATAATAATAGTTTTGTAAAAACAAATAAAGAAAAGTAAGAGTGCTCAATACAATGAAAAACCACACAAAACAAATAGAATACCCAAAACTTATAGCAGCCACAAAACATCTTCAAAGACACACCCTCAGAGAGATTAACATTTTTTTCAAGATTAGCAAGACGATAATAAAATGATTCGTTGGTTTGATGCCTAGAAATCAGTAAAGAACAAACATGTTTCGATTTTGCTTCAAATAAAATTCTGGCTTCGAAGTTTCGTTAATAACCATATTTACAGCTAAAATATTCAATTAGTGTTTAGTTATTGCCAATCGAGTTTTTTTTTATATAAAAATTAGTACTCATATGGTGAAAATCTAACATAATTGAATAGAATGCTGTGATGGCTTGATTTATAAGATTCAAACAAAATATTACAAACAATTATACAGTAAAACATTTTCTAAGGGATTTTAGTGCAAAAAGTGATATGAATAACCCCAATATATTATTTTTTTTTTCAAGCATAAAACAAAAAATATTTGAACTTCAATTCAGCTTCGAGAATATTTAATATATTCAACTCAAGTTTGCTTTGAATTGAAAAAGTGGACTTAACATACCCCTAATATAAATAAACAAAAATAAGGGTAATAACGATAATCTAAACAATGTTATGTCAAATGATTGATAAGCTACATATTTTCTTAAAAAGAAAAGTGAAATAAATGGAAGGCTGATAAGGTTGAATTCAAAATTCTTGTTTCAAGTGTATGTGTGTGTGTAAATAAAAAAATTAGCATCGCTAATAGGAATTTGATCAACAAGAAAAATGTCAGTTTTATATTATTTTATTGAAAAGGGTTTAGGACTGATCTCTTGTGAAGTTATTTTACTTAAATATAAAAAGTAAGAAAATCAAATTAACTAGTTTTTAATAGAGTATTAAATGAAAAAAGTATTTTATTTTCTAAGCATAATGCATTTTGGTGCCATTATTTTGTTAAAAAAGATTATTTGGTACCAGTATACATATTTATACAAAATAAAGTCAACCTTTCTATATAATATTAGTGCGCTTAGCCGTTTAGTTACGTGAATAATGATAGTACCAGTTCAAGTCCATTTATATTCAGCCTATATTTTATGTTGACATGAAAAACAATAGCCACACATACACAGCACAGGTAATAATGGCAACAATGGCGATAGAGTAACACTAGTATAAGTTGCTGCCAATGAACAAAGGTAATGTTTCACTTTTAAAGGCCACCTCTAAGGAACACTCAACATTTGAGGTTGTTTATATGCTTCCTTTTCTGTTTTGTTTTCTTTCAGTGTTCAATAGCCAATCACTACCCATCCCTCGGGTAGAGGTACTGTGGGTTGAGTTGCTACCTATCGAATTAGGTTGACCTTGGTTTTACCAGGCATAGATTTGGCTTGCTTCACTCGTTTCAAAACAAGCCACCATTTCTTAATAATTCTAAAATAAACTAGCTTTGGTTGAGGATTTTTCTTAGGTGAATTAACAGTGCTGTCATGTTACTTTAAAATGTGAAAAAAACCTTTTTTAAGCATTGAGAGTATAAATAGTTAAATAGTATCTTAAAATAAAGCATTAATTGTAATTTTGAAGACAATGGATGACAACAGAGATCCAATAGTTTACTAGTCTCTGGAAACTTCCGGCAGCAAGTCGTACCAAGATGTGACTGCCTTGTTCAAATCATAGTCTGCCAAATTTACAAGAGCCTGAAATAAAATAGAAGAAAAATGAATAGCAATTAAAGGAATTAATGTAAAGAAAATCAAAATTAAAGGGGGGAAAAGATCACAAAAATTAATGTTACATAATATTCAGATTAAAGGATTGAGCTTAAAATAAAATGATTTGAATTCTAGAAAAAAAAAAGTGTATTTGATCCATCTCCAAGTATAACAAATTTTTGTGAGATTACAAAATTAGAGTATATAATGGGTTGTTTAACGTTACTCATTGTGTAAAGACACCCACATAGATTTGATTTAATGTTTTAAAATGTTTATAAGGTCTTAGAGAGAAAAATAATAATTATAAGTTAATCTGACAATCTAACAGCTCTTTATGTTCATATCTAACCCTATGTCCCTCAATAGTGTTTCTTAAAGCGCTATAAGTTAGTAAAAGTCTAATCTTTATTCAGTCGCAAGAATATTTAAGTGACCTCTTGGGTTGAAAAGAATATGGTGTTTTACAAAATAGAAATCAAACTATGAAATCTTTACAAAGGCTGAATTATTTAATATTTAGCACCGCGTCTTACTACCCGTTCGGGTTATACACTTTAAGTACTAATTACTATAATGGATTAGGAATTGAGAAGGTTGAATTAGAGGAAGTGAAACCGCATTTGCGTGGAGGGAGAGTGGAAAACCATTTAGGAAAAACCACCCCAGTTCACCTGACCGAGATTCGAACCTCAATCTCCCCATCCTCAGCAGTCGAGCTCAACACGACAAGCGCAATAGCCAACTACGCCACCGAGGCGGGTAAAGGCTGAATTAAACTTAATAATAAACTACTTGGCAATAACAACCAGAGCTGAATTTTCTTGCTTATAAGTTTATAATTAGCTCACCTGACCAATAACAGGGCTCCCAGATGAGAATAGGCCCTTTCGAGTGACGACAGACACTTCTAGCTGTTTCGAGTTGAGCTCCCCTTGGGACATGATGTACTCTATGGTGTGGTCATAGACTGGGTTACAGTTGTCCTTCACAGTCTACAGAGAGCAACAGACATCATTACTATGATAGGTTTAATGTTTCAAATTGTTACATTTTGTAACCATCCAAAGAATAAAAGTCTACAGTATAACATTTTAATTTGAAAGAGTATTTTTATTCTGATGTTATTGTTAATTAGGGATGGGACCCTTGAATTCCTCAAATCGTTAAGGATGTACGAGATTCAAGGATTAAAGGATTCGATAAAATTTTGGATTTGTGACTCAAATGTTTAGATAAAAAAATTACATTTTTTAAAAGTGAAATTGGTTTTAAAGCCCTAATACTGCTTATTGAGTCCCAGTTTCACAAAACTCGCTTTTTGATAAACCCTAAATTATTCAGGAAGGACATATTTATGTTTTGTTCATTTACTTTGTGCAATAATTCAGATACAAATAATTTAAATACTTTTAATTGTAGCCCTCTTTGTTATGTTGTGGGAAATATTTCTATTTTATTTTGGAATGGATAATATTTAACTAATCAAACATGAAACAATTTATCAAAACTCGCTTTTTACATTATACATTTAATGAAATCCTATAATACAGTTCAAAGTTTACTATAAATAAAAAAACTACACACATGACATTGTATTTATTGACATGTATTGCTGAAAAAATCTGTTGTTGTCTATTTTGTCAAATCTTTTGTAAAGCAGGTCCCTAAACCCGCAAATTAAATAACTGATAACATAAATATTTATCAAGAAAACCTGAAAAAATGTACTAGAGGATTATCGTAAACATAATACACAAATTCTTAAAACAGATATTCAAAAAAGAAGAATAAAATGACACCATTATTAAGGTAGATTGAGATCTTTTTATTTTCATGCCTTTGCTCTTACATCTTACATCACTATCAATTAACATTATTTTCGAGTGTAATGATTGTTGTTATATGGAAAATTATTTAATAGAATAATTCGGTGAATGAAAACTAAAAATGTTTAAAGTTATGTTATGTTTAAAATATAGCTCCAATATTCTAAACAAGGCTTTTACACATTTGACAAAGATAAAAAAAATGTTTTCCTTGAACTTTGGTGATTGGCATGTATGCGTGACGATTAAAATGTTTAAGATTTTTTATCTGGTAAAAATAATTTGGTTCAAGCTAGGTTGTTGTCTACAGTGTAAATTATTATTATTATTATTATTATTATTATTATTATTATTTAGCACCGTGCATAGTCTGTATTGTATTTAAGGTATAGGAAAGGTGGATAGAAACATATAAAAGAGGGGGACGAACACAATATGGCCTTTACAATGAAAAGAACAACACAGTTCACACTTTACACCGCTGCCAATGGACAAAGAGGTAATGGTTGCCTCTTAAAGAAAATTGATCGTCACCGCCCAATCCCCCCGACCTAGGTTTCATTCCATTGGCAGCGGTGTAAAATGTGAACTGTGTTCTTCTTTTCATTGTAAAGGCCATATTGTGTTCGTCCCCCTTTTATATGTTTCTATCCACTTTTCCTATGCCTTCTTTCAAATATAGTACAATTACCTCATAAAGCGAAAAGAGGTTTTCCTTATAGAGTTATACTAGTTTATAATAAGTATTACGAAAATTGTAATTAAATATTAATAAATATGTAAGACAATTTCTTTTAATTGATGTTATGAGACTAAATGCTTCTAGTTCATGCATTTCTGTAACATTTAAAACAATGTGTAAATGTAGAAGTGTGTAGTGTAATAGTTAAAGAAGAAAAGAAATGAAGAGAGAAGTGTGTTTTTCTATCTAGACCTTACCTAACTATACTTTCAGGTTGGCTTCCTTCACTATCACTTACTTTACATTACTGTACAGTGTGCCTACACTGTGTTATTATACATTTCCAAGCCATTAGGAACTAATTTATATTTCTTTAAATGTTTTGGCATTTATAAATAGTGAATATAAAGAAATTAATTGTTTATTTATCTACAGTTACTTCTTTATGTTATATGTGTTTGAATAAAAAATATGTAATGCCTTAGGTAATAATTCTACATTTTTTAAAAGTAAACTAAAAATTAGTATGCATTTGAATTTTTACCTCAGTCTTTCTTTTAGAATCTTTCGACCTCTCCGGCAACAAGTAAAGCTTCACATACGGATCTGGTATATTGGCTGGGTCTCGAAGCGGTAGATTGCTAAATTAATCCAAACACAAACTTAATGGTTAAATAAATGCTTGGGAATTTGTATGACAATATTTTAACTACATACATCTATTTACGGTCAACAATTACTTTTTTCGCCGCTCAAACAAAAATAGCAGTGAAGCAAGCTAATAACCCTTGAAATAAAATTCAAAAAGTAAAAGAAAACTACCACCTGTAGCTTCCAATTTTTTGAGTGCATGCTCAACATCATCTAGTTTAATCCAAGCAGAGCCAAATTTGTGGAAAATATCTACAATACAACAATTTCAACTTACGCAATTTTATGAACAACAATAATCAGCCTCTGCCTCTGAACACTGTAGCGAAGAGTTAACTGAATCCTACCCAGTCCTGCCTCTCCGGCAGAGCTGTCAACATAACAGAAATCATACAACAAAGAATAATAATGGTTAAAGAGACACATTAAATCAACTCTCAAACAAAGATTTGAATGCTCTGGGCACATTAGTAATTTTAAGTTTAAGGAACCATTTACTAATTGACATATTAAATAAAACTCACGAGGTGTCACTTAGAATCCTGTTACGCAATGTGGTAGGAGGGCTCGACTCTACTGGAGGGGGAGCAGTAGACACCGTCATGACATCGTCAACATGAGTTTGTGACAGTGAACTACCACTATGTAGAGACTCCTTAGAACCTTGTTTCTTTAATGGGCTGGACTCGCCAACTAAACACACACATTTTAAAATTAATTTCATCTGTGAGCTTAACACTTTTCAAACTTAATTAAACTTAAAAAAAAGGGGGGGGGGATTATTTAATCCCATTACTCAGCTAAAGTAGGCATCAAAGGGCTTGACAGCTAAAATACTTAATTATATATGTTGTTTGGAATAGAGCACTAGGCTAAATCATGATTTAAATTAGGAGAGATAGTCCTCCTTGCAGTTTAACCAAGAGCATCAGTCTACTCTCTTGACCTGATGAAGATATCTATGACAGTGAAAGATTGTGCTTAAAAATGTGTTTCTGTGGTTTTTAGTTCTATCTAAACAATTTCTACTCCGGTATCACCTAGGTAAATGTTCTGGCTATCCCTCCTAATTTAAACCTTAATTATTTATATTCAATTATTGCCATTATGAGCTGTTATATACATTTAAAATTAATTTTCATATGAAAACACCTTAAGTAATTGATTGGCATGTTGAGATAATAACTTGATTTATCATTTAAAATTAAATATTACAAAACAATAATTGGGCAGTAAAATCCTCTTCCAAAATTATTTTTGTGTAATAAGTTATATATATATAACCACAATGTATTTTTTCAAGAATTTGAGTTCACTCTGAATTTAAAAAGTGAACTTTTCTCGCCCCTCGTAGGAATCTTTACATCTTTGGAGAAAAAAAGTCATAATGTCAATATTTAAAAAAACTGTTTTTATTAATTTGTTACAGAACTTACTAGACTTGGATGGAGTGCTGGGTGGCTTTTTCAAGGAGTCAATCCTGGCCAGGCTGCCAATATTGTCTATTGCAGAGAGGATGTCACTTTTACCTTCCCCATTAGGCAAAGAGCTGTCTTCTACTGTCTCCTCGTGCTTCAAGATCTGTTAAATTGCAAATAAAAATGCACTTATCTATAAAGAAAACCTCTTTTTGCTTTATGAGGTAATTAATTTTATTATATTTGGAAGAAGGTACAGGTAGGGTGGATAGAAACATCTAAAAGAGACAAACATAATATGACTTTTACAATGAAAAGAAAACAGTTCACACATAACATTGCACCATGAGTCAAAGAGGTAGTGGCTACCTCTGGAAGAACATCAATCATTACCTCCCAATCCCTCGACCTAGGTTTAATCCTATTGGAACTAATCAGGGAGGAGTGTGAAACACGCAACGCAACTTCCTAAAAGAGGAAACCAAAAAACCCAAAAGGGAGAAAATGGAAATTAGTAAAGAATCTTAGTACACTTGGATAGGAACATATAATAGGAATTACACTCACACTACTCCCTGATGAGTTTCGATTGAATGAAACCTAGTTCGAGGGATTGGGCAGTAACGATCGATTTTCTTCAAGAGGCAGTGAGAGCAATGTTAAGTGTGAACTGTGGTGTTCCTTTAATTTAAAGAGCCATAATGTGTTTGTTTCCTTTTATATGTTTATATCAACCGTTCCTGTACCTTCTTCCAAATATAATACAATTAACTTATTTTCATAATATATATTAAAAATGTTATAGTTTGTTATTGATTATTTCCCTATATCTTTAATTATCTCTCACCCACCCTTATTTGATAAGAGCAATAATGCTGAAATATAAAAACTTAGTGTTTCAATGTGTGTGTGTGTGTGTGTGTAACATTTTCTACTATCGAGACCAGAAGAATGGAGGACCGTCACATTTGTGCGTTGAATTCTTCCCCCATTTTTCCTTCTTTCCATATGTGGGCTTTCTTCACTAAATTTTTGCTTCATGAGTTTAGCTTTTTTTTATTAATTTTAGTGTTTGAATCGATGATAGAATAGTAGAAAATGAAGCACAAATAAAAGTAAACACAACACATTTACAAATACTTCGGTAATTTATTGCCAGATAGGATCTTACTCTATTAAAGTATTTGCAAATATTTGTTGGTATTTGTACTTTTATCTGCAATTCATTTTCCATTATTCCATCATATTTTAACTTTTTATTAGAAACTAGCCCCCTTCCCCATAAAAAATATTGTAAAGAATCCTATAAAACAAAGCTTCAAATCATCCATCATGTCAATATAAAAACAAAACTTTTTTACTTATTTTTTTTTGAAAATACAGTCCTACCATCACTGTATTGCCCCCTCCCTCTTTTTATCCTCCCTCCTATTTTCATCTCATTCCTCTATAATTTTGTTTGCTCTAGGCACGAAAGGAATTGTGTATGCACCAATCAAATTAATTTTTCAGCTTCCTCCACTTTCATTTACTCCCCTCGTTTCCCCAAATTTTATTTTAATCTTTTTTTTTTGCGTTCCTCGTCACTACATCTATTTCTCTTTCCTCATCCCTACCCCTCCGCCCCCCTTCACCAACCCAACTTTCCCTTCAACCACTTTTTTTTTTCCAACGACTATATAATATACTATCGACATTTTTATGTGGAATAAATTAAATTTTCAAAATAAAATATAGCCTATGTTAGTGGCTGATAATGTAGCTTTATATTGGTTAAAGACTTTTTAAAATAAGTCCAGTAGTTTTTGAGTTTATCCATTACAAACAAAAAATCAAATATTTCCTCTTTATAATATTATAGTGATGATTTTTTTTTACAAACGCTTAACTAAGAGTAGTGGAATCATTAGTTCCTTGAACTATACTAATAACAAACACTGTATCAAATGGACGAACCGATACTTTAGCTCAGCCGGTAGCAAAGCTCCCAGGTTTGATTCCTGGTACGGCCAAAAAAGTTATCATTGGTGAAATGTGGGTATACCCTCTCACATTGATAAATTAACGGCCAGTGACTAGATGTTGTGCCTGTTATAGTCTTAAGTTAGATTATAAGGCATATGAAGCTATGACAGGCCTAGCTAGCCGGTAATGGAAAATATATGGCTTGAATAAAAAAGTGACCCAGGCCATAATCTGTAAACTGTGATGGATGTAAAGATAAGTATAAAAAAGCAATCATCATTTAATAATGGTGGCATTATCTTATATACTAGGCAGTAGTCAAAGCTATATGGAAGTTCCCTCCCACTTCAAGCACCCATATTATCTAATACCGACTTATTAATGGGACAAAAAACTTCATTAAACCTTTACGGTTTTTAAGTTTTGTAGCCAATTAAACCAATGTTTAATTTTGTTTAGAGCATGTTTAGAGTTGGAGTGAGATTAGAATAGTTTGGTTTTTTACTTGGATGATCATATTAAATAAACTGACAGCTGTTGAACATTTTTGTCAAACTCTTTAACAAGTTTCACAATCTTCCCTTCTTTATATTTCTAATATTTCAAACAAAAGTGATTTCTATTTCAACAACTTTTTCATTATGAATTAATCTATGGCTTTTATCAATGTTTTTTGAATTTAGTTTTGAATTGGAACACACTCACACACCCTACAGCCAATAAAAAAATAGAAACAAACACACCAAATGACAATTAAAGAAATATATGTTAAGTTAATTATTATTATGTGTTTTGTCTTAAAACAGGTCAATTCCTTTTGTCTGCCCTGTTCTATGTCTCCTCCTTTAGCTCCCAGAATTTTCTCCTCTCCTTCAAGTAATCTAGTATTTGTTCCTATTCCTAAGCGCTTCTTTCTCTCAAACTTTCCTTCTTTGAAGTCATGCAGAAGAAAGTTCCTCCTAAGAGTATGTCCAATCCAGTTTGCTTTGTGCCAAAGAATCACAACCTAAATGGATCTCTTTTTACCCACTCTTCTTAGGACTTCTTAATTTGAAACCTTGTCTGTCCAGCTGATCTTCTCAAGTCTTCTCCAACATCACATTTCAAAGCTATCCAAGTATTTTAGATTATAACTAAAGACTTAGATAGTAATTAATACAAATATTAACAGGAAAGAAAAAGCTAAAAAGTAAAATCAATGGAAAGTGATTAACTAATGAGTTAAAATCATTTAATTTAATAATAATCTTAGGTTGAATAAAAACATAAAAATAATATGAGTCAAAGGGGGCTAGAAAAATGGATTAAAAAAATATATGGTTGACAGTATTTATAAATAAACCTGCAAGTCAAGAATATAAACAAAACACTAAGTGTAATATGGTCATAACAAATAAAATAAAATGGCTTAATTAAAAATAATAAGCTAAGCTATAGAATAAATTGTTATATTATACAAAATTATATGACCAAGTATCTAAGTCTTTATTTTGAAGAATTGACGTCCCTTACTCCTTTTTGACAGTTTTCCTGTGTAGATGGTGGTTACAGGAACTCTAATTATCCCGACATGTTTCGGTGCTAAATTAGCGCACCATAATCATGGAGCTGAAATTAAAATTAAAGGACTTGCTATAAAGTAATGAAAAAATAGAACGTTAATACAGAGAAAAGGAAAAAA
>CABFOW010000043.1:30364-53559 GCA_902141385.1 Timema californicum | reverse complement strand
ATTTAGCACCGAAACATGTCGGGATAATTAGAGTTCCTGTAACCACCATCTACACAGGAAAACTGTCAAAAAGGAGTAAGGGACGTCAATTCTTCAAAATAAAGACTTAGATACTTGGTCATATAATTTTGTATAATATAACAATTTATTCTATAGCTTAGCTTATTATTTTTAATTAAGCCATTTTATTTTATTTGTTATGACCATATTACACTTAGTGTTTTGTTTATATTCTTGACTTGCAGGTTTATTTATAAATACTGTCAACCATATATTTTTTTAATCCATTTTTCTAGCCCCCTTTGACTCATATTATTTTTATGTTTTTATTCAACCTAAGATTATTATTAAATTAAATGATTTTAACTCATTAGTTAATCACTTTCCATTGATTTTACTTTTTAGCTTTTTCTTTCCTGTTAATATTTGTATTAATTACTATCTAAGTCTTTAGTTATAATCTATCAACACTCCTTACGTAAGATTATTTTAGAATGTTTTCTAAAATGTTATCCAAGTATTTCTTTTCTGTCTTCTTGAGAGTCCAAATTTCTACTACATACAGTGTGACGCTCCAAATGTAGCATTTCATCAGTTTCTTCCTCAGTTCCAAACTCAACTTGCTGGTCAGCATTAACCTCTCAAATTGAACAGACTGGGTGACAAACAGCATCCCTGTCTCACTCCTCTTCCTAACTCTACGCTGTTGGTGTCTCCATCATTCAGCCTCACCTTTACTCGGTGTCCCAGGTACAGGTTAGCAATCAGCCTTCTGTCCCTACATTTGATGCCAATCTTCTTGAGTATTTCCATCAGTTTCTTCCATCTCACTCTATCAAACGCCTTCTGCCAGTCAATAAAACCAATGTATATATTTCTTCTTTGACTTCCATGATTTTTTCTGAAATTATTCTCAGCATTCCAATGACATAATTGGTTCTTTCTCCAAATCCAAATTGTTATTCTTCCGTCACACTTTCTATTTCCTGTTCCAGAAAATATTACATAATGCAGCTTGAAAATATAAAATGAACACGTGCCTTTTTTTTTTAGGTGTTTAACATGCACTTTCTGAACCGACTTATTTTATCAGCACACAATTTCTATGAGCGAGAACCAAAGGACCTACCTATTTTGCCGGGAAAGGTATTTTTACAAACTTCCTCTCCGAAGGAAATTGTGTTATGGATTTTTATCATCGCCTATGAACATCAGGTTTTGAGGCTAGCACTTTACCCCAAGACTACTGAGGTAGACTTCTGATGGTTCAGAGATATTAGAGAAAACAGCGTGGAAAAACTTTACAATAATGTAATCTAATAGGGAAGATATACAATCATGAAGGATGTTTAGGTTAGGTCTTGTTGGAAACAAATAAACACCTTTCTTGATTTCTGGATACACTCGTCCCACTTTCAAATACTCATCACAGTTACACACAATAAATTGTTTTTGGAAATATTTCTTTTTAGTATAAGGACAGAAAACCACAGATAGCAAATTTGAAAAGACAGATTTGATAAAGTTTAAAAATAACTATTTTAAATAACTCACATGCTTTGTTCAGAAACTATCCTAATATGTTGTAATATTTCAATAATCAAAAGATAGTTAATACTCAGGGGAAAAACCTTAAAGCATTATTCTATTTTTACAAGGGAACTTTGGGAGGATGGTGAGGAGATAAGTGTGAAGGTGTCATGGTTTGGTGGTGTCAGACTCGCAGCTACGAATACGTGTTATGTAACTACAATGCTTCGTGCAAATTAGCCTATCCTTTGAGGGTTTTAATTCAAATACAAATGATAATCTTAGTATTAAATTAAATGCAGGGGTACATTTATACATTTAAAGGAGTGTTTCCAACCATATTATTACAATCAATCCAACTAAAATCAACTTAATATATTTCACAGTGGTAATCAACTCATGAAATAAAATAAAAGTATTTGACTGGTAAACTGTTACCCTACCTTGAGCTGTAGCGAGAGAATGATCTTAGCGTCTGGCCCCGACTTGGTGAGCCTGTGAGGCTGGCTATCCAAACTCATATCCTTCAACTCCAGCAGCTGGCTCAGGTTGTACACTAGCATACCAATCACAATCTCAGTCTTTTGGTCCAACACCTACAACAACAGTCGTATAGAGCAACCCTTATAAAGACACTTTAGGACAGGGTCACCAAATGGTGGTCCGCATCCGGACCGCAGAGACATTTTTAAGACCCTTGATAATCAGAAAAAATGATGCTATTTTGGTGGTGGGCTGGAAGTAGGCATGGATGGCCAGCAATAATAATTAGGTAAAATAGCAAAAAAGAAAGAAAATCACGTTTTTGAATTAATTAATATAGTCCCGTAGTGCTTGAACTTGAGTCACTGTTAAAGTTTTGTCGGACCGCAGAAGTCGGTCAAGTTTTTAAAACGGACCTTCTTCAAAAAATAAATGGGGACCCCTGCTTTAAGTGTATAGAGGAATTACTCTTTACTCATTGTATTAATTTTAAAATGCTTTATTGACTTTATGACAATTTAACCTTTGTAGCGACATTTAGGTTAGCTTTTTTTAAAGGAGTTTTTAAAAGTACCGAACCTGTATTTAATTAGAAACACAGAAGGATATAGGGCTTTGCATATAGTATATACAAAGAATATTTGTATAAGTGTGTGTTGTGTTATGTGTGTGTGTGAGTGTGTGTGTGTGTGTGTGTGTGTGTGAAATTAAAGAGTTCTTGAAGGAAAAGCTCTTTTCGCTTTATGATGCATATTTTATTATATTATATGGAAGAAAGTACAGGAAATGAATATAACAATAGTATAATGTGGTAAGTTTAATTTTACAAACTTGGGAGAGTATGCAATATTTTAATGCTTGTCATCATAATGTTTGTTTATTAAACATTTTGATAACATTAGAATATACAGATTTAGGGCAAGGTTAAGGCCCTTGGTCCTGTTGAGTGCAAGTCTAAAATCTATTTTGTGGGATGGTGGACGGGAGGGTGAAAGGTGTGATGTGGCTTCACAATCGATCAAAGTATCCTTCCGTGCCAACAAGAAGAGATGAATCACAGAAACAGTAAATGGCGCTGGCTACCGGACAGGTCTTGTGAAAAATCATGTTTTTGGAAATATCAGTTTTCTCGAGAACAAGTGAAATGTTTATGTTAATATTTTCAACAGCCCTTCTAAGAAAATGTATTGATGTTTATTAATTATTAAAATTTCTTATTTTTTGTTATAAAGCCGGCAGTTTTCTATTGAAAATATCAATTTCATCAATATCTGATCAATTTTAAAACTAAAGAGAAGGTGTGTATATAAAAAGTATAACTTAATCAACATGCTTCTATTTTTGAACAAACCATTTCCAAAAAGAAAATTGTAAGACAATAAAAATTCTTGAAGATAACCGTTTGTTCCAATGGCTCTGCATTTTAACGTCAAATGAAAAGGACTAATCACCTTAAAACTAAGCATGATAAAAAGCATAATCAACTATAATATGATTTTGGTATAAAGATGCAGATCTGTTAGCTTCTAAAGTTACTATAACAATTCTAACATTTTCATACATCAAGTAATTTTATCTGCAGCTGCCAAATTTGATAGATCATATCAATACCTATAAAGTAACACAAATAATATAGTAAAATGTTATAAATTTTGGCTGCAAAGAAATATGTTTTAATTTCCTAAACTGGTCTTACAACCAAAATCAGGGTAAGTGATGCTATGTAGAAATTATTAAGACAGTATACTAAGCTTGTGAGAAATTTTAAATCTTAAAATTGGAAGATTCAAATTTGATGGAGTTAGCTAAAAATTTGAATTATTATTGGATTGGTGTTGGAAACTTAACATAGTAAAAAATTCAACACAGAATGAATTTGAAATATGACCATTGTAAGCTAAAAATAAATTCTTTAATTTTGATCTGAACCTATTCTTAAAATAAAATATTTGATCTTATTTTTTTAAGCATGGGATTCAACTAGGATATGATTCGGTAAAATAAATTTAGCATTAAATTCTATTCTATTCAATTCGAGTCAGTTAGCCAAGATTAGCATTCGATTCGATATTGAAAAATATGGGTTTGCAAAGAATTACAGTAAACTGACAAGAACAAAAACACATTTGTATAGTAAGGGTGGTAAGCAAAACTGATGGTGATTGTTGTTTGAGCGCTAGTGTAGCTTTAGTGGTAAAATTTGACTGTTAAAAAAAGTGTGGCCATTTCACAAGAAGAAATGACATCAAAGATGATGAGAAGAGCTTTTGTGACAAGCTGGACAGTAAACTACACTAACCCTACTCTAGGTGTTACCAGAAACCAATAACTTCTTCCAGGAGACAAGAGAATGTGGATTTACTCCAGTATTCTAGTCTAGTCAAGACTTAGAAGATACAATTATACCCCTATACTTTTTTTGAAAGTAGTTAATTAAAAAGAGAGCTACAAGGAAACTAGTTTTTAAATTGGAGACTGACACCTGGACACGAGAACTGAGACCAGGACCTTTGACCTAGTAGGCCAATGCTGTAACGCTGAGCTATCAGGAGTCGTCCAATACCCAAGGATCACTCTTCATTAATATTTTAAGGCAGAGTCTGTGATGGACATAAGGAAATCATTAGCTATATATGTGTGATCAATTAAGATCACGATCTATCAAATAACACAGCCACCTTCGACTCAGGAGAGATTTATGCTGCCAATAGTACAATGGAAACTGTACAATGCACATATCATGATGAATTAAATAGCCGAAGATATTATATTTGTTAATTAAGGCTATAACCATAGTTAACAAAATAAAATAGCTTGGCTATTTAATCCGTAAGAAAACTATTATGTTCTCTCTTTTGGCCTATTAAAGATGACCTGTGGAATGGGAAGTTCTGACCTTGACATGAAGTGTGTCCGACTCTGGGTTGTTCACAAGGAAGGTGTAGCCTTGCTCCCACACAGGGTCTGGGGTACGAGACTGCATATTGGTTCGCTCTTCCTTCTTACTCACGGACAAGACCACATAAGAGTCTGGTTTCTTGCCAGGACGAGCCTCCTGAACACATCAACAAATTCTTTCTTCAACACAAATAACAATGGTGACTAATTGGAAGTACAATAAAAAATATAACTTTATAAGCATTTTTTCAAACATATGAAATATTAGTGTCTCTGCTCTTTTGATTATATTTTGATTTAAAACCACTTGTATTTTAGTATGTCGTCATATGACGTGTCCTATATAGATTTGAAAAAAAGACACTAGGGGATCTTGATCTTCGTCTTACTGTCCAATCTACCCACATTCCCCTTATCATCATCATCATCATCATTTGTTTCCTGCCTGTGGCAGTGTCGGTTTAGTAAAATGCCTCAATCTGCCTCAATCCTTGCACCATTCTTTTCCTTTCACTTGCACACTTTCTGTTATCTGCTCCTCACACCTATCCACCTATTTCAATAATGCAATAGAGATGAGACTTGAGAATAAATCTATGCACATGTGTGTGGAAGGATAGTAGTAAACAGTTTAGGAAAAAAGTTTAAGTATAACTGACTGTGATGTGAAACTCTGCCTCCCCGTCGCCAATAAACCAAACAAGCCGAGATATATTTCAGTACATATGTGGGTCACAGAAGTGGTAAGCCTGTGGCTAAGATGAATTGGAAGTTACTACAAGATAAGGTTACTTTTGATTATTTTATTGGGAAGTAATTTTATTTATATCAATAAACAACCAGAAATTACCTAATGACCCAGTATTAAAGAGTTAGAGCAGGGTCTCAACATAAGTAGAGATGATGGTAGCACACTTTTAAAGGACTTCAATTTTCTTGTATTTTGTATTTTTGTACCCAGGGCGAATACTATAACTTTTATCCAAATATTTCACAATATATCCTAAGACACCCAGTAGATATATTTATCTGTGATATTTTAATCAATATAAAGTAAACATCTTAACATTGTTATTGTTTTCATTACTGTTGTTGTAACAATACAGTGCAAAGTATGGTATTTTTAAATGAACTGTTATGTGTGTTTTTTATCACCGCATCTTACTACCTGTACAGGTTATACATAGATATTATTCTAATGGGGTAGGGATGAGGAAGGAAGGGCCTTGGAGGTAATCTACCTGAATTTGCAAGGTGGGAGAATGGGAAACAATTCAGGAAAAACAAACCTTAGTAGACCGGACCTGGATTTGAACAACACTCTCCCAGTCATCAGCAGGTCAGTCTACGAGAGTGATGCTAAAGACCATGCGGCCATCACAGTGAGTGGTTGGTAACTTTAGTGTTACTTGGAATGTGCCCGGGGCGGTAAAGTTACTCAAGGCTGATGTGACATACTATGAAGAGGGAGCTCAGACACGCACATTGCACATGTATTTTTAAAACCTTGTGTAAAATTAAGTGTACAAGTAAAATCAGGATAAAAGCTGTTGTCAACTCACTGGTAGGTTCTTTGCAGAATCAACAAACACAGTCAGCAAGGCTGTGCTCATAGACGTTACACGGAGCTCCTGGGTTTCTATTATAGCCTGTAGCAAAATCATAACTGAATTATTAGAAACAAAAATGCAAATTAATAAAATTAGTGTTAGTTTTATTTATGAAAGAATAATAAACTATTAAAAAACAAAGAGCAGATGCTCGCCACTCGAGATATAGACTGGAACTAACAAAGACGTTGCGTTGCACAAGCCGCTTGGGTGACGTCATCAGGAGGAGTGGCTTCATAAATCTTAAAGTAGAATAGTTACTGAACTCGTGTTTGTTATTATAGGCCTAATTAAGAGAATGTTCATTTATTATACACAACAATTAGGTATATATTATTTTAATGAAATAGGTTTAATAATAATTAATGAGGGTTTTGAGCTATTTACTTTTAAATTATGAAAGATTTTGTTAATTTTTTAAAATGGTTAAGTCTATTACCATGGTTATTAATGGCTTAGTTTAAGATATGACGAGAAAGATAGTTTAAAGGGAGTGAACCCGCTTTAGCATTGAGGTTGGAGGGAAAATTCTCAGTGCTTAATCACACATTGCAAACCATCTCCTGTGCACCTGGTAAGGATTTTAACCTTGATCTTCACCAGAAATTTAAACTAGTTCGATAGTGATTCCTTAAACCGTGTGATTTTAACAGTGCACCTGGTAAGGATTTTAACCTTGATCTTCACCAGAAATTTAAACTAGTTCGATAGTGATTCCTTAAACCGTGTGATATTAACAGTCATAACTTTGATCACAAATAAAAAAATAGTAGAGTACTCACAGCCTTAAGATCTGCAATATCAGAGCTCAAACGAAGCCATAACAAGCGAATATGAACCATCCCATGTTTGGCTTGCTCCAAGTTTAGCCACTGGAACACAAACATTACCACGCAATTTATTGCTTAAATATGTGTAATAGCTAGACAGCAAGTTTAAGGCAAACCAACTGTGGTAAATTTGTTGAAAATGTTTGAAAGTTATACCAAATGTGGACAAGGATGTACAATCTCCTCTGTGTGTATGTTTTTATAGTTGAATTAAAGCAAATATGAAAGCAGTGCAATGTTTCCTAGTTTATTTTTATGACCTATATTTTAATTATAAAGCCTAAATAACACAATTAGAGAGCCTACTTTAACGAATTAAAAATCTGTCGTCTAGTAATGACAAAACTTTAAGATTTTAACTTTTTGCTGGATTATCAAGCTTGTAGTCATTATTTTAGTTTTAAAAAGGCGTATGAATTTTTATATCAAACCAAACACATGTGACATCTTATCTAAATTGAAGCATATACCCCAGTTCACAGTTATATTCATACCAAAGTTAATTTACACATTAATGTTCTTTTGAAATAGTCAACATTTATTTTATAACAAATAGTCATGAAAGTATTAAATGAGTTATTGTATAAACATTTATACGAATTTAAATAATAGTAAGAAAGAAAACAATTTGGACTTTAAAAGTTATAAAAGAAAATTAGATTTATCTAATCTAAATGATCCAAAACAAGATGTCATCTTTTATATTTCCAGATAATTGTCTCTTTTGATTCAAATACCTCACCCCAATATTAGTGTAGAACAATTTTGTATATTTAAGGTAAGTCATTTTATCCCTACATAATGCAAGTACAGATCACAAATATTATTAGTTAATTTATTTTCACAATCCTGAATTAACTTTAATTTTCAAATTTACACTTTATGGGTTAACATCTTTATTTACTTTCTCCAACATTTTTTATCTAGCTCTGAACTTATTAAAATAAAACAATATTTATGGCTTTCTAATAATTTGAATTATCAAATTAGTTCCTGCTTTATTTTAAAATGAGTTAAACAATCTATTTGAAAGCTTTATGAAACATATGTAAATGTATACCAACAAGGTTCTTGGAAATTAAGAATTTAAGATAGGGCAGTGAAAGGATGAGAATAAGTTTCTAAATTTATATTTTAGTGCTTAAAAATATTTTTAAAAATATATTTTAGTGCTTAAAAATATTTTTAAAAATTAAATAACAATTTCATTACTTATTTAAAAAATCTTTTCATTGAAATTTGAAATAGTAAAATAAATTTGCCTGGATTTCTGAAATTAATTCTAATCTATTAAATTTAGTGCCCCATATTACTTCCCGTTCGGGTTTTACGTATGAGTACTAATTACACTAATGGGTTAGGAATTGAGAAGTTTGAATTTAGAGAAAGTATACCTGTATTTATGTGGAGGGAGAGTGAAAAACCTTTTGGAAAACCCACCCCCAATTCACCCGACAGATTCGAACCTCGATCTCTCTGTCCTCGGCAGTATAGTAATTCTAATTGATTAGCATTATGATTACAAATGTACCCATTTTATGCTAACTTTATATTTCTTATTTTATTGGGCTCATAAAGAATTTTAACTCAATTATGATTGTTTTATCTTATATCTACGACAAGCCTAGCAAGCCGGAATTGAAAAATATATGGCTTGAATAAACAACTGTCCCAGGCCACAGGCTGGAAACAAAAATGGATATAAAGTAGAGAAATCTTAGTATATGATACTTTTAAAACTATTTTATTGAACATAATAATTAAAAATAGAATGAATGCACAATTCTCTTGATATCATCTTGGTGTTGATGGCATACAAATACTAGAAGTATGGCACTCCCATTTGGAAAATAATGTTTGTATTATATTTTGAATAGAAAGTACAAGATGAAGTACAGAGTAATAATGATTATTTTTGCAATATTTTTTTAATAACTGTTGTTCAAACAAACGATCAATACAACCAAACATAGTAGCACCTTGGATTTGGCTTACAATGAGATCAAAATCACTTGTACTTTGCCTAATATTGCACTAAAGGTCTAAAGGTTTTAAGTTTTAACCCATCAGTAGGGACCCTATAATATGGTTAAGTAAATGTGTGAAATTTTGTCATAAAAATTTTGAATTTCATCATGAAAATTCTCAAATAAACATAAATGTCGTCTTAAAAATGGTTTTATAAAACCTGGAAAAAGCCTGGAAAAAACTTTTTTTTTCCCCATAATATATTTTACGACTATAATATAAAATCACACTATAAATGAAGACCGATAAAATATTCTCACTCACGGTAACATAGCTATAATGAAATCACAAAAAATGTTTTGTCTGAAAGGGAATACAAATAACGTCTATTTCAATAGTATACTGAATAAAATAGTCCATGAATACTTTTAAACTACCAAAATAAATACATAATAAATATATTATCATTAGATTTGAAACACAGTATAATAAAATCATGGGTTTTTAGGTATATTTAAGTCTACATGGAAGAGAATAAAATTACGATCTATCTTTGGGAGTCCACTGTTTATATATCGACTATTCTTTGATTTGTTGACATCGATGATAAAGGCTGTGTAGACTTAACCTCAACCACTACTGCATTTTTACGACAATCGAAATTAACATGGCCGCTAATGTTTTTGAGTGTTAACGAACAAATGAAATTTTGCCTAAAAAAACATGAATTTTGTTTTAAAATACGAATAATAATAAGATTTCATAAAAAAAACATCGATATATCTGATAAATACCTTTAAAGTTTTATTTCGTGAACTCAAAAATGCACTATAATGATTTATTTGAACTTAAAACAACTTTTAGAGTTTTAGAAATGGAATTTTCAAATATTTCGTGGAAACGCTGTTTGCGAAAAGTCTGTGTCCCTACCCATCAGTATTTGTGGTTACACCTCATGTAAGCACCAAACTTCTACTTTCTGTATACTAAATAAAGAAAAGATAAATAAATTCAAAAGTGATAATGCTTAAATAATCCACTTCTTCCAAGAAATATATCTAATATATAGGATGATGACGATTTGAAAAAGAAATTGTAATAAAAATTTGATGCTCACCAAATCTACATTCCCTTTTTTAACGACATTGCTGACATCAACAGTAGCCCTGAAAATATAAAATGACTGAATAATAAAAACTTTAGTACAAGGGTGAAAACTTTATTTTTTAAGCTATAAAAACAAACACATTTAAATAAAAACAAAATATATAACTTATGAAAGTAAAACTATATTTAATTCATAATCAAGACATCATAACTCAAATTTCACTATGATAAAACATAAAAGTGAAATAATTGAGAAAAATCACTGTTTAATAGAGATGGTAAAAGGTTTATAAAACTAAAATCTGTAGGTCATAATTATTACTATCATAGGCTTTACCAGGGCAGTGATGAAAAGGCAGTTACCAAACCAGAAAAACAAACTGTACCATTTAGGTGGGATGGAAAGGAATGCTAGAAAAAGCCAGTGTTTTTGCAGTTTTTATGGCAAAACTTTTTTTGGCCAAAATAAAAAATTGCTCCAGTACAAACATAGAAATTAATTTTCTTCACATAATGACATCATTTCTTGAATATGTGTCAAGAGTGTCCTGGAATTTGATAACAGCTTTTTATCTTCATTTTAAAAGTTTCTCATTTAATGCTGCATTGCTCATAACAGATATTCAACAACTGTTGGTATCACAATGGGATGAAAATAAAGCTCATGTTTGTACTGGAGCAATATTTTATTTATTTCAGACAAAAACATGTTTTTCCATAATATTTGCCGGCCTTTTACCATGTCCACTTTCATCCCACCTTAATTCATTCCATGGTGCGGGTGTTGAACGTCTTTGTTTGGCTGAACGTTCCCCGATGCGGGTGCAAATCAACGTTTCATTGCAATAAGTTATTGTAATCCCATCTATCGATGAACTACTGTACTTTTAACCAGTCTGAATATTCATATTGAAGCTAACAGATGGGGCTACCAGTTCAATGCTATACTATGACCATGAATCAAACAATGAGAAAATAGGTGAGTAACGAAAATATGTTTCAGATAAGAATATACAAGTAGAAAATGGCTGCTGGTCCTGTGAAGATCACTGTGCTAAACACGAGCCAGGGAATGGGTTAAGCTCTTTTAAAGCAGCAGTTTATAAAGATTTAAAAAAATCTAAATGTACAAAAATACCTGGGAAAGGGAGCAAAGAAAAGCTAAAGCATGGGAAAGGGCATCGCTAAAAAATAATGGGGAATAAAACTCAACAACCAAGCCAATGGAATGGATGGGGAAAAGATGAATCCAAAATCTCTATAGCACAAAATGAAATTCATCTTAACCATTCCCTTCTTCCAAAACCTATGCCAGATCTTGAAATATTTGGGGGGCAGCTAAGCTTCCTTCAGCCCACTTCCAATGACCAAGTCCAGAAGTTCCTAAGGAGTGAGGTCCTTGATCATACATCTATAAAATAAAGCTGTACAGTTTGTAAGCTTGTACAAAGCTGTAAATGGTTATAATCAGTGATGTAAAGGAGGATGATATTTTGAACAAAAAACTGTACAGAATGAGTCATAAAATATATACAAGTTAAGAGTATTGAAAGATGACATGCCCCTTCATTGAATAAATGTACATGTTAACATTAGTATAGACTATATTATTTTCTTTTTTACAAACCAAACACTCAGCAATAACATTTAAAGCAAAATATTTTGAACTACAGCTCAGCACATGTGTTGCAAGTATGATAGCAATTGCTTAACCAATAATTTAAGTTTAACATAAAGTTAATGGACAATTTTTTATAATAGGGAAAGAGAAGAAATTCAGAGTCATGCGTCAGTTATCAAGATAAAACTATGACCACCATAAAATACAGAACTTAACACCAAGCAAATAGCCAAAAACCCCCATTCTACAGTAAAATATCCATCACATTCCTAGATTTTTTCTGTCTTTGACTTTAATATTCAAATATATATTTTTATAATTAAAATCATAGTATTCAATTTCTTAACGTCATCCTAATTAATATTTGAAACAAATCTTGCATAATACAAGATTGATTACATTATTCCAAAAAAACTACACACAAAAATAAAACAAAAATAATATTGTATGTTTACATCTAAATTTAAGCCACCATATTTGATATAAATTACTTCTTAAAGACATGAATGAGGTGTCAATCAAATATATAAAATTATATTTTAAATTTTTTACTAACAAAAGATAATTTAGCCACAGAGTTAGATATTGTTCCAATACCTTCCTAAGAAGTCGTCTTCGCCAGGATCTTTGTCAAATAGTCTGGCGTGCAAGATTTGGCCCCCAAGGTCCTCAACCTCAAACTGACGACAGAGACATTGGGGCAAAGCAAAGTTAATCCAAGCAGTTAACTACGATAACAGTGCACACACAAGAGAGGCAGGACGATACTTGGAGTTAAACAAACTAGGGTGACCGCAACCACTAGTAAAGGGAGTAGTGCAGGAGGTTATGTCATATTTATCGTAAACTCAAGAGATGATGCACAATTGAATCAAAGTTTAAAAATAATTTCACATTCAGATTAAACAAGGTTAAATAGTTGGCAGCTGTGATCTATGGAAAATATGTTGCAATTATGAGGGAAATCTAATAATAGACTGTACAGCTCATTTCCTGTAAAAGCTTACCTTGATCAGCTCTATTATGACATATAAACCGCACCATAGCAGAAACAATAAAGAAAGGCGTTCTACCTTGAAGGGTAAATAATGTGTACACAAGAAAATTTGGAGCCCTTCAAAGTAAACCAATTTAACAAATAAAAGTATAAAATGGTTAAGAATTAAAATAATTAAAACACGGTAAGAAAAATATAATTATTATTTTTAGCTTTTGTAAATTTAATGTTTTGTATTTTAACTTGAGCTCAAAGCAGGGCGGTGTGAATGAGGAAATATCATTTTAACTCTTGTGGAATTGAATAACATTAAAAAGACCAACTGTTTGTATAATGTTTCAAAACTCCAAAAATTGTGAAATGATCCTTGACTAAGAAAAAGGTTATTTCAATCAGGAGTCTCTCTCGATGGTAGTTTCGTATAATTTTTTCTGGTCAAATGCTGGTTTATTTTTGCCAGGTCAGATACTTTAAGCCACAGTCAGTCAATACTGGCACATATAATACCCAACAATAAAATAAAAGTATCATATAAGCGAACTAGTGACAAATTCTGCTACTTGCCTGTAGTTTTTTGCGATTCTATGGGTGAAAGTCTATATATGTATTTAAATAGAAGCTATAGTTAAAAGAGGTGGTCAAATTATTTTTCAATGTAGACACATGTGTGGAAAATGAAAAGCGAAAATTCACCACACCATGTAAAAATTGAGAAATTAGGTTACTCAAACATCTAAAACCTACACTGTTCAAACAAATTTATTCAAAACATGGTTGTGACCCAAATGATGAAAATTGAGCAAATTGAACACTATTTAATGCAAAATATTACAATATTTTGTTACAAATTGCATCCAGCACATGCCATCAGGGAAAGGATTATTTGACAATCAGCTCTGGCAAACTAAAATTCATTACAGTTTTATGTAATTTACCTAATCAAAAAGAAGGAGTGTTGTCCACAGGAAATTGAGGGTGGGCCCATTAGTGGGTAGGACAATGAGCATTATTATGACTGTCAAAAAGAAAATATTTACTTTGCTCGGCAGTTGGGGCTAGTTGCCACCCCAGTCAGCCAGGTATTGTTAGGGGGTGTCGTAATAGCTTATAATTAGTATTATATATATATATATATATATATATAATTTATTAGTCACAAATGATAAACAGTTTCAACAACACATGTTTATTTTGAACTAAGAATAGTGGCACCTAAAACTGATAATAATATGAATGTAATAATATATTTAATTTCTAAGTGTACTATCATTCTTTACAAATTTTCTTTTTCATCCTTTGGTGTTTTTTGGTTTCCTCTTTCAGGAAGTTGTGTAGTGCATGTCAAACTCCCTCCTGATGAGCTCCAATAGAATGAAACCTTGGTCAGAGGATTGGGCAGTAACAATCGATTTTCTTCAAGAGGCAACTATTATTTTTATCTCCAATGACAGCAATGTACAGTGTAAATTGTGTTCTTTTCATTATAAAAGCCATATTGTGTTTGTTCCTTAATATAAGTTTTCTATCCTCTTACCTCCTCATTCCTTCTTCCAAATAAGTATTTATCTTACAATACCAGATGTATAGCTTCCCTTCTTAATCGAAAAACAGTAAAGAACACAAACTCACATAAAACAAGTCAGTATAGGTTTAAATAGCGTTAGAAATATTGTATCTCACCAGTAAAATATATCACCTTATTTTTTAATACTAGCAAAAAAAATTTCATATTAATCTGTTTTCCTGTTTGAAATTTGTTCTGACATTGGACAAATGGGTGAGTGAACCTCACGCTCTACTGCATTCATCCCCTGAAAAACCACTTGTGAGTTACCTAGTTTGATTCCCATGTTTGGTTTGACAAGTGAAGGTGATTTTACATACACCACAATAAAAGGAGCTTTTTTGGGTCACCCTAGAAGATTTTTTTCGAAGTGCAAAGGTAGGGGGTAAGGGAATTAAGTAAATGGTCCAATATCGGCTTAAAATTCAGCTTACTTATAACAGGTAAATATTCCTTTATGTGTTTTTTCTAGGTTATATGACTTGACTTTTTTATAGTATCGGGTCTTACCAACCATTCGGGTTAAACGCTCACTTTGTTACTAATACAAAACTTACATTCAGACAATCCAAGCCATGGAGATGCCACATCCTAGCTGTTGTCTAGCTTAGTGTTCCACCAACGGTACACTGCGACAGCGAATTATGTGTGTTATGCGACCTTAGGCCAGAGCGGCACCCATCATTGTTCAATAATAATATGAAGTTGTTATGAGCAGCAACCATGCATTGTCTCCATTTCTCATTAACTTGTACTTACTAATATTTTAAATACATCTGACCAAATAAAAAGTTTTTGCATAAAGTTCAACACTATGAATCAACCAAATTACAAATGTTTTTAACGAGATGTTTCCAAATATTAAATATGTGGGCAAAGGAAAAGAACTTCAACCTTTAAACTTTGAAATTCACTTCAGGAAAAAATAAATCTATACTTTCTTAGTTTTGATTAACCTTAAACCTGTTGGACTGAGTGGAGTCATGCAGAATTCATTTTCTGCTGCTGCTGTGCATAACCGAAACAAAAATTTGGCTGTATACTAGTCTAATGTATAAAGAAACTTAAAAATTAAAATAAAATTATTGTTGAGTATTTTTGGGGGGAATCTGCTATTTTGAATGCTTTTTATTTAAGATAGATGTGTCTACTAACATATCAATAGGTATGTAGCATGGTTCTCAGGAAAATACTTAATAAATAATGTATCTATGTTAGCATGGTAGTTGCTATTTTACTGTAATGGCTACTATATTGAGATCTTATTTTACAAACCATCTATCAGTAGAGTTATTAAAAACACTACCATAGTGGTGCATGTGGACACTTTTGATAAAATTTGCGGGCGTGTGGTTAAAATATTTGTTTTCTGTTAAGATACATTACTTTGCAATAGTACAATGTTTGAAATGGTATGAAAATGTCAAATATGTGATGAATGTTTGACACATTTTAAGCCACTATGGAAGAAAACACCCGGTTAAAGTGGACAGGAGTTTAATTATAACTGGTATCAGAAGTTATTACTAACCAAACAATCTTATAGATGAAAAATTGTAAAATATTTGGATTACGTTTATTCAAACAACATAAATAACATCCCAAAACCAGTCCTAAACACAATAATACAATTATTATTGATTCATTTGAAAATATTTTTTTAACAATCTAGACAACCACAACACACACTAAAGTGCCAGTCAGTGTTAAAAGATCAACTATAGATTACAATAATTAAACTATGGTGTGAGCATTTTTAGGTTAATGTGGTTATTTATCAACAGAAAAATTTATTTCAAGTGAGCAAAGAAGCTAATATACATAGAAAGTAATTTGAATTTGATTTAAGATTTGCAAAGTCTTAAGAACAGTCAGTTGATCTTTGATAAATGAGTTGGAAAATCAGTGAAATACTGCTGAAAGCTGCTTATGATTTTGAAGGGTAGTATTAAACATAAAACGTTCTGAGGATTGCCAACAACTTTGGCACAACTAACACTAACTTCTAAATATTCTTGATAATAAAATAAATTCCAAACACTGCTGGAATATTAAACCAGTTACTATGAGCTGAATTTTCTGAGATTTTAAGCCAATATTGGAGAGCTACATGTGAGAGAAAATAAATGTGAGCATTACAGAGTAATTAATATTTTACAATAACAATAAAGCAGACAGGGATGTCGCACTGGGCGGGGGTTGGGGGTTGGAGGGTGCCCCCCCCCCTCCCCCCACCAATATTAGTTAGAAGCTTGAAAGTTGGGAATTTTGTGAGATTTTAGATCTGGAGTTGGGAAATTCTAGGCTTATTCTGTACTTCATTAGGCTTATTTTCTATTATGAAAGTCCCTAACCATAGACTTGTACAGACAAATTTAAAAGTTCCCAAATGTTGATCTCTACTTTACAAAACATCCCAACTTCAAAAATCATCAAACATTAATAAAAGGAGATTCCTTCTGTAGTAAATTGTAGAAAGTTTAGTTAATCAAGTAGTCTAGTAGCGCCGTTGTCAGTAGGCAGAGACAACGACCAGTGAGTGCATACCGAATGTGGTATGGAAACAAATGGTAGGGGAACATGAGCTGCCCAGTAGCAAAATTTCACTCAGCCAGCAATGCTTGAAGTGGCAGCATTGTGAGATGCCAGACAATGTTTTGTTTATTGTTTAGTGTTTTTAGGTGTGACTTTCGTGGCTGATAGACTGTCGTAGTTTTATGACTCAAATTATCATATGTTGTACAGCCAATGCCTTAATTAGGGCTTTATTAAATTTTGAAAGCATAAATGCTGTCAGTGTTAAGCAACATTTTATTGTTTTCTTATTTGAAGCTTTGACTGATGAAATGAGGACATTCAGATTAGTGTTAGTGTTTGACTTCCGAAATGCACATTAATCTTTCGAGCAAGTATCCATACTAGTTTGAATTGAGCTGATGTACCTTATTTCATTAATTATTAAAATAGGGTTTCATGAAAGCAATTTAAATAAGCTCAAAATAACTAAGAAGGAAGAGGAGTAACTTAGGGCTTTGCTACATTGTTACAACTCTTGTAATATTTCATTTGATTAAGTAGACTACATTAAACAAAATATACACTTTTTTATTCATCCATTAACATTTTTAAATCAGTTGTTTAGTGTAAGATTTACGTGAAATTTCATATATCTGTGTTGTTTGAGTGCTGATTTGAATTTGTCATTAGTTATTTCATAAAATATCAGAGGAATCCCCTTCACCCTCACGAGCTAAATTTCAATATGTTTTGAATAGTTTATTCACGTACCAGTATTAACATTTTAGGGCACTTTTCATGAGGTTATGGAGCATGACATTGGTAGACAGGTATCAAAATACTGTAGCAATATTGATAAATTCAATTTTTTAATTGCTTTATTTTACAGCTGAAAATGTTTTTAAATAAACATGGCCAAACTGCTATGTTTTTGATAAAGTGATGAGCTAGTTATACATCTCAGGAAACTTAGTTAAATATTTCTTCCAAGTGTGTTATAAAAACAATCAGTGGTTTCCAAGCTGGGTGTCGCAGCGAGTTTTGGGTGGGGTCACAATATAGAGGTTTTAGCTCTATATTTACTTTTTCCAGGATTTTAATGATTATTCGAGGATGCAAAATTCTAATAGAACTGTAAGTTGTTAAAGTGCTTAAAACTACCAAGTTACTGCTTAGGTTACTTTTGGCTATTCCATTCTGATAGCTTCTTGCTGACTTTGTTTACTGTGGCAACCTTGTAATACTGCTAGCATAACATAAAATCATCCCTTACCCCCGGGCTTGTTGATTCTCCTTTACTACATATTAGTCACATTTAGCATTACTTTAAGCAATTTATAATAATTAAAACAAGCATTTGTGGACATGCGAGTTTAATGTCACGCTCTTTTGGTTTGGTTTGTTAGTGAAGGTTAAGTAAGGATTTTAATTCTGGCCAGGGGTAGTTTATCCTAATATCCCCATATGAAAATAAGGGTATATTTCCTCTAAATTTTACTCATCCCACTGGTGTAAAATGTAGATAGGCCGGGCTGGTAGTAAGACACAGTGAAACAGAAACTTGAAAAAATAGGATTTTAACACTTTTAAGTTATCAAGTGGCAGAGAGAAAGGTTGTGGTCATAAACTACAAAATGTCGGAAAACTCTGTAATAGTCAGTTATATTTTTAATCTATAAATACACAATTTGAACGACATAGCTGCAAATCTATATAAATAATAATTAAAGTTATTTCCTTATGCACTGAAAGAGCCCTGTAGCTTAAAAAATCCAAGATCAACAAATAAATTTAAAAATACAATTGCCTAAAAGCTCAGTTCAAGGCTTAATTATCGCACAAATTTTAAATTTTCCTGGGAGCCTCCTGCCCCGCCCCCTTCCCAATATTGCCCACTGCCCTTGTACTCTCCTTTGTCACTTAGAAATTTTTCTAATTTCAAAATGCTTAGAGTTGGGAAAAACACTGGTTCACTCCCCCCAAAATATATTTCGTGCAACACCCCTGAGTACAGAGGAAATTCTAAGACACTTGCAAAGCTGTAGGTACAGTTGTTTGGAAAGAGAAACAAGTTTTTAATTAAAACATAGTGGAAGACAAAAATTAAATGAATAAATGATATGTATCCAGTTTTATATTATACGCCTTATATTAATTTGTGTAGTTATTATCTATTTAATATAATGATATTATTTTTCTTGTTAAATTAAGAACAAAATGTTTATAATGTAAACACTTTTTACTAAACTAATAACCATCATTATACATACTATTAAACTATATAGTAGCATACATGATGGTGTATTACTCTCCTAGGTCCAGTTCCAAAACTGTCCAAACCACACCTTCCACATATGGTTTTATTAAGAGATTATATAAATTATACGGCAAAAATATTGAAG
This sequence comes from Timema californicum, assembly GCA_902141385.1. Taxonomy (NCBI): domain Eukaryota; kingdom Metazoa; phylum Arthropoda; class Insecta; order Phasmatodea; family Timematidae; genus Timema; species Timema californicum. Next base: position 34,032 of record CABFOW010000043.1, on the reverse strand, counting down.
ATATACATTTTAATAATGACCAAAGTCTCAACTGTTTCAATATTCCAAACAATTTTTATACAACACATAGTTAAAATTAGCTTTGCAAACAAAATAATAAAAAACAAATTAGCATTGATATTTTGTACACACAACAAATAGCAGATGAGTTTAAGAATAACAAACAAGTTATATACCTAAACTTACAATATGACTAAGTAAAGGAAAGTTTAAAAAAACTAAAAAAAAATTAAACATAAAAAAATAAATTTTATATTTGAATCCTATATAATTTATTTTATCTTTGCTATATAATTTAAACAAATAGCAAAAAGGTTGGTGTTCTGTGTACTTTCTTCTTACCACCTATTAGATAGTCACGCAAGAATGGATATTAAGAGTATCTGTGGCTATAAAAAAAAAGTTCTAAAATACTATTTAGGTCATGCTCTCTAAAAAGAGTTTTTTTTATCATATGTGGAAAAACTCATATGGGCATCAGTAATGGAATGGGGACAGAAAGAGTGCTGTTTGAAAGGGAATCCAATGGGTCAATATGAAAGTAGCATCTTATGTTGGTTTGGGCATGTTGATCGAGGGACGAAGCAAATATATGATGGTAGTGTGTGTGGATCAATAGGAATGGGTAGGCCATGTAAGACGTGGCTAAACGTTGTAGAAGAATGTGCGAAAAAGCAGAACTATAAGAATTTTAAGAATAAAAGAGCATGTATGACTATGTATGGATGTTGTTGAGGCGAAGAGAGTATGAAGAAGTGTTGAGATAGTTAGTGAGGACGGGGATTAAATATGGAGCTGTTGTTTTTGAGCTATATGCAGTTTCTTGCAGGCCCCATAAGAAAATGGCATAGAAAAGTATGTATTTATCATACTAACTTTTAATAGGCTCAATTCTACTTTTAATGCATTTAATTATTTAAAATAGAATTACAAATTACTTATAGATCTTAGAAAATGAACACTTTTGATGTTCCCATTGTTTTTACGGGAGACTCGAGCCACAAAAGAGTGAGGAACAGATGATGGATACCAGTAATATGACTTGAAGAGTAAAAATGAGGGTAAAAGTCATACTTTTCAATATTACCATTGGACAAAGAAATAATAGTTAGTCCTCTAGATGCAGGTGCAGCTGTGATAAGTGTGAACTGGATTCCTCTTTGAACTATATTGTGTCTATATGTTTTGACTGTTCATATCACTCCATCCTGTATTAGGTTTGTGTTTTATACGTTACCACCCCTCTTTTCTGTATTAGGTTTGTGTTTTATACGTTACAATCCCTCTTTTCTGTATTAGGTTTGTGTTTTATACGTTACCATCCCTCTTTTCTGTATTAGGTTTGTGTTTTATATGTTACCACTCCCTCTTTTGTGTATTAGGCTTGTGTTTTATACATTACCAATCCTCTTTCCTGTATTAGGTTTATATTTTATGTTAGCATCACTTTTTCAAGTATTTGGTTGTATTTTTATTTGTTACCATCACTCTTTCCTGTATTAGGTTTGTATTTTTATTTGTTACCATCACTCTTTCTTGTATTAGGTTTGTGTTTTATATGTTACCATCCCTCTTTTGTGTATTAGGCTTGTGTTTTATACATTACCAATCCTCTTTCCTGTATTAGGTTTGTATTTTTATTTGTTCCTATCACTCTTTCCTGTATTGTGTTTGTCTTTGATTAATTAGTGTTCTTCTTGTATGTATATCCTTCCACATTTAATTACCTACTATAGAAAATACTGAAAATTAGATTAGAGCAAGTTGAGAGAACCAAATAGTTACTAAGGAAGCATAAAGTTTGATAGTATAGAGATAAGATCACTAAAACTAATAAGAGAGTTCTAGAAACTGCCAGCCAGTCATATACGAATGTTTTGAAATGTGACCTAGCTAAATACATATTACAGAAAGTGCTCCAATAAAAGTCTCAATTCAAGATGGTTAAGAATAACAAGTTTAGAGAAATGGTAAGAAATTAATAAACAATGTCAAAGGGTACGAAACAATATGGTAAATTAAGTAAGATTGATGTGGAACTTTCATTTTAGTCAAATTAAGCTTAATCATGGATTATCCAGATTTTCCTACCTGCATAAAGCAACAATTAAACTAAGTATAATTTTGTTTTGTTAGTTGCACACGAAAGCAAACACGATGTTTGTTAATAAACAAGGACTGACTTTTAGATTGTTCTGTTCTACCTTCCAAGATAATCGTCATTTTGAATCCCTGGAAATCCCGGGTCCCAGTCCCACAGTTCGAGAGTGACCTCTTGAAGTTTACACGATGAAACCATAGCCTTAGGGCATTACAATAAACATTCACAGTTGACTGCATAAAACAATGAAACAGCCAACAATAAATCCTACTAAAACCACCTACATCTTAGAGACCAATAAACTCAAATTCTTTCCTAGGGGATGATATTTGCAATTCTGAAAAATGTAATTTATATATTATACCATTATGTACAACCATTTGGATAGAAATAATAAGCAATATGTCAAATTAGAAAGTACAGCATCCGTCTTGTTAGTCATCTAGAACGAAGAAAGCCATATATTCTCTATAAAATAGTTATGTTTATACATAAAACAATATATTAAAACTGAAGACTAAATTAGTCAAAGAAATAGGAATACAAGTAAGGCTAAAATAAGAAGATTAAATGATGAAAAAACAGCTAGAAGGAAGCAATATTACTTTAACCTGTAAATAAACTGGTTACATATCTGTTAACATCGATGAAAATACAAAATGTGTTACCAAACTCAACTTCAAACTAATTAATATTAATATACAAGTAGCAAGCAACAAGCATTACACATGCTTCACACAAAGCCAACACAAACAAGCTATATTCAATAAAAATAAAACTTACTTGCACAAACATAACAGAATTAAACTATATCAAAAATAATGAAGAGCATGTCACCAACAAATTAAAACTTTGGAAAGAAATTGAGTTCAAATAGAAGATCAAGTAGGCAATACAGTGATTCAATGTTGGAACTTTAACCACTATTTCTCGGTTAAAGTGAATAGGTTTTAGAAAGCCATGTTTTAATATCCACAAGGTCGTTAGTAACTTTTCTTAAATTATAAGTTATAGTAGTAGATTTGATCATATGAGTTTACTACATTTATTATAAAAAGAAACCGCTAAACCATTTTTAACTTTTATAATCCTGTAATCTACCTTTAATAGAATTTTATTATTCACCCAGCAAATATATTTATATTTTATAAACAAAGGTGCAGTCAAAATTACAAACCAAGATAGAACATATATGTTTCTTTTACTTTAAATATGTATATTTCAAAGTTAAATTACTAATATATTGCATGGTTCTTTGAAATAGGTTGCCAATTTGTTGCCTTGATAAATGTGGTCCATGTGTGAGATCTTAAATAGCAAAAAATATACATATTTTTAATAGTTACCAACATAAAGTTGGCACATGGATTTATATATTTAGCCAAAATAAATTTCAATAAAAATCGAACAAATTTGGAAAGTAATAAATATACTCAAGAGCCACTAGTAAAATTTGTAATACACTGTTCTTAAGGATGTAATGTAAAATTATATAAATAAACAATGATGAACTGGGTGTAATCTAACAAAATGTTTGTGAACTTGAATTCAAATAATTGGAAGAGGG
>CABFOW010000043.1:0-30138 GCA_902141385.1 Timema californicum | reverse complement strand
GGGGGGGGGGAAGAAGCAATACACAGATATTTTATAGAAAGTCTCCAAGAATACTTTATTTTATATTTTTAATTATAGAATAGCCATAATTCTACATGACATTTTAATTTATTTTTTAAATCAACATAAAAGTTTACCTCAATGTGAGGTTTAGCAACTAAATAAACTGTTCTTCTATAATAACAATAAAAGGTGCATTATTTTTTTTTAAATTGTTCAAAACAAACAGAGCTAGATAATTTATATTGTTTTACTTTCTATTATGCGTCTACACAACAACACAGACAAATCGCTTTCTTGTGAAAAAATAGGGGGGTTTATTTGCGCATGGCCTCTATAGAAACTTGTTGAATATTTTGGCAGCTTAAGAGGTTCAGTAGTCTTTCAAACATGAATCCCTCTTACATATGTGGCTTCACAATCTCACTCGCTCTCCTTGTCAATTATGTGGAGAGTAAAATTGTATATAAAATGGAGAAACATTAACAATGGAGACTCAAACCTGTAAAGGACTTTCCAAGGGAGGTTGTTAGATTCACACCTTATTAAACTTTATAATATCAGGGACTGTTTCAAGATTTTTTATGCAAGTTTTACTCTTTTGATCTTGACCCATTTTTATAATGTTTCTAAATTCATGTAGAGCTGGTTTATCTTGACCTAACCAGCTTATCTAATCTGGTGCTATTTTAAGAAAGTTTGTCTCCTTTTCTTGACCTATTCACAACCTATCCTGGGGTTAACCTCTTAACTTGCTGTGACACCTTTAGATGTTGGCAACTCCTGCACACACATATTGTATGGCAACTATTTTTTTTGTGGGCTACTATATAAAGGGTACATGTTGTAAATGGATATATAGTGCTGCTCACCAATCACATTTGACTTGTTGCTGGGAAAGTAAAGTGATGCTGCGGCACTTTACAGATAAATAGGAAAGAAGTCCCAAAAAAATCTGAAGACCCAAAAGTTGCAAAAATGTGAGTATACTGTAAGGTTCATTTTAAATCCATTACTGTTTCCAGCTTGTGGCCCGGGCCAGTTTTTCTTATTCAAGCCATATATTTTACATTAACGGTTTGTTAGTCCTGTCATAGCTTCATATGCCTTATAATATAACTTAAGACTAGGACATGCACAACCTCCAGTCCCCAGGCATTACTTGAACACTGTGAAAGGGTTCACCTACATTTCACCAACATTTAATTTTTCGGCCATGCGGAAATCAAACCCGGGAGCCTTAGCTAAGTAGGCAGATATGCTACCGACTGAGCTAAGGTGTTGGATAGTTCACTGTAAGGAAGGACAAAATTATGGTCATGAAATAATGCCCAGATAATAAAGATGTTCATATGATCAGTAGTGTCCACGACAGCAGTGCTCAAATTTTACCTGTACCATGCTAGTTACAAAGTGGCTTGGGAAAGACTAAAATCAAATACTACATGAAAATGTTTAGAATCGTATAGGCTATTGCAGTTTTCAATCTATTCATTCGGTCATAAGAAATGCTGACGGGTTTCTTAAATGAAGTTTCACCTCCACCCGATTCCCAAGGTGACAGATAAATATTGTGATTAGATTGTGAAGCCAAAATGTCCAGGGAAAATGTCACAAGAACCAGAGTAACAATTAGTTGCACGTCACTTTACTTCAAAGAACTGGTAATGGGGCCAACTAAAGGAAAGAATAGCTTGTGTGTATTTCAAAATCAAAGCATCAGGAAACTACCTACTGTTATGAAGAATGTAACGTTCCACTTTGTTCCTGCCCATGCTTCCAAAAATTGTGTAGTTTCTAAATGATTTGCACTTACTAATGGATATTCCAGAAAATCTCCTTTTTATATTGTAATATTGTCATGAACTTTATGAAAGTCATTTTTTAAATACATAAATGTACATGTATACCATCATATAAAAAGTTCATGAACATATTACAATAAATAATTATAATATAATTCACACTATACAGTAGGATCTGGATAATTAAACATTGGTGACAATTTTAATGCAATCAGAGAACTTGAAAATTTTGTTTATTGTGTCAAGATCAGCAAACTACTACAAACTAAGATCATTAATATTTGTCATTCCAATGTCATTTAAGTGAAAAAAATTATTTAAGAATGCAATTTTCTTATGTCAATTTTTCCAAATTTTTATAGTTTGTGTTTAAATTTTTCTTGTTTTTTTATGTATGTATATATTGTGTGTGTGTGTGTGTGCTATATTTAGATATAAAAAGTAAGTTTAAATGTAGCATATTGTGAGGTTATTGATTTATTGAGGACCAGCTGCATCGATACCCATAAAAACAATTAATTCAAATTTTGGATACTTAGAAGTATTTTAGATATCCCCTAGACTTCGAATTAAAAAGATTCTACTGTATATATAATGTGAATTATACTATCATTTTGTTGCATTTAACTTAAATAAGGTAATAGAAATATTTACTATGGGTAAAATTTAAATATGAGGAGTACTACCATTAAACCTGGCTTAAGTGGCAGTAGGGCTGTTTTTTAAATAAAAAAAAATTGATTGTGTCAAGGGTTGTTTAGAATTATAATTATAAGTTCAAATCTTTATATGATTTTCTATTTGACACAAGTTCACAAACAGTGCTAAGGAACAAATATGTGGAAAACATTATTTTTTTTCAAAACCTTAATTGAAATGAGCTTTTTATTTACATGTGACGAAGGAGACAAAAGATTAAAGTAAACGGGAACAAGCACATGACAAGAATAATTATACATTACCATTTATAAGGCATGTCAAAGATGATTGTCATCCCCTCCTCTCGCAAACCAGATCAAATGCATCTTCCTGAATAAAATATTGGATGATGATATGAAGAGACAAGGCGGGATGGGAAAGGGAAAAGAAAGGTTATAAGTGACCAATGCCTCACCTGCCCAGACTTTCATCATCAGCTACATCGTCGGCATCAAGCAGCTTGATCTCTAGCAGTTGTCCGTGAGGCTCAAACACGATGCTCTGAAGGGGGCAAGCACACAAAGCTCACACAAAGGGAGTAAAGGTCACACTCAACAGATGTCCTGGTACATGACTCGTCGAGACTGGACCAACTTTGCCGAATTTATTTATTTTAGCATTGAAATTTAAATGATTACAAAAGCCATTCCGGTGCTCATTTCTAATATCTCAACACGGGTAGCTAGGCAATTTTAAAGGGTGACAGTAATTGCAACAAATGTGTTTGAATTTAAAGTTAATTACTTCATTCTCAATATATTTTTGTCCAAAATTTATTCTATAAAACAAAGCAAGTGAAGCTTAAAACCATTTCAAAGCATAAGACTGAACTTAAAAAATGTTTAGTAGATTTGTTTAAAAAAAAGATAGATAAAAAATATAATCATTATAACATATGTAGTTAATGTTCCAACAGCGTTTAAATTAGTTCTACAGGAATTTATAATGATTACCAATTACATTATTGTGCTTAAGTGAATATTTAAAAAGTAAAAAAAACTTAAAATATGTAATTGCAAAAATTAAGTTATAATTACTACACTACTATAAAACTGCAAAGTTCAATCAGTCAAAACAAAGACATGTGTAAAGTTACTAAAAGCTTAGCAAAGAATTTTTATTTATTCGTACAAATTCACTTATGAATAATTTGTTCTACAAAGATTTAAAAAAACAAGTTTTATTGGTCTAGAGTGCCTGTCAATTAAAATTTAATCAAACTGTAAATAGCTCATAAATAGAATTAAAATAAATAAATATCCATAAAAAAGTAAAATACTTAAGCAGTACTTATAAAACCAAACACACACATTAAAATAATAGTGTGTGTGAATCATCAAGTCCATGCAAACTTCTTAATTGGAAATGTGTCTAAACAATATATTAAATGACATAATTTATCAAATAGTGTGGAGAAGGTGTTTTAGATTAGCCTTTACTAGATGAATTACTATGGCTAGGTAATATTTTAAAAAGCAACCCTCTCCCTCAAATTCTATAACATATGTATTCATTTTACCATTTCCTTAGGAAATGTAAAACAAATGTGGATTAACTCAAAATAAAAACATAATAAAGCGTGTTATTTGTTTGTCAATCGAGAAATTAAAAATACTGACAAAAGTTTTTAAATAAAAATAAATAGCAATTAACCAGTGGAGGGAAAATGTTTTAAGACTAGCTTCTAAATGGACACAAAATAACGTACAGCAGGCAAATATGTCAGTCGATTATTTTTAAATTAGTATGTTCAACTCAATGTTTTTTAATGACTGAAGGAAATGTATCCACATTAGTGTGAAGTTAAAATAAGGAACCATAGTAATAGTAGCATTTTGGAATACTAACTCCAGTGCACTATAATGGGGCTTGAATTATACAATCCCCATCAAAAGAGAGTAAAATGCCTTAGATTGGTGTATTTGTTTTATAAATAAATATGAACTTTTATGCATAGTAAGCTAATAATAAAGTTAAACAAAGAAAAGTGCTTGTTTGCACAGGGAGAAAATAAAAACTAGGAATGGAGGTTTTGGATCAGCACGCTTTTAAACTGACTAATAATTGTGAATTGCACGCAAAAACAAAAATTCATATCCTTTGCTTTTGTGTGTTTGTGTGTGTAAAGGGGACAAATAACATCTACTAACACATAATTCCAAAACAATAATAAAATCATTCTACAAAAATTACTAAAACGAAAATGATGGGGATATGTACAAAAGAATATACAATCCATGCAAAAATATATAGAATTAAATAATAAGCCTAAAAATAACATTACTAGCTTTCTTAAACATCCCAATTACATCAAACTTATGTGATAAGAAAATATCTACCTTCATCAAAGCCATCAAAATTACTGCATTGCTTAATTTTTATGAGATAAAAGTGTATTAAGCAAATATGTAACTAAATAAATATAATAAAACTATAGAAAAATGAAGCAGAAATAAAAGTGAAAACTGAAGACTACTGCCTGAGGAAAATGCTATGTTGCATTGAAATAATGAAGTGTTTGTAAGTATGTGTTATGTTTTTACTTTCATTTGTGCTCACTTTTTCTACAATTCTATCATATTTATTCAATTACATACATAGCTGAATTAAAAGCAATGTAGAGCACTTAAAATCTTTATTTCATTAATTAATTCCTTGATGAAAGACTAATATTCTCATAGTTTATATTTTTTGACAATTTGATGTAGTTAATTCTAAACAAATTAATATTTTATTTCATAGAAACAAAATATTATTTTTATTATTAGGTGTTCTGTCTTAAGGTGCATTCCTTTTGTCAATGAACTTATACCACCGGCGCCTCTAAGCTGATGCACTAATGCAAATGGCATTTAAGCAGGAAAGTAAAAATAATAAACATATTGTTTTGTTTTTTGCTAAAAGGTTTATCATAATCAGTGCTTAATCTGTACACAATGTTATTAAACAACATGTTTATGTTTTATTGTAAGTATAATTGGTGCTTAAGTGAAGAAAAAAAAATGTTCCCAAAGTTGTTAATTTAAACACATTTAGAAATCAAAAGTTAAAATAACATGTGATGAAATACAAATAAAATTGTTTTATACTGTAAAATAACTTTTTATTTTTTTGCCGATGATAAAATAAACAAATTAAAAATACTCTGAATATAAATGTTTAAATTTTTACTTTTAAATGTGTGTAGCTATTAAAAAAAACATCTTTACTCATGCATCAATTGCAGCTGCCTTGTGCTATGCTATCATCAAAGTATTTGAGTATTGAGAGGAGATATCACTTAGTATTTATAAATACAGCACGATATTGCTAATCCAAATCTGAACTTGTCAATGATGTTAGAATTATAAAATTTGTACTGATTATCAAGGGATGATAAAAAACTATGTATAACAACATTATCTAATAATTAATTTTATTATTATTCGAGAATCAATTCTTATAAGTTTTATCAATTTGGATTTGAAACACATTCCCGTATCTTTGTGGCATTTTTTTGGTATAAAAAATTATAATCATACTCGAAGAATACTAGGCAGATAGTTTTATTAATGTCTCGCCTTTCTTGGGTCTGTTTAAGATCACACATTTCTGTTTTAGGCTTAACATGTTAAGTTTTCATTTCCTGGACAACAATTGTGCGATAAATTCACTAAATAACACTGGCACACTAGCAACAACAGGTTGTCACTGTCAGATAAAGAGAGAGCACCAGTGTAATGATGAGTGAGGTTGGAGAGAGTAAGACAAGGGGAACTAGAGGTTCAAATCCCCGCGTCTTCTAAACCTGCACAGGTTCAGATTATAAAGACCGTGCTGTACTATTGTATTCCAAATAGCAAATGAAGATAGAGCAAAAACTGTTTTGAAGTATCTCACTTGAAGTGATCCAGTTGCGATTCAAACAAAAATCCTTGAAAACACCAAATGGTAAAGAACAGCGCTTAAACCAGCATTTCAGTTATTTATGCACCAAAAAATTTTATTCCAAAATATTTGATAGTTTTTAGTTTGTTAGAATATTCCAACAAGTTTGTGGATTTAAGAATTTATATTTTAAAAAAATCCTCCGATATTTTCCATATTGGTCGTGATCAAGTTGTTGTGTTTCAAAATATTTAAGCTTGCAAGTGGACTTACCTCACACCAGAAATCCCATTTGGGATTGATACTGTTATCGATGGTATGAGTTCGGAACTCTTGAGCGCCCACACTGACAATGGCATAAGGGTCTGACTTGCCCTTCCCCAACATAGTGATGTCTTTCTTCATTAGATCCTTGGCCTCCACTATATGAACTCGCAATACTCCCTAAAAATGAGTCAATCATCTAAGACATTGAATTTGCAATTTTAAGCATAAAAAAGTGTGTTTGTTATGCAAGAAAAAAAACCCAATAACATTTGAGATATTCCATTTAAAAGCAGACAAATTTGTCTCAAGTTCAAAGTCACTTTATTTGTATGTATTTTTTAAGTTCAAGAAATAAAATAAAGATTTTAAAAGCAAAATTGAGTTTTAAAACAAATTTGTGTTCATCAGACATGTAAATAGCTTTTGCAGTTAGCATTTTATTTGATTTAAAAAGTTTTTAATTTACTTGCTAGATTACAGTAGAAAAAATACAACCATAATCATCAATGTTAACATATATTTTCAACTTTTTTTTATTTAGCAACGCATCTTACTACTTGTTTGGGTTATACGCTTAAGTAATAATTACACTAATAGGTTCAAAATTAAGAAGGTTGAGTATGGAGGAAGTGAACCTGCTTTTGCGTGGAGGGAGAGTGTAAAATCCTTTAAGTAAAAATACCTCCAATTCATCCGAGTGGGATTCCTAGATTTAAAAAAGATTAATTAACAGCCTGTTTGTTTTGTTAACTACTAATTTTAATGAAGAGGGAAAAAATATATATATTTGGACTATTTTTAAATTAGGTGAGAAAATATTCTATCCAACAGTTGATAGCAGCTGATTTATATCTAGGTGCTATGTGTCTAATCTAAACTTTCGAAAAATTAATGCTATTAATTGTGTTAATAAGAATCATAAAAAAAAATCTAAGAAGTTGTAGTCTCAGAAATGGTTGTATTTTCGTACATTTTATAAATATGTAGGGAGAGTTATTATTATTATTATTATTAGCACCGCGTCTTACTACCCGTTCGGGTTATACGCACTTACGCTAATGTGTAATGGTATTTATCATACTACTTGTTTGGGGTGTATGCTTAAGTAATAATTACACTAATAGGTTAAAAATTAGGAAGGTTGAATATGGAGGAAGTGAACCTGCTTTTGCGTGGAAGGAGAGTGTAAAATCCTTTAAGTAAAAATATCTTCAATTCATCAGAGTGGGATTCCTAGATTTAAAAAAGATTAATTAACAGCCTGTTTGTTTTGTTAACTACTAATTTTAATGAAGAGGAAAAAAAATATATATTTGGACTATTTATAAATTAGGTGAGAAAATATTCTATCCAACAGTTGATAGCAGCTGATTTATATCTAGGTGCTACGCGTCTAATCTAAACTTTCAAAAAATTAATGCTATTAATTGTGTTAATAAGAATCATAAAATAAAATCTAAGAAGTTGTAGTCTCAGAAATGGTTGTATTTTCGTACATTTTATAAATATGTAGGGAGAGTTGATTGCTACACTATTGTATAGTGAACAGGTTCAACATATCAAATTATTTATACCACAGAAAATGCTCAAGTGAGAGGAGAAGAATGAAAGAAATTAAAGGAAGAAGAGTGGTGGAAGGTTAGAAGAAGATAGTGGCTTTTTCTAAACTAACCCAGCCACAGGCTGGAAACAGTTGATTATTATAATACCTTAGTGCGACAGTATCACAACTTAAAAATATATATAATTTGTTATTAACATCAATAAACTCAGAATATTTTAATCTATATTACAAAGGTTTCAGTTAAAATATATCATTATTGGAAGTTGTATTTAATGAATCCAAATAGTTGGGTTAATGTATACCAGGCATGTCAAACTTGCGAGCCACATGTGGGTCAGGTCCATGATTTTGTGTGGCCTGTGAACGTTTTGATGAACCAACATACAATGTCGCCAGCTTCTATTTATAAATCAATTAGAAATACTTTCAGATAATGGCTTTTGGAAATTGGCCATTATTTTGGGAATCTAGCAGATGAAATTGGTACATCAAATCCCTACTTTTTACCCAGCAAAGACCGAATCCAAATAATCGTTAAATTTGTGCGCTAAATACATGCAATGTTTGGTAGCTCATTAATGTGTGAAAAGTTAATTTCTATTATAAAAAGGAACGTACACCTAAGAGACCACAGCTTACGGACATTTGTTTGTCACCAGTTAAATGTGAAGTCGCACAAAGTTTAAAGCATAGCAGTAAATACCATTGCCGTAAATAAAAGGTTTCATTTTTATTGTAAAAATAATATCTAGGGTCATAAGTAAAAAAGTATCTATATAAACATTTTTCTGCACCATCTCTTACTATATATATATAAAATCTTAGTCTCTTTTTTTCACTATTAATAAGATTTTTTTGAAATGTGACTCTCTCGGTATTTTCAATATTAAATTTGGCCCTTATGATCAAACTTAAGTGACAAGTCTGATGAATACAATTCACCTCTATTATAAAAAGTGTTAATTTCATACTGAAATGTCAGTGATTTTAGAATGAAATGTTCTTTCACCAAGTTATTGCACAAACTTTTAAAAAATAATATAGTTATTATTGAACCCCGGCCGCCAGCATAGAAGTCTGACACCTTACCCCTAGACCGCCAGGTCACCGTAGGGAGAGTTGATTGCTACACTATTGTATAGTGAATAGAATCAACATATCAAATTAATTATACCACAGAAAATGCTCAAGTGAGAGGGGAAGAATGAAAGAAATTAAAGGAAGAAGAGTGGTGGAAGGTTAGAAGATAGTGGCTTTTTCTAAACTAACCCAGCCACAGGCTGTAAACAGTTGATGATGATGATAATACCTTAGTGCAACAGTATCACAACTTAAAAAATATATATATTTTTTGTTATTAACATCAATAAACTCATAATATTTTAATCTATATTACAAAGGTTTCAGTTAGAATATATCATTATTGTAAGTTGTATTTAATGAATCCAAATAGTTGGGTTAATGTATACCAGGCATTTCAAACTTGTGAGCCACATGTGGGCCGGGTCCATGATTTTGTGTGGCCTGTGAACTTTTTGATGAACCAAAATACAATGTCGCCAGCTTCTATTTATAAACCAATTAGAAATACTTTAAGATAATGGCTTTTGGAAATTGGCCATTATTTTGGGAATCTAGCAGGTGAAATTGGTATATCAAATCCCTACTTTTTACCCAGCAAAGATCGAATCCAAAAAATCGTTAAATTTGTGCACCAAATACATGCAACGTTTGGTAGCTCATTAATGTGTTGTTTTCTCTTATAAAAAGGAACGTACACCTGAGAGACCACAGCTTACGGACATTTGTTTGTCATTAGTTAAATGTGAAGTCGCACAAAGTTTAAAGCATGGCAGTAAATACCATTGCCGTAAATAAAAGGTTTCATTTTTATTGTAAAAATAATAATATATAGGGTATAAAATAAAAAAGTATCCATATAAACATTTTATGCACCATCTCTTACTATATAATCTTAGTCCTTTTTTTTCGGTATTAATAAGATTTTTTGAAATGTGACTCTCTCAGTATTTTCAATATTAAATTTGGCCCTTATGATCAAACTATTGTGACAGGTCTGCTGAATACAATTCAGCTCTGTTATAAACAGTTTTAATTTCATACTGAAATGTCAGTGATTTCGGAATGAAAAGTTCTTCCACCAAGTTATTGATATTAATTTATTGCACAAACTTTTAAAAAATAATATAACTATTGTGTGACAATAATTATCTTAAGACTATCAAAAAAAATCATTTTTTAAACTATTTTTTATGTTTAAAATTGATGTATCAAGGTTTTTGTTTTATTTAAATTTAATAATTTACTCTGGTGAAGTTAAGGTGCAAGACCTTTCTTTACACTTAATCAGGTTACAAAATGATTCATATTAGTATAGATATTTAAAAAATTATAAAATAAATAACTCAATAAATGAAAATACCAAAACTGATTAAAAAATATATATTGGAAATACCCCATATCATAAAGGGTTGCCTCTTTTATCTAACTATAAAATTATCCAAGTTTTCCAAAAGGAATTCTCATTTTTACGGCCAACCTAAATTGAAGAAGAAAAAGAAAAGGGATGTAATTTCGTTTTATATAAAAGTGATAGTAAAAAATGTGAAATGTTAATAGTTAAAATATTTAAAATAAGTTGTGTTGCGTTTTATGGCAAAAATAGTTGTAAAACAACACAACATTTCATAAGGGGAGAGCTGGGCATAGGATCATAATGTGTTTGAATCAACATTCTTAGTGCTCCGGTTTACTTTTTCCCCCCCATGCAAATGTCTATTATTCAAAGCTTGCAGATAACTGACCCAAATACCCAAATATTCCAGTAGTTTTATTAGAGTTTTGAAAAAAATCTTAATTTTAACCCTGAGTTTTTTTCCACACACACACAAAATTAAATTCTGTGTTTTTTCTTATTTTTCCCGGTGCATGGCAGCCCAATATTTTAGATTGGGATTAGAAGTGTCATAGGTTAGCTTACCTCTGGCTCAGGTACCTTCAGTAACCGGGAATGGAACCAAATCACTCAGCTTGATAGGTAGTTTGTTAGGAAGGACCATCATGTTGGCAATCTGCTCCACTATAACCCGACGCAGCAGGTCACTTGACAGAGAATCACACATTATAAAAGTGACTGTACAAAGATGATATCACACAGCTTGATAGGTAGTTTGTTAGGAAGAACCAACATGTTGGCAATATGCTCCACTATAACCCGACGCAGCAGGTAACTTGACAGAGAATCACACATTATAAAAGTGACTGTACAAAGACGATATCACTCAGCTTGATAGGTAGTTTGTTAGGAAGAACCAATATGTTGGCAATATGCTCCACTATAACCTGACTCAGTAGGTCACCAAACAAAGAACTACATGCTATATCATATTAATAAACACATTAAAGAGAAGTAAAGTGCAATACTCTGAAAATATTTGAATTACCAATATCATACTTTAACTGACGTTTAAACCCTTGTCTAGAATAGCTTTTCAATAGGATGCCAACACATTTTGTGGGTTGAATTGAAATTAAATATATACACTAAGGTAATCTGTGAAAAACAAAAAAGGGGTTAATACAATTCAAAGAAACTGGCTTCTTACATTAATGTGCAAGACAGCCTTCATGATACAGAATTACTTAGAGCTGGCTTGAATCCACTATTTTATGAATCTAAATCTTCATTTTACCTATGATTATAGAATTTAAATCTTAGAAAACATGGTCGGCAAAATGGAACCAAATCACTCAGCTTGATAGGTAGTTTGTTAGGAAGGACCATCATGTTGGCAATCTGCTCCACTATAACCCGACGCAACAGGTCACTTGACAGAGAATCACACATTATAAAAGTGACTGTACAAAGATGATATCACTCAGCTTGATAGGTAGTTTGTTAGGAAGAACCATCATGTTGGCAATATGCTCCACTATAACCTGACTCAGCATGTCACCAGACAAAGAACTACATGCTATATCATATTAATAAACACATTAAAGAGAAGTCAAGTGCAATACTCTGAAAATATTTGAATTACCGATATATCATACTTTAACTAACGTTTAAACCCTTGTCTAGAATAGCTTTTCAATAGGATGCAATCACATTTTGTGTGTTGAATTGAAATTAAATATATACACTATGGTAATCTGTGAAAAACAAAAAAGGGTTAATACAATTCAAAGAAACTGGATTCTTACATTAATGTGCAAGACAGCCTTTATGATACAGAATTACTTAGAGCTGGGCTTGAATCCACTATTTTATGAATCTAAATCTTCATTTTACCTATGATTATAGAATTTAAATCTTAGAAAACATGGTCGGCAAAAAAGGTTTACATTAATACCCTAATCTTAAGTTCATCATTTCCTGTCTCTGTCCTTTGTGTTATTTGTTCCTTTTAAAAGTTATCTAAATGTCCTATCCTTCTTTACCAATTTCTTTTTCCTCCCTTTTGTGTGTTTTGGTTTCCTCTTGTAGGAAATGATAGATTTTCTGCAAGATTCAGTCACTACCTGTTTGTGTTTGTTCCCTTTTGTATGTTTTCCATCCATCTTTTCTGTAGCTTCTTCCAAACATATATAATCCATTTATTTTAACATTCATACAACCTGTTAAGTAGTAATGAATTAGTTTGGATTCTGGTTTATAAGAATTTTCTATACTTAAGCTAAGCTAATCATCAAAAGTTGTATATCCTATAATTGAGCTAAGCTAAACGCCTATAAGCAGTATGAGAGCTATACAAATCTTGAATGCGCTATTTTCTCAAGTCCTCAAATCTCAAATAAATTTAAAGATGAGATATTTGATGGCCTTATCTCCAAAAATTACACATTCAGTTACTAGTCATATCATTTTCTTATAGAAATAGACCTACCTGAGTCCTGGCATGTCAAGCAGGTCAGCCACCCCGACAAGATTGAAGTCAATGGTGGGGTTATTGAGGAAGAACAGTTGAATACCACCTACAAGAGGCATCTGCTGGATGAGTGGCTTCAGCACCACCCGCATCATTCCGTGGATCTGCCAGCAATAATGAGTCAGATAAATATTAATAAACAAACTACAGCCCTCCAAGTAACATTTTGGTAGTGTTGGTAGTAACGGTTACAAATGATATGATTCTTAGTAATTCTAAACAAATTAGTACCTGGAAATCCTTGATGCCTCCTCTTATTCCACTCAAAAAAAAGGAAATATCACAGTCTCCTGCATAGCTATAAAAAAACAAAAACAACAACAAGATAAACAAATTAAATTAACTTTATCAAAATCTCTAAATAAAAATTTTAAATATGCATTCATTATAATACATGAAAGAGGAAAATTTTTTTGATTGCTTTAACTTATATTTGATTTAAAGCCAGTAAAAAACAAGCTAAATAAACTAACATGTTTGTAAAATAAGATATAGTTTTTATACATTTTTGATGTCATTACAGGGTGTCTACCTGACTATAATTTTGAAATTCTAGTATATTTTTTAAAATTAATCCAGTATATATGAAAGGTGCTCAGAGACAAACAATCCCTATTTCAAAATCATAAAATGATAGAAAGTTTAGGTAGGCCTAGGTCTATAATAGTTAAACATTTTTATATCAATAATCAAGTGTATTGAAGCATATATTCTAGTATATACTATAGTGTTCAAATTAATTGGGACAAAGAAAAAAAAACGATTTTTTCTAAAACCTTAGCTTTTAATCATTAGGTTCACAGAGCAAGTTAAACTAGGATACTTTGTTTTCTAAAATATTGGAATTGTTATGATAAAAAATATTATTTTTGGTACCTAACTAATTAACAGTTAAGAAAACTTTATCATAAAGCGAAAACATTGTTTGCAAACTGTTTATAGACGTTTCTGAAATATTTCCTGTTGCTTACAAACATAAGGAAACAGTGTGCAAACAGTTTACAAACACAGGAAATATATTTGCAAAGTCAAACAAACATTGTTTTGCCCAGACTTCAATGATGACACATTGTATCTCGTGCAGGGTTCAGTCTAGGTTGCTGAGAAGGATGCTGCTATGTTTGTACTTAGTGCATAGTTATGGACTGTGCAAGAAGACAAGAAAAAAAGATTGTAGGTTCATAAAGTGCTTTAAAATTGTAAGTACTATGCACCCCCAAGCTTCGCCTTTCATATATACTTAATTGTGTAACGTTGCTTCTTCCATTATGAAAAAAAGCTTCTGACAGAAACGAAGCTCAAAGACTGCAGTAATTTTTAGGAGCTACCCTTGCATGTCTCCTAAGGATTTTTTCAATTATTATAGTGCATTAATACCTGTTCAAGCTACACACATATATGATAATTACTATAATGGTCTGGGGACGTGGGAGGACGAATTTTAGAGGTAATCTACCCACATTTGTACATAAGATGATTGGGAAACCATTTAGAAAAACCACCCCCAGTAGACTCAACTGGGATTCAAACCTTAGTCTCCCAGTAAAGAGCAGACCAGTATAGCATGAGAGTGATGACTCACACCATTCGGTCACTGAAGCAGATGTGATTTTGAAGTTATTTTACAAATGAGCGGTTCCAGGATCTTGTGAGCAACTGGCCTGGCTCACATTATTTGTTGTCGACAATGTTGGCAAACACACACACAATGTTTCTTGCCCATTTAAATGTATGATAAGAAACATGGCTTCCTCTTTGGAAAACATAAAAAAAAGTTTGCAAATGGTGTTAACAGGAATGGTATGTTATGAATGAAAATATCACTTATGAGTCTTATTATTTTCTTAGAAGGTAGTAATAATTTAAACTTATGAAAGATTAGCCAAACATTACAACAGAATTCACACTTCCTGTGGAAGATTACCCAACTGTTACAGTCATAACTTGAAGGGAGAATCCTGGTGACACATGCCCATAAAGATAAAACAGTACAATAAACATTCAAAGCAACAGTGACTCAGTTTATTACACAATGGTTCCTTCCACTAGAATAAAGCTGAATACACAACCTAAAATCTCCTGGATCAATGATTTACCAACAAACATAATCAGGTGAGTTGAGCCTTGGTTTTACAATACAAACACAAGTTGTCTGTACACTGATGGTGATTAATAACAATGGGACAAAGAACAGCCAATAATATTTGTAGAGGATTCCTAATGAAGACATATAATGGGTTGTTTAGCTTATAAGCATTCTCAACTAAATTTTACTGTCATATTCCCCTTTCACCTCTACCCAACATTTGTTCATTTTCTGTGTTGAAGTTTTAACAATTTGTTCAATCATTTGAACAAGAGTTAATCACGAAGAATTACATCTGGCAACTTATCATCTTGATCCAGAGTAAGGATGTTTATTTACAATATTAATCCTTAAGGATAAAGATGTTGATCTACAATCCTAGCTTTGAAAGATAAGGATGTTAATTTACAATCATAACCTTGAAGGATAAGGATGTTGATTTACAATCCAAAGAAAATGTTGGTAATGAAGTATGTAGTAAAAAGACTGCAAGGGAGACCAAAAAAAGAGATGGAAGGAGCAGATAGATAACAGGAAGTGTTCAAGTGAGAGGATAAGAATGGAATAAATTAAAGAAGGAAGAATTGTAAAAGGATAGCGGAAGATGGAGGCATTTTACTAAACTGACCCAGCCACATGTAAAACAGTTGTGGTTGTTGATGATGATTTACAATCTTTTGAGAGAAATACATCAGGATTATTTTACCATAAGAAATTAAGTGAAGGTAGACATCCAAAGTTTAGTTGATAAAAAGGTATACTTGAAAATTAAGTGTAATGAAATATGGAAACATTAAATAATATTTGTTGCCAACTTGAGACAAAACAAAAAATTAGGTAGCATAGGTTACATTAATTTAAATTTGGGTACACTATATTGATATAAAAATAAATAATAAAAAATATCACACTATCACAGGCCACTTAGAAAACCAAAGTTTCATGTACACCAATGTGTAGCCCCACAAAATGTTAATGCGTCTGACTAAGTCAAGATCCGGATTTTAGACTTTTGTCACAGTACTGGGTGAAGTTTTTCCATCTGCTTTCCAAAAGTACTCCTTAAAACACATACTCCTCATGAAGTAACCAGTAGTCACCTAGGCTACATCCGGTTCCGCAAATCTTTTAGTGTGCATGACTTATAAAACAAAAACTGATGTTGCAAAAAAAAAACTTAAATTACATAGGCTTAAGAGTTTTTGAAGGGGAGAGGGTATCAGTATTTTCTTAAGTTTTCTTACAGGGGAAAAGGGAGGTGAGAATCCATCTTACATAAGGTTTTTTTTATCAACGTTTATGCTGACACAAAAATAAAAAAAGCCGTCAGAAAGATCTGAAATTTTTCATTTTCATTCAGAAACATAGACCTTATATTTTGCCACTATCACTAATTTCTTATGTCTAAAAATAATAATATTTTGCCACCATTACCAATCCTCATTTCTAAAAATAATTAACCAAACAATTAAAACAATCTTACCAAATTGTATAAAAATATTATGTAAGATAATGGTGGAGAGACAGAAAATCTTACAATACCTTATGTGGTAGGCGGGTCGAAAATCATGAAAAAAAATTCTTACATAATTTAAGGGTGGTCTCATAAGATAGAAAAGTTTGATATAGGACTAAATAAATGTTTTATTTTTACTTACAAAAGGTCCATATCCAAGATTATTTCATTTCTGTCCACATTTCGGTCATACACTTTGACTCCGCCAACACGTAGTGGCTACAGGGAGGAAAAAAAGATGAAAATAAACTGCACCAGAAAACATGGGAAACAAAGAAACAAATCTATTAATTTACTGAAATTTCATAGCTAAAACGTTTAATTTCTTTACAAAGAGTAGAAGTCGATCGAGTAAAAATGTCTAAATTAAGTCTAAAAAAATTATCAAATAATTAACTTCTCAATTTAATTATTATTTGGCATTCAATAACCTACCAGTAACATGATTCTAAATTAAGTTTAAATGGCTAGGTCTATATGAACTGTTTCTTACAGGGCTTTGGAGTATGAGTCAGTAAAAATGTTACCTACTCCAACTTCGGCTTTAAAATAAAAACTTATAGGGAATATTATAACAATATAGGCTAAATATTTCATTTTAATTTTATAATTTTTTATTCTTTAAGACCAATATATTAAAATGTAATTTGAATTAAATTTGTTATTACTAATTAATATAGTTTAGACATTTCTGAAGCGTCCGAGTCAGACTATAGAAAATTAGAGGAGTAAAAGTCAGAGTCAAAGGATTGGCATACCGACTCCACAGCCCTAGTTTCCTGGTACATAGTTAAAGATCTATAATTTCCTTTGATGGCTGCATGGTCTAAGACGTCCCTCTCGCAACAGACTCGATTACCAATGACTGGGAGAATGAGGTTATTATCTCTGTCAGAAGTACTGAGGGTAATTTTATTAATAGTTTTCCACTCTCTCTCCAATCAAATGCACTTTATTTAATCAAACCTTATTCATCCCTAATACATTAACATAATTAGTACATATGTGTATAACCCTACCAGCTAGTAGTCGCATGTGGTGCTGTAAAAAAATGACCCATATAATAGCAATAGGTGAAGGATTTCAAGAAGTAAACAATGTACCACCGAGTTTAATTCAAGCAGATTTTGACACAATGTCATGGGCTCACATAAGACTTTCTTTCCCTCTGTCAAGGGTTAGGAAGGTTATATTTAGAGGAAGTGTACCCACATTTGTATGCAGGGAGAGTGGAAAACTATTTTAGAAAAACCCCACTCAGTACACCAGACCCAAGATTCTAACCTATATCTCCTGTCATTCACAGTCTAATATACTGAGAAAGTAACATCAAGGCTTTGATTCATATTACAAAGCTTGTGTTTTTTTTTTCAAAGGAAGGATATTGTATATATTTAGCACCGCGTCTTACTACCCGTTCGGGTTATAAACTTTAAGTGCTAATTACTCTAATGCATTAGGAATTGAGGAGGTTGAATTAGAGGAAGTGAACCTGCGTTTGTGCGGAGGGAGAGTGGAAAACCATTTAGGAAAATCCACCCCCAGTTTACCCGACCGAGCTTTCGAACCTCGATCTCCCCGTCCTCAGCAGTCGAGCTCAACACGACAAGTGCGTTAGCCAACTACGCCACCGAGGCGGGTAGGAAGGATATTCATCACTTGGTACCATCAAAATGAAAAATAAAAATAGAATGAATGTCAAAGGTCACATGCATACTGTAATGTGTAAGACATCTCCACAATTTCAATTTCTTATTCAATCAAAACAACAGCACCTTTTCATTGACACTTTATTTTTGAACAGTTACAAAAGTTCACTATATTATGCACATGTGAATGTGATAAATTGACAGTGCAATAAAGTAATCCAGAAAATTGAGCTATAATTACATAAACCCTTGTTTGAGTTCCAGTAAATAAATTTGTAATTTTTTTTAATTTCAATTTTTGGTTAAACAATTAAAAACAACTTCTGGTTAAAAAAAAATTATTAGCGGTTGCAAAACTTCAAGTCAATGCATTGCTGTTCAAGTCCTCATTTGTAAATTTTGACCAATAAAAAGATCAATAGTGGATAAAAATGGTTCGGCACTTTTTTATAAAATTTTCCAACTTCTGGTTAAAACTTTTGAAATTCTTTTGGCAGTTGCACATTAAATTTTGACCAGTAAAAAAGGTCAATACTGGGTTTATAAAGTTAGACACTTTAGTACTAAGGAGATAGATAGTAAGCAAAATTTTCTGTGTGTTTATTTACATCAATTTTTATGGGAAAGGGGCCATAGCCTTTGTCAGATTCTCCTTGTGGTCAATGACCCAAAAAGATTAAGAACCACTGACAGAGGCAAGACTATCTATATCCTATCTACTGTAGAAGTGGTGAAAAGAAGAAGGTTCTTAATTACAAACATTGGCTGAAAGTAACTGATGTCAACCTACTAGGAAATAGTTATGTAGGATAATTATGTATTGTTGTGATGGCAGGATGTCATCATGTGATCATGGTGGTCACATGTTGCATCGCTAACTACATATATAGAGATGGTATAAACTCATTGCTCAAGCAATTTGTTTATTATTAGCTTTGATACCTGTTTAGTAACTAGCACTGTACTAGTTGTAACCAACAATAAAATAGGAAAGTTCTATCATAATTTCTAACTGGTCTAATGTTAAAACATAACATGGTGTTAGAAATAGAACTCAACTTCACGGTGCCACAGGCAATTGATTTTGACAATCCAAATTTAGCTGCATTATGGAAATTCTACAAACAAAAACTCAAGTTCTATCTTCAAGGAAAATGATTAATGACAGCGGAAGATGAGGTTAAGATCTGCATTTTAATTACATCGTTTGGCGACAAAGGCCTGGCAATATATAATAACTTCATGTTAGAAGAGTCAGCAAAGTATGACATAGTAATAGCTGCATTTAACAAACATTGTACACCTCGGAAGAATACAGTGTAAGAAAGGTTTGTGTTTAATGGAATATTAAAAAAGAATAGGCAATCGTTTGATTCATTTTTAAAAGAGTTGAAGACACAGGCAGCATTATGTGAATATGGTGATCAAACAGACAACATATTTAGAGATTGTATTGTGTTTGGTATTGGTAATAAAGGGCTAGTTGAAAGTTTTTTAAAAGATCCATATTTAACCTTAAAAAAGGCTTAGAAGTTTTGCCGTGCAGAGGAGATGTCTCGAAAACAAATGAAAGAAATTCATGGCGACAACAAGCAACAGATTGTAGCGTTGGAAGTGGTTGAAAGAATAACTAATTTTCGGGATCCTAAACATCAACAAGCAGTGGAGGCGTAGTCAAGACGTCTTGCAACTGGTCAAGCGGGCTACACATTCCATCACTCTAAACTATCAAGTGCAGGAAAGATAGTAGTAAATAAAAATAATACAGAAGCGGGTCAGCAGAATTCTTCGTTTGTTTGTGCTAAATGTGGCCATCACCATTCTTATATAAAGTGTCCTGCTTACAATCAGGAGTTGTTTTTTGTAATGGCCGTAGTAATTTTTCGAAAATGTGTGGAAAGCATACCTGTAGTGTCAATGTTGTGGGAGAAGCAGGCCAACCTTCAAACAACGAGCAAGCATGGTATGTTAAGCTTTTATTTAAACATTTAGAGGTTAAAGCTAAAGTTGATACTGGTGCTGAAACAAATGTGATCAGCTTGAGGACTGTAAAAGAAATTGAATCCACATACTGAAATATTGCCTACTATGATTTTGTTAGCCTCTTATAGGTAGAGTGAAATTAGAGGTAATTTGTAACAGTGTGTATACTAGCCTGAATTTCGAAATCATGTTGGCAGACATTCAATGTATAGTAGGCCTGCATGCCTCTCTACAACTTAAGTTGATTAAAAAAATATTTTGCTGTTCAAGACAATGTAAATCTTCTTGAGGCTTAGAGTGATGTTTTTACAGGCCTTGGTAAAGTATAGAATAGGCAATCGTTTGATTCATTTTTAAAAGAGTTGAAGACACAGGCAGCATTATGTGAATATGGTGATCAAACAGACAACATATTTAGAGATTGTATTGTGTTTGGTATTGGTAATAAAGGGCTAGTTGAAAGTTTTTTAAAAGATCCATATTTAACCTTAAAAAAGGCTTAGAAGTTTTGCCGTGCAGAGGAGATGTCTCGAAAACAAATGAAAGAAATTCATGGCGACAACAAGCAACAGATTGTAGCGTTGGAAGTGGTTGAAAGAATAACTAATTTTCGGGATCCTAAACATCAACAAGCAGTGGAGGCGTAGTCAAGACGTCTTGCAACTGGTCAAGCGGGCTACACATTCCATCACTCTAAACTATCAAGTGCAGGAAAGATAGTAGTAAATAAAAATAATACAGAAGCGGGTCAGCAGAATTCTTCGTTTGTTTGTGCTAAATGTGGCCATCACCATTCTTATATAAAGTGTCCTGCTTACAATCAGGAGTTGTTTTTTGTAATGGCCGTAGTAATTTTTCGAAAATGTGTGGAAAGCATACCTGTAGTGTCAATGTTGTGGGAGAAGCAGGCCAACCTTCAAACAACGAGCAAGCATGGTATGTTAAGCTTTTATTTAAACATTTAGAGGTTAAAGCTAAAGTTGATACTGGTGCTGAAACAAATGTGATCAGCTTGAGGACTGTAAAAGAAATTGAATCCACATACTGAAATATTGCCTACTATGATTTTGTTAGCCTCTTATAGGTAGAGTGAAATTAGAGGTAATTTGTAACAGTGTGTATACTAGCCTGAATTTCGAAATCATGTTGGCAGACATTCAATGTATAGTAGGCCTGCATGCCTCTCTACAACTTAAGTTGATTAAAAAAATATTTTGCTGTTCAAGACAATGTAAATCTTCTTGAGGCTTAGAGTGATGTTTTTACAGGCCTTGGTAAAGTAGCTGGTAGAGTGAAACTATACTTGGATCTGACAGTTAAGCAGTGGTAGAGTGAAACTATACTTGGATCCGACAGTTAAGCAGTGGTAGAGAGGAAACACAGGTTTACCCATTAAATGATAGATAAATTGAAGGGTACTCTGATTGAATTAGAAAAGAATGGTATAACTAGAGTTGATTGTACGACAGATTGGGTGTCTAATTTGACTGCAGTGAAAAAACCAAATGATGAGATTAGGCTGTGTTTAGATTTTTTAAAAACCTTAATGTAGCTATTATATGTCCCAAACTTTTAATTCCTACAAGTTAGGATATAACTTGTCAGTTAAGTAATAAATAAAGACTATAGTGTTTTAGACATGAGAAATGAGTTTTGGCATTGAGAGTTGTATGAAGAATTCCCATTCTTAACCACTTTTCACTCTCCATTTGGTTGCCATAGGTGGAATCAGTTATGTTTTGGGATTGCTAATGCTCCCGAGATTTAAAAAACAAAAATACTATGGAGATTTTTGGGGATATGGAAGGGGGTGGTCCTTATTTTGATATTATATTGGCTGAAGAGCTGAACTCTCATGACAAAATTTTAATCGGAGTTCTCGAGAAGGCAAGAACATACGGAATAAAATTTAATCCTGACAAACTGGTGAATGTCAAATGTCAAGTTTATGGGATTTATAATTAGTTGTGAGGGTTTTCGACCTGATCCAAAACAAATAAGGGGTGTTACCAATATGGATAGGCCAACGAATAAGAAAGCTTTGTTAAGATTCCTAGGTATGGCAAAATATTTATCAAAGTTCATTCCCGCCTTCTCTAATTTTACTCTTCATTTGAGGGATTTAACTAGCAATGATGTTGATTTCAATTGGGGACCAGAGCATGATCAGGAATTTGATAACTTAAAAAAATTGATAATTACTGCACCAGTGTTGCACTTCTATTGTAATAATAAACCATTACAAATACAAGCCGATAGCTCTGGAAGTGGTATTGGTTCTGTATCGTTGCAGGATGGACATCCTTTAGCATTCATATCCAGAGCACTCAAGCAAAGGTATTCTGATATAGAAAGGGAACTTTTGGCTGTGGTCGTATCGTTGGAAAAATTGAATTATATACTTATATAGAAATATAGTATATGTTAAGTCTGATCAACGTCCTTTGGAAAATCTCTTAAAGAATGGTATGGATAAGGTGTTGCCTAAGTTTCAGCGGTTAATGTTAAGACTACTTAAATATAAAATAACCACGAATTAATGAAACCTAGATCAGGGGATTGGGCGGTGACGGTCGATTTTCTTTAAAAGGCAACCATTATTTCTTTGTCCAATGGCGGAAATGCAAAGTGTGAACTGCGTTCTTCTTTTCATTGTAAAAGCCATATTGTGTTCGTCCCTTTTTATGCGTTTCCATCCACCTTTCCTATTATTATTATTATTAGAACCGCGTCTTACTACCCGTTCGGGTTATACGGACTTACGGTTTCCATCCACCTTTCCTATTATTATTATTATTATTAGAACCGCGTCTTACTACCCGTTCGGGTTATACGGACTTACGCTAATGTGTAATGTTAGGGTGATTGTGAGATGAAATGGAGGACCTACAGTTTAACGTGGAATCCAAACCACGGTGGAGGCCTGGCATCACCTTTCCTATTCCTTTCCCAAATATAATACTGTTTAGTAACTAGCACTGTACTAGTTGTAACCAACAATAAAATAGGAAAGTTCATAATTTCTAATTGGTCTAATGTTAAAACATAAGTTATACTATTTTCTTCATAATACTAACCATACTAACTATAATTATTTCCAAAAAGGTTGACATAAGTTAATTTCAGCCAATGTTTCTAATAAAGAGCCTTCCACTGGAGGTCACTCATCCTCTCCCCTTCCGTGGATAGGGTATAGTATTTTTCAAACACTTCTGTGAAGTCTGTTTTCCTTACTTTATTTTGATCAAACAAAATATTGACAACTTGATGCTCTTACCTAAACAAGTTAGGAGAAATGTTTAACTAACAAAATTTAAGAGATTATTGAAAACATTAAATTATAGCCTAAAATAAAAATTGAAGGTCACTCACAATGCTGCCAAGTATCATCTTATCAAAGCGAAATCCATGGAGTTTGTAAGCAACAAGCGCATCCCGTACGCTGGGTTCGATTGTGTCTTTGATTAAGCCCTTGGCCCAGTGGTTCAAGTTGGGCCAGACTTGTCTCAGAATCTGAAACAGTTTCATAATACATAATTTATACCATAACATTATTTTTCATTCTATATTAACATAGGCCTAAAAATTATTTTTGTACTAAGATTGTATGATCTTCCTGATAAATCCAGTCACACCATTTGAAGAAACCAGTAGGCTATATTAAATACTAGACCAAGAACCCTAACTGTTAAATATACAGGTTTAATTAAGAATGATTAAAGGGAAGGTTTTAGTCCTCCTCCTGTTAACTTTCCAATTTCTACCCCCTCGTCTTTCACTAAGAATGATGATGATCGAGGGTAAATATGAATAGAAATATCATAGGGCCAGATAGTTGCAGAATGTGCACAAGTAGAAATAAAGAAACAGTTTAAGAAGTTCTTTTAAAACTACAGGTGTTTGTTAAGTGAGGTAAATTATTGGGAAAACAGTGATATAGCTTATAAAGTTAAATTTCAATACATGGATAATACAAATTGAAATAGACAGTTATCCTTTTAACCTAAAAAAAAGCCTAAAATACAAATTTGGAAGTATTTTTAGGTTAGGTTATGTAACTAAATTAAAGATGGGTGATGGAAAACTTTATCTGCCCATTTTGGTTTTTTCCTGTGTTATGGTATAATACTTAGATATTTTATTCACTTTATTATACACAGAGAGTTTAGAATCGAATGACACCAACATTTTTTAATTTTGATAACTTGTAATAAATATTACATAAAAAAGTTCATGATGGACTAAATATTATTATTATTATTATTATTATTATTAGCACCGCGTCTTACTACCCGTTCGGGTTATACGCACTTATGCTAATGTGTAATGGTAGGGTGATTGTGAGATGAAATGGAGGACCTACAGTTTAACGTGGAATCCGAACCACGGTGGAGGCCTGGCATTCCCCACACTCACAAGCTGTCTTGTCAGAGGTGAAGGAAGGGTTTGGTAATCAGATAAATCTATGCCGGGACCAAGGATTGAACCCCGGCTGCCAGCATAGAAGTCTGACACCTTACCCCTAGACCACCAGGTCACCATGGACTAAATAACCACCTAAGTATTATAGTTGTCGAATGTGGTTATAGCAGCATCTAAATATCATTCTTCAAACTGAAAAATTACACCTGAACATGGGAATCAAACCTGGGACTTTAGGCTTAATATGCCAATGCTCTTGACATTAAGCTATCCAGGAGTCGTCTCATAAGAAGGGTCATTCTTGACTCATATTTTAAGGCAACTTTTGTAATGGACGTACGGAAATTGTCAGCTACATATGAGCAATCAATTAAGATCACGAGCTATCAGATAATGCAGCCACCTTCGACTCAGAACGCTTTGTGCTACCAATAGTACGATGAGAGTTGTAGAAATGGGCTTATCATGATAGATTAAATAACAAAGCTATAAAAGTTGTCAAGTGCAGTTCTAGCCGCATCTAGTGTACTATGGTGTCGTATTAGTTCCATGACGTTAACAATGTTTCTATTACTCGGACTTTTTGTGAGATTTTTTTGTTTAATTTATTTAAAATATGTGGCTGCTACACCAATGGTTTATGTGATTTTGTCAGGACAATAAATTTACTTTGTGTTCTAACTTAAGATGTGCAATGTGTTTAATAACAAAGTCATTAATAAAAGGAATATTTTTCAAGAAAGTACATCTAGGCCTAGTGATACGTGAAGCTAATATAATATTAAACTTTATGTGGATGGACGTATATGATGTCTAATTCCAGAATTCAAGGCAATGTAAAACAATACAAATGAAACATTACCTAACTGGGTGAGTCTTTAACCTTTTTTAATTTTAAAGTTTTTTTTGTTTAGTCATGTTTTTATGTTTGCAAAAATGTATGGTAAATATCAACCTACTCTTAACTTGCATACTTATTTCAGTAATCTTTATTAAAGTTTGGTGTATTCACTCACCCTGTTGAGCCACTCGACCCTCTCTACATCTGGAAAGAACACCTGTAACATCAAAATACAATAATTACTTTGGAAAACAAATTGATAGCCCTATTACAAAAAACAAACATAATATTTCAGTCCAGGGAAGACATTTCCCTAAATGATGAACTGAAGTGAAACCGAATAGTCTGAAAATTATTTTACTATAGGCTTACAGTAAATATTATTCTATTTTGGGCCTTCTTGAAAGATCATGTTGAGCCTTGCTCACTTCTATTTGAAATCAGCATGATTAAAAGGAAATTATTAGAAAACCATCTTACCCAAGAAGGCAAATCGTCAACTCTTGCCAAAATGACTTCTTTTTCATTTGACATTGCTGCTGCTTTGGCAATATTTCTCCTGAGTTCACTTTCTTTTTTAAATTCATCACGAATCACAGACAAAATTACTGGTCCAATTATCCATGCTACACTCAAATCGTAATAGCCCAAAAGATAGACAGCCGCCACTGTTCCAAATTTCTTTGCAAAACTATACAAAACACTCAAAATATTCATCCCACCAATCTTTTTTGGAACTTGAGCAGCTATACCGTCCTCTTTGCTAGCTCCTGCCATTTTAATGAGAACGCGTGTTTTTACAATAGTAGAAGACTATTGGAATTTTTGTAATAACACATTTAGGTACGAAGTAAGGCACCTGTGAAATGGTTGAATAAAATATACTACACCACACCCCACATTTAAATGTGTTTGTATGTCACTTCTTTAAATATCAACTTTCAATTACGTAATGTTGTATTTTGGGTGAAGGACATAAACAAATGAAGGACGCAAATACTCTTAATACATTGCAAATAAACTTCAAAACATTTTATAAGCGCTAGTAGAGAGTCTTTAAATTGAACATATATTGTATCAAGAAGTGTGTGGCAGGGTCCCAGCGCAGATTATTCTAATAGGGGAGAGAGTATTAAAGTTGGGACTCACTGGTGCAGTTCACGCGTGAGAAAGTCACTGATGCTGACTTTGAGTTCATTAAAAGCAGAAAAAAAGTAGACAGTATCCAGACATTTTTCAGCACTCTGTATTAAACTCTCCTGTTTCTAATGAACCAAAATAAGATATTTTTATGATAGAAGAACTAGTATGTACATATTTAGGATTAAAGGTATAAATCATATAAAACCTATGAATCAAAACAACTTATAATACATTATTGAACGCAAAATAATATTTAAATTATAGTTAAATAAATAACCAAATCAACCTACCTATTTTATAAACTTTATAATTTCAAATATTTTGGAAGACAAATTATTGTAAAAATTTGTATTAATAATCATCTTAACACTATCCCACCAACAATTACTATAGCTAATAAAACCAATATACCACACAACATTTTAAAAATTATTATCACCAATAAAAGCTATAGTTTCAAGAAAATACTTGAGGTCACCCATCTTGCGAAAGTCTTAAGTAATTTTTGGGTGGAGGCCTCAGATAGAAAACAACCTGAGAAACAGTCTATATTCAGTGTTGCTATTGGTCTCTATCATTGATCTTTATAATATAACTGATTCGACATCTGCAGCTAAAATTTTCAAGTTTTCGTCTGCACACCATTGTGTAAGAGAAAGAAACACTTTCGGGTATCTCTTTCTCTCTTACACACATACAAGACTTATTGTGGCATTTCAAAATCGTTCATTAATTTTTTATGAATATATTAGATATATCAATGTATGATTAGTTAAATGAAATAAATGGGTTAGTAAAAGATTTGAAAAGCATAACTAAGTTCAACAGTCATGACTTGTTTCTTTAAATAAGTTGATTTAGGCTAATATAGTAATATATTCTACAAGCCCTATTATAACCTAAATGATAGTTTGAATGTAAAACTATTACACAAAGTTTTATATTCAAACTCATGTAATTAAGTTTTAAGATACCATATTTCATTTTAGTTAACGATCATTAAATAAAACGTGGCTTCTGAAAGAAATAGGCTATACAAGCTAGGAGCCAACTTTAAATATATTGTAATATAAGTCATGTTTCCATCACCGGCTGTATCCGAATATTCAAGTACACTTTACTTGATAATTTTACACATCTCGCGGTTTTCATAGTGAAGACTGCATCAAACTATTCGAACGGCAATACACTTGGGCCCACAGTGCTGTTTCCTACCGAATAATTTGTGTAAGTAAATGCTCAACAGATGAAACGATACTACTAAAACAATTGCCAGTCAAACACCGCACCAACGCCTCATGGCTCGTAGCTTTCGTATCCATGGTTACTAAGACCTCGAGAAAACTGCATAGGTCTAGTCCGCGACTATTCGGACAGATCTACACTTGGTCACGTGATTGCCAATGCAGCTATCAACACCACGGGCCAACGCGACGTCGCATCATGGTCCGTCTACAACCAAACGCACCCGCTTGTCGGACTCGCAACTACGCAATAACTTCATTCTGTCTGTCTACAATAGCTTACGCAAACACAATCGTATGTCGGAACTGTCGGACCAGTTTGTCGGGAGGAGATGAACATTGTCTATCTCTTGCGTTTATGTAGTTGCATTGGCTTGCGTTCAGCCAATTAGGTAGTATCCATATTTTTTTGTATTATTTTTGAACTCCGCTTGTTTACTTTATTTTATTAAATTTATTTTTATTTAATATGACTAAACATGCATTGAGACTAACAAATTTCACCTTAATTTTTTATATAAAAATAATGGCATTTGAAAATGTGCAAATGTTTTACGACCCTTCCCCCTTTTTATAGAGCTCCATAATGTTTTCAGTGTTGCCAACCCTACTACCCTACAAATCAGTAGCAATAGCCTCAAAAATTCAGTAGATTTCAGTAGATGTATTTAAAAGTGGTGATACATTATTATTATTAATTATTTTATTGAACGTAGGTGATATTACTCACCTTTGTTACTCCTCCTCCCTTTAACATGTTTTTTCTTCTTCTTTGCTATCAAACTCAGTGGTCTTGGGGTAATGCTATCACCTCAGGACCCGATGCTCGTGGGTTCAAACCAAGCCGGAGTCAAAGAATCTTTCTTGAGCGATAACAATCCGTAGCACAACTTCCTTCGGAGGGGAAGTAAAGCTGTTGGTCCCATGTCGATTGTGACATGTAAAATAACCTTGTGGGTATGTGAAAATACCTTTCCTGGAAAAATTGGTAGATCCGTTTGATCTCGTTCATAGAAATTATCGTGAGCTGAATTAATCAGTAGGATTAGAAAGTGACCGTAAGGTACTGTGCCTAAAATAAATTACAATTAAAAAAAATCTATGTCTATGATCAATGCTTCATGGTTTGAGTGTCCGGAAGTACGTGTTACATTAGCTAGAGATAATAAGCTGTTACAAATTGTGTTTTTTAAAGTGAGTGTTTTCTTCAAATTAGTGTAGTAGCGCCTTCCTGTCTATTCACTGTTACAGCCAACTTCTTGGGAGAGGGGTAAGCTTACAAAGTTTTTTTGAACGTTGTCAAGCTACAAAGCTGCGTAGAAGCTTTTCCCTCCCACTTAAACCACCCCCTCTACTCCTCCTCACCAACCCATCGCAACATTTCAAAAAGCCAATGAGTGAAGTTGACAACATACGAACATACCAGTAGATTTGATCATTTTATTTGAATTAATCAGTAGATCAGTAGAAAAGTTAAAAATCAGTAGATCTACTGAAAAATCAGTAAGGTTGGCAACATTGAATGTTTTTAACATGTCGGTGCCAGCGGGCTGAAAAGCTTCACATCCACAATAAACTAACACTATAATATAGCTCCAAAAAGAATAATAGATAGCGAATGAGAGCATATTTGGTTATAAATTACATCATAGATACCACCACTGACATAATAATTCAACCAAAGAAATTCAGATATGAGTAGACATGAAAATTGTTCTTTAAAATCGTAAAGTTTAATGTGCCACAGTTTAATATTTGAAATTTCCCAAATAAAATAACAGTTCTTTTTAACCCTTAATGGCTTTAAACTTACATCAGACATGCAAATAGTCCTCTAAAATCGCCAAGTTTAAAGTGCCACAGTCTGCGGTACGATAATGTAGTTCTTTTGGGAACTATAAGAAAATACAATATTCAAATTCACATTTGACCAACAAATAGTTCTCTAAAATCGCCTAGTTTAAGGTGCCACAGTTTCTATATTTGAAATTGCCCCAATAAATTAACAGTTTTTATCCCTCATTGGCTTTGAACATATATCAGACATGCAACTAGTCTAAAATCGCCAATTTTAAGATGCCAAAGTTTCTATATTTGAAATTG
>CABFOW010000042.1:567439-582851 GCA_902141385.1 Timema californicum | reverse complement strand
AAGATGGGGGAGGGAAGGTTATATACCTCGTCTTCTTCTGCCCCTAAGACTCCCGACCTCATACCCCAACCCTAAAAAACCCTTTGGGCTAAATCAAGTAGAAAAGTTGGCCACTGAGCTCACCTTAGGATGAAAAGGGTATAAGTCCTATGGGAGAAACTCTTTGGCTGCTCGAAAAGCTCAAGTCAGAATGTTCATATGAACAAACTTTTCTGACAGCTATAAAAGCTACAAGATGTGTTCATATATATATCATGTAATTTTCAACTGTCACTTATAATATATAGACTTATATTATCAATACCTGTAAAATAACACTGATATAATGTTATCAATGTTGACTGCAAATAATAAATGTGATTTTATTTTATTTTATAACAATTTATTTTATATATTTAATTCTGCTTATTTTTTCATCTCAGGCAATTAACACAAACTAATAATTAATATCACACCAAATACCAGTGAACCCCGACAAAACAAAAAATGTGTACCTAACCCACTCTTTTCGGGCCCATTACAATTGGGTCACGTAAATATGTAATGATCTGCTTTTAAAAAGAATGGCGTTAATCCCACATTACAATTGGGCCACATACACATTTTACGTAAACAATACAGTTGGGCCATGCATACCTGTTATGAGACAAGTTTGTCCATTGACATGTAGACACAAACTATAGAAATCTCTTCGTGTAGTGTTCCAGTGATTGAATAATGGAAGGTCAGTTTATGTGGAGTGAAAGGGAAAAAGAGGTTGCTTGTCCTAGAAAGTAACACATTTTCAATGGCTTGTGCTGCTAGCGATGGTAAAATTCGCTGATGTGCGAACAAAGAGTCTTCGGCAAAAGTTTGCACTAACAACATAGACACTAACGTTATGATCGATGGTGATATAGATCATAATCATGAAGTGGTGAAAAATATAAATAAACAAGTTAAAAGCGATGGTGTGAAGCGAAAAACTAAGGAATATTTGTGTGAGACACCATCGTAAGCCATCCGTTCCGAGTTGGCAAAACGTCATGCAGAAGATATTACAACGCATTATACTGTCTGCTGTTCCGAAACTGTCGACGAATCGAGAAGTAAGTTAATAAAAGTGTGCATCATAGCAGACCCAACTCAACTCCCAGCTCGCGCGAAATGTGGGAGCAAAAAGGGTAAGGATAGACAGACCTACGATATGCGATAAATGTGTGCAGTGCGATCGTTTTAGAAGGATTACTCGAAATTTTCCGTAGTGACGATGAGGTGGTAGCTAAAAGAAGGGCCGATATGTAGGAATTGTGTTTGGAGATAAAAGGGGTAGAGTTCAAAAGAAAGTAGTGTAATCCTTAGTAAAATCCATAACGAGATAATGATGAACTTTTACGTTTTATAAGAGCCCCAACATAAAAAAGTGGATTTGTTTATTCTGTCTGTCCCCAAGTCTGTCTGTACTAGAACTTTTATTGACTGTGGCCTTGGCCCTCAAATTAAGAGTAGTTACTTTCTACTTGACTGCTATAGTTGATTATTATTATTATTATATTCTCACCCACTCGTCTTAGAGACTTGTTCATTCGTCACGTGGTCTGTTTACATGATATTCTCAAGTTTTCTACTATATACTATTTATATTGAATATAATATCTATAGTAATAAAACAAAAACGCCCTCGGGGTGTATATTTTACACGTATCTGGGAGGACCCACTGATTTTCAATGACAGTAATTTCAATTTTAATTACTGAACTAATTATAACATAACATTACCCCTGGTTAGATTTTATGGAGTTTTTTTTTATTAGAAGTCGAGATTCTATTAGTGGAAAACTGTTATAAACTCTATTAACAAAATGTATTCATAGCAAATGTGATTGCTGTGGATTCAATTAATTATTTTCCGTCATATTAATAGTGAGAGAGGGTTAACTAAACATAAATACGTTTTCAAATAACTGACAGTAAAATACATTTTAGAAAATTAGATGGTGGTTGTTGTTAAATCTTAAAAAGGATTTTTAGTGTTTAAATATAGCTAACAAGCAATGCCTATGTTCACGTGTTCTAGTATATCAGTCTGAATTGTTACTGATAGAGGTTTAAGTTCAAATCTTGGTCGAGTGTGCTAGAAGGGATTTTTATAACACTGTGAAAATCTCATTTATTATTATTATTATTATTATCATTATCATCATCATCATCACCGTGTCTTACTACCGAACGGGTTATAGGCACTTACGCTAATGTGTAATGGTAGGGTGATTTTGAGATGAATTGGAGGACCTACAGTTTAACATGGGATCCGAACCACGGTGGAGGCCTGGAATTCCACACGTTCACAAGTTGTGATTAATACACGCATTTTCAGAGGTGAAGGAAGGGTTTGGCAATCAGATAGATCTGTGCCGGGACCGAGGATTGAACCCCGGACCCACAGTACAGAGGTGTGACACCTTACCCCTAGANACCCACAGTACAGAGGTGTGACACCTTACCCCTAGACCACCAGGTCACCGTAACGTCTCATTTCTTTACCAAAATTATATGGGGTAATTTTTCTCTAAAACAAACCTCAGCCTCCTTAAACCCTAAAAAAAAAATCATTATCAGTTTAGTTTATTTAATATACCGCTAAAATCAGTTCTTTTACAGAATTAAGGATATTAGTAACTTATTCCGTACTCGAGGCGAAATTTGGTTTTGAAGATCATAGCGGACCTCGGTGGCTACATATTCTTAGGCGTCACTCTCACAATAGAATAGACTACCAAAGATGGGAATATCTGCGTTCGAAACTCAACTCGTGTATTGAAAGGATTTTTTTCCTAAATGGTATTTCACTCTCCCTACCCGCAAATCCAGCTACACTTGCTCTAAATTCAACCTTTCTCGTCCCTAAAACTATTTGCATATTTATTTTAGCACAGCGTCTTACTACCTCTTTCGGGTTGTATGTTTATGTATTAATTACGCTAATAGTTTTAGGGGTTAAGAAGGATATATTTTGAGGGAGTGTACCCGAATTGGCGTAAAAGGAGAGTGGAAAACCATTATAGAAAAAATACATTACATCCGACCAAGATTCGAACCTCGATCTCCTAGTTATCAGCAGTCTTATCAATTGTGAGAGTAGCTCCCTAGACCATGCAGACACCAAAGTGAGTATTATCGTGATTAGTACATATGATTATAATCCGAAGGGGTAGTAAGAGGTAGTGCTGAAAAAAAATACTATAATGGGAATGTAAGATTGTTGTCATAGCATTTATTTTAAATTTCGTTGGAAGATTATTAAATATTATATACTAATAAAAGTAGTTTAACCCCAAAATGTGACGACCACGTTCTAAACTAGTTTTGGAAAGTGGACTTGAAAGGCAAAATACCTTTTTACCCTTGAAGGTTGTAGCTAACCTTTGAACTCTCTCCCTCCGTACCTGTGATCGATGGTTTGCGAGAGGAGATCCAGTGGGGTTGAAGAAGAGGAGAAGGGGTTTAGTGTGCTCTCAGATTTAGGCGAGCATCCTATGTTTGATTATGATAGATTGACGCAAGACCTGGTCGTCGTGGCCGAACACTCCCTCTAGCACAAGTTCAAACATTAATTACACGAGTTCCCACCAGAAGAAGGAAAGAGCCACCGGTAAAAAAAAATAAACTAGTGTTAGATTATTATTATTATTTAGCACCGCGTCTTACTACCCGTTCGGGTTATACGCTTTGAGTACTAATTAAGCTAATGGGTTAGGAATTGAGAAGGTTGAATTAAAGGAAGCCAACCCGCATTTGCGTGGAGGGGGAGTGGAAAACCATTTAGGGAAAACCACCGCCCATTTCACCCGACCGAGATTCGAACCTCGATTTCCCCGTCCTCAGCAGTAGGGCTCAACAAGACTAGCGCGTTAGCCAACTACGCCACCGAGGCGGATAAATAGCGGTAGAGAATTGACGCGCAAGGACAAAGATTCCGGTTTCAATTTTTGTTTTGTAATTTATATTCAACTTAAATAAGGTCCGACACTAGTTCAGTCGGTAGTGTGTCTGCGTACTGAGCTAAGATTCCCGGGTCAGATTATCGGCATGGCCGAAAAATTGGTGAAATGTGGGTTTACCACTTTCAACGTGATGGATGAATTAACTACTTAGGGCTGGATGTTTTGTTTGATATCGATTAAAGTTATTTTATAAAGTCGTATGCTGAAGTTGGCATCAGAAACTGCACGTTAAATATCTCCAATAATGAACAGTTGAATTTAGTTATCTGGTTTGATCCTGTGTACAAAAATCACTTATCAGTTAGAGATAAATTATAAACTAGATTATTTTTTATTAACGTGCAATTTCTGCGGCAATGTACAATGTGTTATGTTAAAAATAAATGTATAACAAAATAAAGAAAATTAACAAAACAGTGCCAAACATGAATGTTTGTAAAGGAATTGTCTGAAAAATAAAATAAAATATTTTAATTTAAAATTTACTTCAAGACACACTCCTGCATTTATTATCTTATAATATTATAAACGGAAAAGAGATTTTGAAAATTTTGTTATCAGTTAACTTGAATTAAATTTTATTTTTCTCCGAAAAACCGTTGTTATTTATCAATTAGGTAAAATAAATTACATATACCCATTTTTAAAATAATACATATCAAGGCCATTTTCGTAAAATTTTGAAATTCTAAAAGTCTATCATTAAAAACACGTGTGATTATAGACCTCAAATTAAATTCAAAGGGAACTATAAACAATATTTTAATTTCAAAGTAGTCAAGGCTAACCGTTCGAACATCCTTCTTTAAGGCTCAAGGATGTAAATAAAGAGAAGGTATAATATTTTACGTTTTATGGACCTACGTAAAAACTACTAAAATAAAGAAGGGGATGTTGGATTGGGGGAGACGGGGGTGGGGGGGAACGTTCGAAACTAAACTAATTGCCATCATTTCCTTTAGACATTGATCACAAGCTTGGAGTAAAACCTCTAGAAACATCCTCGCTTGGTTTCCAACATTACACACTCACTTTCTCCTCCTCCTTTTGAAATTGTCTGCCAAAAAAAACCCCACGGAATATAGGGTGAGTAAGGGGGGAGGGGGAGGCTACATGGTGGGTAGGCAGGACACGGGTAGGGGGGGGACGAGAGGCAAGGGGGTGTCTCACACATACACAGCACCCCTAAGGGCTCGAAAACATTCATCTCGAGATCCTTTTCCCCCTCCCCCTTTAACCGAAAGAAGATCAAGCTTTACTTTTCGCTTCAGGGGGTCAAAGGAAGGGGGGGGGGAGTATATGGTCGCAAGGGTGATGGGAAAGGGGAAGACGAGGGCAGTAGATTGGGAAAGATTCCAACAATCGTGCAGAATGAAAGAAAACGAAAGGAGCAACGGTCATGAGTCTGTAGCCGTGCGAAACCTTCAAAGCCTATTCCTCTCCCCCCTTCCCTCTCTTATCCTTTCCTATTTTTTTTATTCTTAAAACTAGTGCTCTTTTCCCTCAATTTTCTCTGCTACTATCTTAGGGTTTTTTCCCCGCTTCTATCTTAAGACAAGGTGCTCGTTCCCCCTCTCTTTCTTTTAAAATTATCTTCAAGTTTCCTGCTCTTTACATTCTGTTTCTTTAAGAGGTCGTAAAAGGCAGAAAGCATGGCAAGTAGTAATGAGAGAAGGGCACTTGCTAAGGTGCAGGGAAGGTTAGACGATAAGGGTTAGGAGAGGAAGATAAGTATCTGCTGTCGAAGACGTTAACGAGACAATAAAGTTTAAAGTTTTATCAGTTCCCAACCATAAAAAAAAGTGTATGTCAAAATTCGTTGATTCAGAATTCTGTATACACTATGAGGTAATTTTATCACTTATAAATCAAATATAATGATGCACCGTACAGAATTTATCTCTATCTTTAAAAAAAAAACACAGATATTTACTAAAAACTCGCAATATTTGCGGAATGAAATAATATACATAATTGAAAAAATTGTCTACCAAATAGCATAAATGAAATATTATAAATTATGGACTGTCACAACACTGATGGAGAAGACTATCTTTATCCACCAAGGTACATAATAAAATTTCAATTTCAAAGTGCTCAAAAAATTAAAAAAACAACAACTTATAACTCCAAAACTATCGGTTTTATACAAATATATTTTAGCTAATAAATATATATTCGATTAGTTCTACAACTTTAAAATGATTTGTTATTTTTTACCTGAAATAGTTGTGGATACAAGATCAAAATTGGAGAGTTTCACCTCTGTAAACTACCCCTAAAGCGAAATCGTTGGAGCGAATTTTGAGAAAATCGATTTAATCTCTTTGTGCCTTTAAGTTAACAACCCCTTTATTTTACGTACATGGGTATCTAATTCCAAAAACATCTAGGGAGAAATCTTATTAAAATCTTTGATACCAGGTTTTAGACCTATAGGTAAAAAATTGTTTTGGCTCTAGGCCGATATATAGATAGACAGCATCACAAAAAAAAAACTTTTTTCGTTTACAGGGCTCAAGATATATGAAAATTTTCAAAATAGAGAGTTTAATTTTTTTTAACGATCTCAATACTGCTCTTTTCGAGGAGCCGAGATACAATAAATAGTGTAGCAAATACACACAACTTAATACGAGTTTTTGTTCATGTGGGCTTAACTCTTTCAAAGTATCGTACTATTAGATCAAATCAAATTAGATCAGATCAAATGCTTAAAATTAAACGCTTATGTTGCTAAAATAAAAATCAGATAACCCACAACAGTGACCGCATGGTTTAAGGTGCTACTTCCACAACAGACTAGACTGCCGATGACTGGAAGACCTAGTTTCGAATCTCGGTCGGGTGTACTATGGGGTGTTTTTATCTAAAATGGCAAATGCGGAAACACTTCCTCTTAATATAACCGTCCTCATTCCTAAAACCATTAGCGTAATTAATACATAAGCGTATAACCTAAACAGATAGTAACACATGGTTCTAAATAATAATAATTATAAAAATCAATAATGTAAGTATATTCCCGGTTTCAAATTTGTTCTGTTTCTCAGTAGGTATTCCCTTCAATTGGTCGACCACTTCAGGCATGAAGGACTGTACCAATTCTATTTATATTCTATAGCTACATACATAATGTAGTATTGTGATACTGTATTGTTGTAGGCTATGTTGCGTGACATTTTGTATTTAATATTTTTTGCCTCTTCAACTGTTGGTAAGCATTCAAATACAGTATAATGAAATATAAAAATGTATAACTTGGCTCTTGAAATTTAATATTTTATTTACACATTCTCTGTTATTAATAATATATATTTTTAGCAATGCGCCATACTACCAGTCCTATATCCACGCAAATATAATGATAGTTAAGTCTCTTAGTGAAAGGATTTTGAAATAAACTTAAAATTAACCATTATGTAGGGTATACAAATTAAAGTTTTAAATTACTTATTGATATTGATTACAAATGTGTTATGCACATTATAATGCTTTTTCTAAAATTAAATGTAAAGATATAGAAAAAACTTTAGTTGTTAAGGGAATGTGTGTTTTATGTGTAATATTATAAAAACATGTTTTTGACCAAATCACAAGTTAAACATATGTTCTCCGTAAAAAAAATGTTTGTCAACTTTCCCCTCAAAATCTTTCGCCCCATAAGTTTGTCAACTTTCCCCTCAAAATCTTTCGAACCAAATAAAAAAAAAATCTAGAAACTTTTCTCCAAAAGTTCGAAACTACTTAAAACTCTCTTTATTTCCAAAGTTAACTTCTTCCCCAAATCTCTGGTGAGTGCAGAAACTTTATTTTGATAGTCTTCATTTGTACCAAGTGGGCGTTTATATTTTATCCTACTTCTTTTTTTATATCATTGTGCTTTTAGAAAGTAAAAAATATATATATAGAAAGTCTCTCCTACTTTCTCATCTCCCGAAAGAGCCTTTCTCAAATAATGAACTGATATGTTCTTCTCTCTAAAAAAAAAGATTTCTCTAGAGAAAAAAAAAATTCCCAAAGACACACACTCATTCACATTCAAGTACACACATTAATAAGCACATGTATTTTATATCACCACATCTTACTATCGATTCAGATTATATGTTTGCGTGTTAATTAAGCTTATGAGCTAGTGTTGATAAAGGCTGAATTTAGAGGAAGTGTACACACATTTGCGTAGAACCAGAGAGAAAGAGAGTGGGAAACCATTTAGAAAAAAAAACCACACCCGGTACATCCGATCTGGATCGAACCATGATCATCGGCAGTCTAGTCCATGGTTTATACACTCACATAATCCTTTAAGGTGGGCGTGTAGAGAACGCGAGGAGAAAAGGTTGGGGTTTTTTGGCAGTTTTTATAACAAAACGTTTTATTGTACAAAATATATCAAATATTATTCTGATATAAAAATAGATTCATTTTCTTCCCGTGGTGATGTCAACAGTTGATTAATATTTGTCAAGAGCATAGAGACATTAGATGAGAAACTTTTTAAATTAATAGAAAAAGTTGTCATTAAATTACCGGACATCATTAACAGATATTCAACAACTGCTGATATCAACAATTACTCTAATCATTCAGTAGAACTAATATCAGCCAGGTATCAACGAAAATACAATCCTACGTGAGGAATGTAAGGTAAAACCTTTGTAAAATCAAATTATCATAAAAGTTCTTTAAAATAAAATACTAACATATTTTTTGGCCAAAATAATTGATATCAATGTAATATTTTATAAGTACTGACACTATCTACCAAAAGTTACAACTTCAAATCATTGACTTGACATATGGCTATATGAAAGTGGATATAGTCTGCGAATATATGTCATATAAGGCCTTTACTATGAAAATTATACCATTTTAATGATCAAATGAGGACAAAGCTGGTGATAGCAAATCAAAGTAACAGTTTTAACAAGCTCTGCATAACCTGGCAACATTACACGCCTCGTAAAGGTTCTCTTGTTGCCAAGGAGAGGGAGTACAGCATCCCTACCATTATGGTTGAGTGCCCTCCCCCTCCTTCCCCTTTACTTCCCCTCATCACGTGCCGTTTTCTTGGGCCACATGTGTGCAACATATTCAATTAGTTGATTGAACAAAAATTGGTATGAAAGGATTCCCCCCTCTTTAACCCTATATCTAGCACACAAATACAGTCCAATTTTCATTAGAAGGGTCTAATCTGACATCTAAAAAAGTTACTAAATCTACTCTCACGTATTCATACGTCAATATTACGTGATATGAATATGTCACTTGTGTTATAGTTTATATTATCGCGACCTATAAAATAACACTAATAATATGGTAAAATGTTATCAATGTAGACCAAAAAAAGTTTTTATTTTCTATGAAAATTGGACTGTGCACACAACACTCTTGGGCGCATGCGAATATCATTAGAGCATCTCGTGGGGTTGTGAGGGAGAGGTTGGGGGGGTATATCTAGCACACAAACACAGTCCAATTTTCATCGGAAGGGCCTTATCTGACATCTAAAAAAAGTTACTAAATCTACTCTCACGTATTCATACGTCAATGTTACGTGATATGAATGTGTCACTTGTGTTATAGTTTATATTATCGAGACCTATAAAATAACACTAATAATATGATAAGATGTTATCAATGTAGCAAAAAAAGTTATTTTCTATGAAAATTGGACTGTGCAAACAACACTCTTGGGCGCATGAGATTCTCATTAGAGCATCTCTAGGGGTTGTGAGGGGGAGGTTGGGGAGAACGAATACTCTATTGGGATAACCTGGTTCAATCCCAACTGATTATTAAATTGATTTTCTATTTGTATTTTACCTGGTTCGGTTACAAACGCTCCTCCTATCAGGATATTTAATACAACTCCCGTTTCCAGAAGAAAATAGCTGG
This sequence comes from Timema californicum, assembly GCA_902141385.1. NCBI lineage: Eukaryota > Metazoa > Arthropoda > Insecta > Phasmatodea > Timematidae > Timema > Timema californicum. Next base: position 572,964 of record CABFOW010000042.1, on the reverse strand, counting down.
GTACGTAGTCTAAATGTCAGGACCGTTCTAATGTGGTTTGCCGGTGACAGGGACGCTGGGGTTTGATTCCCAGCAGAGTGTACTCAGGGTGTTGATCTTCTGAATGGTTTCTCTCCTTCTATCTATCTTTATATCTCCTCTTCATCTTTGTACATCTCCTCTTCATCTTTGTACATCTCCTCTTCATCTTTGTACATCTCCTCTAAGACTATATATCTCCTCTAAGTATGTATCTCACATCTACACCTCTTTCTCTATCTATATCTCTCTTTTTATTTCCCTCTCTCCCAACAAATGGGTATGGTGAGGTCAGGGGATATTTTTCCTATTAATAAACTTCACCTATACTCCCGTCCTCCCCTCATTAGTGTAATTAAAATGCGAGAATCATGAACAGGTGACAGATACAACGAGGTGATACATATTCATTCCGGCGCCAGAGTTGCGTGTTGTATAGGTTAATTGTCAGCTCGTAATTAATTGTGTATATTGATACAATGATGATATGGTAAGAAAATTAACTTTAAATTTTCTATCCTTTTTTAACTAACTTTTTAATATCCCAGTGCCTTACTACCCATTTGCATTTAACGATTATGTACGAATTACGCTGATCAACTAGAGATGAGGAATTTGGTATTTAAAATTAGTGTACCCATATTTGTGTGGAGGGATGGTGTAGAACCATTTATTAAAAACCACTCTCAGTACACCCGACCGGGAATCGAAACCCGTTCTCCTTACCAGTCTATTGCAAGATAAATGCCTTATAGCAGGTGTGCCAAGCTCGTTTGATCAAAATGGCCCAATAGAAAACTGGAAATATTGTGGAGACCGTATTTCTGAAAATCGAATATTCTCATCAAGATTATGTAAAAAAAAGAAAAGAAAAATATTAAAATCTTGATTTTTCAAAAGTAAAATGTCTGCTCTCCGCGAGTCCTTCAACAATCAACATGGGTATCTATTGGGTTCCATCGAGGAGCCTTTAAAAAAATTCATTTTAAACATGATTCCACTATAGAGAAGACACAAATATCCATCTCGAGTCAATCGGCCAGCTTCCACAAGGCTAGGTTAAAGTAGCAACACAACCCCCTCGTCACAAAACTCTACATCAGAAAGAGCTTACGCAAACTGAACATTAAGATTGCAATGGTCTCTTTATGACGAACGTGTTAAAACTAAGTCTTTAACAACCGCACATTTGTAAGTGTTTTCAACAACGAGCCATTGACACTAGAGAACCCCAGTGTTGATGGAATCAACCTGGCACAAGGAGCAAAACTTCTGTAAGGCTGAGGATCTATCGGTATACTTGTTTGTGATCAGGCCTTAGTTGCGGCACCCACGCACAGGGTAGTAGTGAAGGTGGGGGTGGAATGGAGGTGGCACCACCTCCACCGCCACTCATTACAGAGCAGTCGAGGGATAAAGTGCACCCCTTCATTAGCGACAGGTATCACGTAGCCCCACTAGAGGAAATAATGTACGGGAGAGGGAAGTGGAGGAAGGAGAGGTCAAGTTGAGGGGGGAGGAAGGAGAGGTCAAAGTTGAAAGAGGGACAACACTGGTGGGATGTAATCTTCTACCTTCGCGATAGATCACGGAACAAGGTGGATGGGATGTACCCTCTCCTTACTTTTAAACAAACTTGTACCTGCTTCAGTGGCCGCATGGTTTAAGGCGTCACTCTTGCAATATACTAGACTGTAAAATGAGACAAAGATTGGGGTTCAAATCAAGTAGGGTGTGTTTTCCTAAAATTATTTTATACTCCACTCCCACGCAAATGCAAGTTGCCTTAATCTAAATTAAACCTACCTCGTCCTTAATTCAGTAGCGTAATTGGTACATTTTTAGACAACTTTTACATGTAGTAAGACGCGATGCTTACAAAAATCTAAACTGAATAATAAAGTAATTTCTGTCACGTAAACAGTTACCCGGTTATATCGCCGTCGGTTATACCCGGATTCAGGAATATCCGGCTCTTCCTTTATTGTCATACCTTTGAAAGGTAAGGTTATGGAAAAATCTTATCTTCAATTAGTATTTAATTATTTTGAACCGAATGACTATATCAGCACAAGAGAATTTCAATGAGCGAGAGCGAAAGGGCTTACCCATTTTGCTAGAAAAATATTTTAACATACCTTCCATGGTTCTTTTATTTGACACACTCGACAAGGGTTCAATGGCTGCACTTCCCCTCCGAAGGAAGTTGTGCTACAAAATTTTAATCTCTCCGAGAAAAAGCCATCAACCCCGGTTGGGTTTGGACTCACGAACATCGGGATGATCATGAACAAAATGGTTCTATCATTAAAAAAAATTAGAGACTTTTCATATACGTTGCTAAATATTTTTTATAATATTTTTATGGTGACTTAATTTATTGTTTTATGTGAAAAAGAAAGATTTATTGGAAATAATTTTAGGTAGACCGCCTTTATGGTCTAGTGGTTAGGGTTCCTGGCTACAAAGCCCGAGACCCTGGGTTCAATCACCGGCACTTCCAGGTTTTTTTCTGGGAACCAGTGGGTTCTGAACCGGGGTCAACACAACCCCTCGTGAGCATAAATGAGAAACTACTTGAAAAATAAGCAGCGTCTTCGGTTTAGAAAACCGGGATTAACCGCCAAAAGGCTCGTTGTGCTGAACAAATAGCATCCTCCATCAACAAATGTTGGCACTATCTTCGCCAACATGCTGCAGTCACTCGGTAGCCATATCGTGCTTACGTGCCATTTATGAAAACCAGCCTCAATGCACCCGACCGGGATCTAACGACGATCTTACCGTCTTCAGCAGTCTAGTCCTACACGAGGGTAGCGCGCTAGACCACGCGGACACCGAATCGGGTGTTTTTTTATTAATAAAAAGATTTATAAGAGAGATAAATAACTAAGGCGTTAGTTATTTCAGGGGGAAAATGATATTTATTAAGTTATTGTTTCATATATTTCTAGTCTAGAATATTTAATATTATCTAGTCCTAAGTTTTGCTAACAAACCAATTTTCCGTGTTCATCTATTCAGGTAGTCTTAAAACTAATTTGGAGTTTTATGTTTACACAATTTTCAGTACGATTTTCAGAGGCTAGCCAATCCCCTCCCCCCCCATTCGATCTGAGATGCTGGGTTATTCGTATGCCAAGAGATCGTTTGACTCCCGAGACTAGACTTGTAAATACGGCCACCAGGATGTGCTACCGTCGATAGACTGGTGTACATCAATGCCACCTAAAAAGGTGCGGCCATCTGATGAGTTTTTTCCTCGCTACTCTCGACAAACAGGAGAATACTATGATTTGGTTTGGGAGAGGACCACTGGGTTGAAGGTCATGGACCGGAGGGTGGAGTTGGAAGGAGGGTTCTAACCGCAAGAAAAAGGTGGGTTTTTATTTTCTAAAAAATGAAACCTGTTAATCACTGGGGGTGTTTCTTCTCATATACTTCCGGCTTCCAGCTAGAATTATCCGGTATGATGGTTAGAATAAATCGTGATTTTCAACCACTTTTTATAGATGGGACTATACAAAGAGTATTTATTTAAAGATATTAAACTGTGAAACACCTTATAAAATAAATATAGATGTTGAATAGAGGGATTAGCGAGCCATGTCTAGACCATTGAGCGGATGGGTGTGGATCGAAGGACAAAGCAATTATATGAAGGTAGAGTGTGTGAACCAAAAGGGAGGGGTAGGTCATGTAAGACGCGGCTAAATGTTGTAGACGAATGTGTGGTACAGCGCATTGCTTAGAACTTAACTGTCCCGCATGTAAATACTTAAACGACATTCGAAAATGTGTGTAAGGCTTTACTTGTACAGCAGTTTGATTAGCATAGCTCTTGGCGCAAGCTAAATTTTACAGTGTATTCGAGGCTCCCTGCATCCCCGCCTAAAGTGTTCTAATTTAATCTATGGGCCCCGGTTAGATCCCCAAGAAGTTAAGCCGCCTTCAGTCTGGGAAAGGTTAGAGATGACTGAACTAATTCTGTAGTAAGTTCTAATTTAGTTGATATGTGGCGGTGGTCACGTAGTCTATATCATAAATCTTGCTAATTGACTGGCTCGTCTGTTAAGAGGAAGTCTAGGATCGAACCTCATCCGGGTCCAACGGGCGTGGTTAACCATATGGTACATATAATTGTGTTTATCCCATCCCATTTTAACGCTAATGTGGGCGCCATTACTCTAAGCCGCCTTCTAATAATGTATCCCTTATATTAAGGTAACACACAACTTTGTTAGTGAGTTTATTAATTCAAAATACCTTTGTTCAAATTGTTTATAAAAAATCAAAGAAATCATTGTGTCAAAGAAAGATACTTAATTTCTTTAATAAAATGTATAACATTTTAAAAGTTCCATAAATAATGTTTTAAATTGAGAGGGATCGCCAGCTAGCATGCCTTGGTAATTCTGGTATATAAATTGGTAATTTAAAACAATATTAACCCCAAGAATGCATTTTAAAATGACAATTTTAAATTGCCACAGGCTGCCTCTTCAGGTGCAGTAGCTTAATGTGTCATTAAAAGCTAGTTTTGAAATATCTTGCGTTTTCTGTGATTAATCTCAACAATTTAAATTTAACCATCACTGAGCTAAATACTTACTATCCCTCCTAATATAAACCATAATCTCTCTCTCTATCTATAAAAGCGAAAAGCCCTGACTGACTGACTGACTGATCACTAATTCTCACACTTGCCACAAAGCTAGAGGGCTGAAATTTAGCACAGGTGTTTCTTATAAGCTAATTAGGAAAAGTAGAGATGTTTCATTCCGATGTTTGGGGATTAAGAGGGTGAAATCAGGGTAACTACCCTAATCAACAATATTGCTTTATTAACTCTTTCTAAGCGTTTAAAGGGTAGTAATCTGATCAGTTTTTTCTAATAATTAGAAGAAATATAGCAATTATTTTTAACCACATATATGCTTCTAAGGGGTGGAAAAAATGAATACAGACAATTAATTAAAATATGCAATTTCATTTTAATATGCAACTCCAAGATAGGTAGAAGTTTGTATTTTATATTTTGTTGATTTTTGTGGTGTTTATAGTGTGAATGAATGAGAGGGCCCGGCCCGGGGTGGTGTTTGTGGCGGAGATTGTTGGGAGGGGGGGGGGAGACCTGTCCGGCCACACTCAGCTGATAACACCCCAGGTAGTAGGCAATATCCCGCGCGAAGAACGGGGATTCAGCTAGTTATAAATAAAATGCTATATTTGTTTTGCTTTTGGTTGATCAAATTAACGGTACATTAATTATGTTTAGCTTTTATAATGATAACATTTTAGCATTATTAAGAGTCACTGAGCTACTTTGTTAATCCCTAATCTAGCTAAATATTTAGAGGGGGTGGTTTAGATATTGATGTAACGAGACTTTGCAAAGAAACGAGCCGGTAATTACTTGATGCGACCAAGAAATCCTTTCCCTCGAATATCGTGCCACAAGAAAGCCGGCGGTAACTTTGCTCACTAGAGTAAACCCCCCCCCCCCC
>CABFOW010000042.1:529887-551071 GCA_902141385.1 Timema californicum | reverse complement strand
TGCCCGTTACCCACTGTGGTATCATAATTATATAAGCTTCACAACCCCCCTCACCCCCCACGCTGCCCGTTACACACTGGTATATAAGAATTATATAAAGATATTTAAAAAATGTCTAAAAATTATAGAAAAATGTTAAGGGTGGACAACCCTTATCACTAAGGGGTATGAAAAATAGATGTTGGCCGATTCTCAGACCTACTCAATATGCTCACAAAATTTCATGAGAATCGGTCAAGCCGTTTCGGAGGAGTACGGGAACGAACATTGTGACACGAGAATTCTATATATAAGATTGATTCATTACTCGACGTATGGATGTAGTAAAATAGTTTTAGTAACTTTTATTATAAATATCAGAGGACATATACCTTGTCGTGATCTAACTAATAGAAGTAGGGAAATTGAGTTTTAAATCTAGGGAGCTCATTATATTGGTAGAATCGATTTGCTATTCAAAGTTTGTTTGTAATGTGCTACTACAGCCCTCTCTTTGTAAATTACAAAAATAGCATATTTTAAGAACGTAACACCTAAATCGGTGGCCGCATAGTCAAAGGCATCACTCTTGGCTTAGACTAGAATGTCGATGACGGGAGATCGGGGTTCGAATTCCAGTCGGGCGTATTGAGGGAGGTTTTTACTAAATGGTTTTTCAATCTCCCTCCATCAAATGCTCTCTGAATGCAACTTACTCACCCCCAACTCATTTAGTTTAGTTGGTACATATTTGTATAACCTTGAGGTGGGATTGAAGGGGACGAGAGAAAAGGCCAGTGTTTTTCTAATTTTTCTAACAAAACATTTTTTTGGCCAAAATAAAATATTGCTTCAGTAAAAGATTATAGTTAAATTTTCTTCACATTTTGATATAAACAGTTTTTGAATATCTGTCAAGGGTGTTGTGGAATTTAATGAGAACATTTTCCTCTTCATTTAGAAAGTTTGTTAAATAATGTCACCATGCTCATGACAGATATTCAACAACTGTTGATATCATCATATTAAGAAAATTAAACTACATGTTTGTATAGAAGCAAAATTTTATTTTATTTTGGCAAAAAAAAGTACGGTATCGCCATAAAAACCGCAGAAACACTTGCCATTTCTCGTGTCCCCTTTCATACCAACTTAACAGATAATAAAGAAGCTGTATTAATAATAATAAACTGATAATATTTGGGCTTGTTTCGAGGTAATATGGCTTGGATGATTTTGCTGCGAACGCTTCCTTTGCGATTTCATGTTCTGTCATCCCTCCCTCCCCCCTCGTCCACCACAACCTTCCTCTACCAGAACTGCGGCAGAGAGTATGTGGACCCTCTGTTATTTCCATTTCCTTCTGGACGAACGAGTGGTACGGAAGTCGGATATTACTCACACTTTTTAAAGAGGGTTACGATACGTTGGAACCATTTCGAGTAGGTAGAGTGGTACGAAAATAAATGGCACGACACATTCGAACGGAGCTTAGGTTGTCCTCTTTTATAGCATATTTAATAACAATTATTATGATCGAGAAAAAATATATCTCAAGATAATGATGAATATTTACTATTTATGTGAACCTGAAACCTAATAGGTGAATTTTACCATTCTGTCTGTCCCCACATCTGTCTGATCTAAGCTACCTGAACAGATCTAAATCCATTTGATGGATTTTGTTTAAACTTGATATTTAAATTGTATAGGACTACATAGCCTGTATATTGAACGTTTTTGATTTTGACACTAGCCCTAAAATTAAGGATAGATTACTAATAAGTGATTTATATTTTAATCAATTTTTTTTATAAGAGCTGTAGCGATTTTATTTTTAAATACATCTCTAAAATATGTTTGACAAGAGAAATTGCACGGTATCAATGGTTTTTGGCCACACGTTCATTTAAGGGTAGTTAATGGTGGTTAAGGGTGGTTAACGATTTTATTCAAAATATAAATCTGAGGGCTGTATGGTATGAAAAATAACACTGTACCTTGTTTATGGGGTGAACATTCGTTTATGAGTGATTAACTAGTGACTGATTTTTCAAAAAACATGACATTTTTTATAAATTACTTAAACGATTTGGTTCCAAATGGGTATCTTGGGAGTTAAAAATAACGAAGGCTAGGCATTCCAGTCTTGAGCTCATCTTAAAGATCGTCGATTCGATCCTGGTTAGGGCAGTAGTGATCTATTAATTCGCAGGTTTTTCGATATTAAGTGACTGAACTATTGGTTTTTGAAGGGACTCTTGCCCCTGTTTTTTTTCTCTTTAGTTCCTTGTTCCGGCGTGCAGCCATATTGATCTATTTAATTAAACACACACGTAGGAACGTAGAAGAGGTTTTCGTTTTGACTGTTACTTGTGAACTCTGATTGGCCTTGAGTTTTGTGTTAAAACACAAATGAACGTGTCAGTGATCATGTTCAGTTCTTTCTTCGAGCCAACCCCTCCATAACGCGTCTATTGTGACGCGCCCCAAGTCTAGTGTCACGAACCACTGATGTAGGTCTCCCCACGATAAGATCTACAAGTAGGAGTGGGTGCAGTATATGCTTTCTTGTATAGCCTATTTCAGGTTGTGAAAAAATTCAAAATAAGCCATTAGTAGATAACCCCTTTATAATAATTCCTCTGAAAAACAAAATTATGATAATAATAAGAAACACTCTTTTTAGATATAAATTTTGACCAAAATCAATAGTTTTTTTTTACTATTAATTTACATATAGGTCTTTTGTATATTAATCTAAAATGATTTTTTTTAAATAAAAGGAACATCTATTATTATTTTCATATAAAAACACTTCCCAAATACCCATTTTGAACTAAACGAAAGAGCTATTTTTTTAAAAAAACCTAAAAGTAAACTTCCTGTAAAAAAATTCATTTATCTAAAAACAAATATATATTATTGCTATTTGTTATTTAAAACACTTCTCAGGAATCCATTTTAAATCAAATCGTTTAGAATAAATATTCAAGAACCTATTAGACTACTATGCTTATAAAATTAAGTTAAACGTATTCATTGAAGAAAATTTTTATTTACTTTGCCACCAAAACGAATTTAAAAATATTTTTATCTTATTTCATTTGAGTTTTTTTTAACGTGCACGTTTTGAAATAACTGATATTAGCACACCAGAATTTCTATGAGCGAGAGCGAGAGAGCCTACCAATTTTGCCTGGAAAGTTATTTTAACATACCTTTCAGTGTTATTTTACATGCCACAATCGACATGGGACCGACGGCTTTACTTATACCCCGAAGGAAGTTGTGCCACGAAGTTTTAACGCTCAAGAAAAATATGTCGACCCCGGCTTGGTTTGAACCCACGAGCATCGGGTCCTGAGGATATTGATTTTATCTCACGTTTCCTTCTAGCCCACTTTTTTTCTTAACACCGCGTTTTACTACTCATTCGGGTTGTACGCATATGTACTATTATTACACTTATGGTTTAGAAAGGTTTAACTGAAATAAGTGTACCCGCCTTTGCGTGGAAAAAGAGTGGAAAACCACTTAGAAAAAACTTCAGTTCACTTGATCGGGATCGAGCCCCGATCTGCCCGTCTCTAGCAATCTAGTCCAACACGAATGTAGTGCGTTAGACCATGCGGCCACTTTTAAAATCCCGACAGTAGCTGAGGCAATAGTCCAGTTAAAGAACCGATAACCACTCGTGGAAAAGAATTGTCATTAAAACATTTTTAAAACACTATGCTTGTACCAAAGAGTGATGAGAAAACTAAAATTGTTAATTTGGTGAAGAGAGGAGAAGAAGGGGAGAGAGAGAGAGAGAGAGAAAGAGGAAGCGAGGAATAGAAATAGAAAGTAAAATTAATACATATGCCAAAAGCACTCTGTACACAATATTTATGAAAGCTAACTTTCATGCAATTAGGTTTTCATTTCCGTGTGCAAACAAAAGTGGAGGATTTTTGGTGGGGTTGGTTGGGGAGGGGGAGGGGTGAAGGTGGGGAGAAGGATTGTACGAGGAGGTATGCCAACAAAAAAAAATTGGGGGGGGGGGAGCAGGGCCTCGCACGCGTACAAAGGACAAACTTTTGTCCTCACTGCTTGTGCAATGTGGTTTTGTCTCGCTTAGATATTCGCAGAGTTATTCATAGAGAAAGGTATCTAAACTAGAGGTTGGACACTCGAATCCTTAAGGTTATTCTAGATTCAAGGATTGGAGACAATGTCAAATTCGAGACTCAGATTTTAAAAAAAATCGATTTATTCAATTGAAATTTGCTTTAGAGCTGTAAAACTGATTATTGGTGTTTCAGAACCAATTATAATTATAGGACGAACTTAAATACCAGGCCTCAGATCGGTAATTTAACCCTTATCTGATTGCATAAATGTTATAATAAATGGAGAATAAGAAATAATAGTAACATTTAGTTAATATTTCTATTTTCTACCATCCCATTATATTTTTATTTCCGCTTATGTTCATTTTACTTCTTCCAAGATTCGGATTTGAATTCGGTATTTGAATGTAAAGTGGAGATTCGGGTTCGTAAATTAATGAATCTGACCCAACTATAATTTGATCACTCCAATAACTTTCATATATTCATACAATTTGTTGGGAATTAAGTTTGTGAGGCGTATGTTAGCTGTCACGAGGAGAAATAAGATTAGGATCGAAGTTATCTGGGAAAGAGAGGGGAACGTAGACACATTCACTAAATACGTGCTAGAGTTGTGATATGAAATAATATATGTTGTCTTAGCAACACTACACTAAATTATTATTATTATTATTATTAGCACCACGTCTTACTACCCGTTCGGGTTATACGCACATACGCTAATGTGTAATGGTAGGGTGATTGTGAGATGAAATGGAGGGCCTACAGTTTAACGTGGAATCCGAACCACGGTGGAGGCCTGGCATTCCCCACATTCACAAGATATCTTGTCAGAGGTGAAGGAAGGATTTGATAATCAGATAAACCTGTGCCGGGACCGGGGATTGAACCCCGGCCGCCAGCATAGAAGTCCGACACCTTACCCCTAGACCACCAGGTCACCTTCACTACATTAAAGAGCACTAGTTTAGAATCATTGAGAAAAGATGAACATATGTCCATCAAAGAGCATAATAAATAATAAATATGTTTTCAAAGAACTGTATAACAAATGTACTTTGACTTTTAAGTTTACTTAAAATGTATTTTTGAAAAATTTCTTCGAAGCTTTAATACTCAATATGAGAGAGTTTGTGAACTTGCGTCATAAAAAAAAAATTTAAAGAAGAAAATGACATCACCTAGCTCTATAATAATTGTTTTTCCTCTTTTCAAATACTTCTTATTATTTGTTTTTAATTACGAGATTCCGTTCTTTAGAAATAATCCTCATTGACTCTCTCAAAATGGATTTAATTAAAGGCACTAATTAATTTATTTCTGTAGTTTCATCGTTAATTAATACGCCATCTTAATATTTTAACTCGCACACTATAAAGTTCAAATAGTTTATGTTGTTTATGTGTCTATTTTGAGTAGTCTATTATTTATTTCTAACACACCAGTGGATAGTTGTTTTTTCATCATATTTAATATTTTACAACTGTAGCCAGTTTCGCATTATTATATTCATTAAAATGAATTACTTGGAATATCTGTTATCAACATTTTTTATTTGTTTTTTTAGAATATATAATTTTTGTTTTGATTTAAATAAAGTACTTATCAAACATCCTTGATTTATGATCTATAATTAGATATTTTTAGTGATAATTTAAATTTCTATAGAAACTTGAAATATGAGCTTTTATTTAACTTGAGATGTGATTTGTTAAAAAAAAATAGGGTGAACCAAGAATAAATCTATTGCGGAAACAACAATAGAGATTCATTTATTGAAAAAGCTAATGGAGGTATCTGAACCCAAATCACCCATCAACATCTATTGTTTAGTCAAAGGGTACATGAAATGTGTTTTCCCTTTTCTGGTAATTTTCAACCAACAATGTTTTTGAGTGGCTGTAAAACAATCCCCACCATAAATAATAATTCCAACAAAATGTAGGACTACTTTTATAACGCAAATACTAACAAGAGAAGAATTCAAACGAATTTTAGGTTAAGTTTTGGAGGTTTTAAGCTCATTTTGTTAAGCCCCAATAACGAATTAAAATACCATACCTAAATATGTAAAGTGATACTATTAAGTTCAAGTAACCATTCAGCGTGTTCAAGTATTTTTTGGCCGGCAAGAAATCCAATTAAAACCTAAAAGATATTCCTCCCCTAGTATATATGTACCATTTCCTGCCAATAAACATTCATATCCGTCGATAAATCAAATTAAACCCCTTTTTAGAGGGAAATGGGGTGAAGGGATTCAGCCCATATAGACAGCACAGAGTCGTAAATATTTCAATAAAATGCAGATTTTATGATGTGACATCAGCATAAGAAATACTTACAAAACATTTATATTTCACAAAAACCCCATAAAACTGACACATGAAATGTATATAAAATAATTTTATTTGCGTTTCAGATATGTCTAGAACACATAATAGAAAAATAAATAAATAAAACTTAAGTTTCTGGTTTGTGTTTAGAACATCTTATTCGGTAGGTCGAGGTGTAATCATAACGGCCTACCCTTGGAATGTTTATCACGTGGTTTCATTTTACAGTTACTCTTATTGTTATTAATGGGCAAGTCGTTCAAATTTCATCCTCATTATTCTGTTCTCTTAATTTGGATAGATTATTTAACTAAAGGCTAATTTTGTAATTGTCGCGTGAGAATAAACAAATTAACAAAAATAGCTTACCTTTACTACGATATTGTATTATCTCTATACAGTTTAAAATAATTATAAGCCTAATAAACATTTAAGTGAATAAAATATACGCATTCGTGACTACGATTAGAAAGACGTTATTACACATTTGTTTTTTGGATTTAGATTTTCTCATCCCACCTCCTTCCTAATGCTGGTGCACTACTTCAAGATGAGCACTATCCTCACTACTTGGTCTGGATAGCTAGCAATACTTTAGTTTAATATAGTAACTTTTTTTTAGGTTGGCGTCTTATTACCCATTCTAGTACAAGTCACACTAATGGGCTCATAATGAGTAAGGTTTCATTTAGAGAAAGTGTATCCAAATTTGCGCAGAGAAAGAATAGTAAATCATTTAGGAAAATGCAGACTCAGTACATCCAACCGGGATCGAACCACGATGTTCCCGTCATCAGTAGTCTAGTATATTGCAAATGTGGCTAATAATAATAACCGAATTACTTCGAAAATCATATAAAACACACTTCAGATAAACATTTTCTACACAAATGTTAAGAGATAATTTTTCAAAATCTCAAATTTTCAAAATTAATCAACAGTAAACCACTCTTGAATATATTTTGTCTTAAAAATAAGTATTCCCTGTTGTATATTATATATAATCCATTTAGATCAAAACCAGTTTAACAGTTTTCGAAAAATTTGAATTTTTCAAACAATTTAATAATAAACTTCCCTTAAAAATGTTAGGATTAAAGGAATAGGTTGGAGGTAAGACCATAAAACATATAAATATAAAGCTTAAACTAAATCTCCCGAAACATTTTGGCTGTAGCCACAGATAACGATAGATAGACAGACTTGTAAGATAATATTTTTTAAATTCAAGGAGTACATAAAACTTTAAAATTAATTATAATCATGAAGTAGATTTTCAAACAATTACAATACTTTCTATGTATGATAAAGTAAACATAATAATTAGAGTATTAGAAAACATCAAAATTCTTAAAACAACTGAAATATAACTAACCTAGACGACTATTTTATTAAGGAAGTTAATTATTGTAACTTTGTAATGTATGAGAGCGAAAGCTTGTAGAACACAACTGGAATGATAACGTTGGCTTTAGGGCGAGGGGGGAGAGGGGGTGTGAGGGGGGAGGTTGATACGCCGGTGTGAACAATATCCATCACAGTGGAAATTCTGTCATGAATGTTAGCTTGAGCCTCTGTGTACTCTTCATTCCATTCTGATGATCACCAGAGGGGATAGCTTCCGCCTGGTTGCCTTTAACCCACTTTTCTCTTTTGGATCTTCATCCTTTCATTATACTACTCTTTCTCTCTTTGCCAGGGAAATCTCATAATATTTGCTCTCCCTATATTATATCTTTATTATGTTGGATATGTTTCCAAAATTGGTAATCGGTGGTCTTGAGTAGCTAACCTAAGGAAACTAGTGGATGATAAAAATATTAAGGCCCTTGGCCCTGTCGAGTGAAAGTCTAAACCATATTTTGTGGGATGGTGGGTGGGAGGCTTAAATGCGTGGCGTGGCTTCACGACCGACCAAAATATCCTTCCACGCCAACAAGAACAGATGGATCACGGAAACCGTAGATGGCGTTAGCTAACAAACAGGTCTTGCGGAAAAATCCTACGTTTGGAAATACCAGTTTTCTCGAGAACGAGTGAAATTTTTAAATTAATATTTTCAACACTCCTTCTAAGATAGTGTATCAATGTTTATTAGGTGTTACATTTTCTTATTTTTTTGTTATTAATCTTGCAGTTTTCTATTGAAAAATGTCGATTTTATTGATATTTGATCACTGTTAAAATTATAGAAAAGGTGTGTATATAAAAAGTATAACTTAATCAACATGCTTCTATTCTTTAACAAACCGTTTCCAAAAAGAAAATTTCCAAATAATAAAAATCCTTGAAGATAACGGTTTGTTCCCATGGTTCTGCATTTTCACGCCAAATGAAAAAGGCCAATCGCATTAAGGTAGTTCAACGGACGGTAAAATTATTAAACTTTATTGATTCTATAACATCATGGCAAGGAGTAAAGGGTTATCTTGTGAAAGATAGGAAGTAGAAATGTCTCAGCCCATTCCAGCAACACCGACAAGATAAAGAAGCCAGCGTCCGCTTTACCTGGGTGTGTCATAAGTTGAGAATATTTGACCCTCTGCCACGGCCTAGGATATCATGTTCTACTAGTAGGCGTTGTCTCTAGAATCGGTACAGTCAAAACAAAAAATAAAATGAAGTTTAAATTTCAAACCTATATTTGCGATGATCAATTATCAGGAGACATAATTAAAACGCACGAGTTGAGTTAGGTTAAAAAATCTAAATCAATTCTAAATAATGACATTGATTTTTTTTTAAATCATATAAAATCAAATTATCATGGTATAAAACAGAACAGTATTATATATAATTAACAGCTATGTCATTTTATCACTTTTGAACTATTTATACATAAAACATTATTTTATTTAACATATTAAAAATAGGTTTTTGTGTACACCTCGTATGCATGTTTAGTTTAACTAAATTTTAGCCATGTACCTTAATTACTTGACTTTACCAAAGGTAAGTAAAAAGCTTAAAATAGCAGTTTTGACCCCTTAAAACCCGTGAACTGTGATGATTTAAATCAACGAATCAATGTGTATATTATTGTTAAAACTGAGAAGTAAACTCTTATTGTCAAATGACCTTAAGTAACTGCATTGCTTTGATAAAAGAAGATATAAAACAATATTTTAAGAGTTAAACGCAATTATTATGAATATAACGCTTACTTTCTCTGATAAAACAAAACGTGGTATTTTTGTATTGAGCTAGTTCTATCCAGTCCACCTCATTACACCCTATCCCTATCTTGAGATAGTTCTAACCAGCTCACCTCGCTACATCCTATCTGTATCTTGAGTTAGCTATATCCAGCCCACCTCATTATTACAACCTATCCTTATCATGAGATAGTCTATCCAGTCAACCTCATTACACCATATCTTTATTAGGTCCACTCTAACACTATCCTCCTGTCTGAGTCTAGGTTTTCCTGATGGTCTCTTCCCATTGGGTTTTCCAGTCAGTATCCTGAACATGGTTCTAGATTATCCCATTCGCGCTGCATGTCCTGGCCACCTTAATCTATTATAAAATATTACACTAATAATATCTTGTGATGAGTACTGAGTATGTAGCTCATCATTATATAACATCCTACACTCCCCAGGAGCCCCATCCCTCTTTGAACCAAGATCTTCCTAAGCATCTTGTTTTCGAACACCCGACATTTGTTTTCGTCATGTGAGGTAAGATAGAATTTCTCACACCCATAGAGAACAACTGTTAAATTTGTATTGTTTGGTATAGTCTAAGTTCTACATTACTAGACAATAGACTACCATCAATTTACTTACCGAGTCATAGCATGCCTTTCCTGACTGTGTTATTGTCCTAGTTTTCACTTTACTATCGTTATTGCTAATTTAAATTGTTTCTAAATATTCACACTCATTTAATCTTGCTTACCTGGATTGATGTTGGGATGCAAGGAACGCGAGAAAATATAAGGGTTTTTGTAATTTTGATAACAAAACAGGTTTTGATCAAAATAAATCAAATATTACTTCTATAAATATACTATACCAATATAGAGTTTAATTTTCTTCACCTGGTTTTATCAACAGATGTTGAATATCTGTCAGAAGCATAGCGGAATTTGATGATAAACTTTTTAAATTAAGAGAATAAGTTTTTATGAAATTCCAGAACATTCTTGACAAATACTCAACAACTGTTGTGGTCATAGTTCGAATAAATTTAAACTATGTTTGTGTTGACCAAAAAATATATTTTACTTTTTGCTATAAAAATTGGAAAAAAAAAGTGACCTTTTCTCGCGTTCCCTGCATCTCCACATGGGTGCGTGAGTCCTTTGTGTTGTTTTTTGTAACACGTTCTATTGTCCATCAAAGATATCCACCTCGAGGTAAAATAATAGGCGTGAAGGATATAAGGAAGGTACGATTTAGAGAAGTTATATCCGCATTTGCGCGGAGAAATAGTGAAAATCTATTTAAGAAACAATTCTTTTAAATGCATCATTGAAGACAAATTCATACTGGACGAGCTTGACTTATATTGCGCACGGTCACTGATGAGGGTCATATGTTATTGAATTTCCATTCTATATATGGGCCTATATGGGTAGTAAGACGTGGTGCTATAATATATATATATATATATATATAGAACCACGTCTTACTACCCATATACTATATATAGAACCACGTCTTATATAACCATTCGGGTTATACGCTTATGTAATAATTATAATAATGATTTTAGGGATTAGGAAGGAGGTTATATTTAAAGGAAGTATAACAGAATGTGTGTGGAGGGAAAGTGGAAAACCATTTTGTAAAAACAACCCTCAGTACACCCGACCGAGATTAGAACTTCAATCTCCCCATCATCGGCAGTCTATAGTCTTCTACGGGAGTGGCACGTTAGACCACGCGGTCACCAAAGCGGGTACCATTTAATATTAATCACCCGCTTTAATGGTCGAACAAGCTAGGTTGTCATTCTTTTGTTAGATTGTCCTGATGATGACGGGGAGAACGGGGTTCGATTCCCAGTCTGATCCACCGAAGTTGTTTTTTCCTAAATGGTTTTCCAATCTCCTCTCACGCAAATGCAGTTAGATTACCTATACAACGCTTCCGTCCTCATCTCTAACCCATTTATGAGTATAACCTGAACAGGTAGTAAAACGTGGCGATAAAAAATAAATTTATAAGTGCTTATTTTATCACTACTAACGTTATTTTAATAATACTTGATTTTTAGTGGTTGCAGAATATTTCTTAAATGGTTGTTCTTAAAAAGTTAGATGTAACCATTTATTTATTTATATATAGTTTCGATAGTCGGGGAGTAAATTTAATTCAGTAGAATAGTCACTAAAGAAAATATATGTTTGGTCTTATTTCATAAAAATCACCTTTTAGGTGCATATATTCATTGGGGTCATTTTGCAGTATGGTATCAACATATGACTCAAACTTTAAGATCTCACCTACAAAATGAAGCAGCACCATGGTTGCCACTGAAAAACTCTGTTTTTGTCAAATTTGTTAAATTGAAGATAGAAGCCTGAATGGAGATTAATAAAAATATAATTTGAGATGTTTCAAAATGGGAAGTTATAACTTGTGAAGTACTTCCATTTGTTAGAAAATAATAAAATAAGTTAAAAACATTTAAGAGACCATTTATATTTACATTTATAGCAAATCATTTTTTGACGACGCCTGTCACATGTATAAAACAATGTCTCAGCTTACGTCAAACAAATAGAAACATAGGAGCAGGGATGTGTATTAATACCCAACTAAATAGAAACATAGCAGCAGGGATGTGTATTAATACCCAACAAATAGAAACATAGCAGCAGGGATGTGTATTAATACCCAACCGAGGCGTACGCACATGTTTCACGTCGACTGTTTCCAGAAGAAGGAAAATTCACCTCATTTACAGAATGGTTCAGTGTGTTTTTGGCACGATTTCAAAAAAACAAACATCCTATAACGGTTGGGAATACGGTGAAAGGGAAGGGTAAATCAACCCCTTCTTTCCTGATGTTCCGCCTCGTAGACATTACTGCCGAGCATTCACAGTGCCACATGTGGGCCCCTCCAACCCTCTACACCCCTTAGATTTGAGAGTCACTCCCTCCACATTCTCCTTAGCGTATATATTTCTTCCTCTCACACATTGAAGCATTACACTAACTAACATTTAAATTTTACCATTAACATTTATACATTACCACCCCAAAACTTAAACATTTACTCTCTTCTTAATAACGCATTGCCCCCCTTATCGTTAGGATTTCATCCTTCTCCATATCGATCCTTAGCGTTGAGATCTTAACCTCCTCCATTTGAGAACTACCCTGATTAACATCGAGAATTTACCCTCCCCTATATTGAAATATTACCCTCCTTAACGTTGAGATTTTACCTTCCTCTACATTAAGGGCATCGCTTACTTGAAAGGAAATGTCCTCTCACTATATTATTTCTTATGGAAATGTTTTCTGGAGATAAAATTAACTAAAACATCCCTTTATTCACTTACTAAAGATTGAAATCCTTCCCTTTATATTAAGTCATTCACTACCTTCCTTAACGTTGAAATTTCTCCTCATCTTTTCCCACAGTGAGTCATTACCTTCCTTAATATTGTGATATTTTACTCTACACAGCAATATCATGTACCCCTTTCCGGTTTAACAACTCACTATTGGGAAATAATCATTACTAGATAAAAAAAAACTCTAAATATGCATCGTGGTCAAAATTAGTGATACACTAATGAAATATTGCACTTCATTTTTAACACGCTCAATGATTTCACATGTACGCTTCAAATTAGAAAAACGGCAGAACAAAAAACACACATTGCAAATTAACTTTTTTTGAAGCCATTAATCATATTTGTGAGATCAATAAATCACAGAAAATAAAATTTATAAAAAAACATCGAAACATACAAAGGCATTACATTAGCATTAAATAAAATTACTCTTTTTAAACACTAGATACATATATTTTTTTATTTCAAGAATATATAAACTGAAACTTGTTTTTTTAAGTTAGTTTATATTAAAAAGTAAATATATTTCTCAGTCAATTAATTCCATCTATCTCACTACCCCTGTAATTATATTATATATTCTACGAATTTATGTTTAAATTTACCAAAAAAACAAGTGATCTGCATTTTAAACTCAATTTTTATACAATAATATTTGTTTCAACTGTCGTCAAAAAATAAATCTTCAATGCAAAACAAAATTAATATACCCAAACCCAAAACCAATTCAATGGTCGAATGGTATAAGGCATAACTCTCGTAATATACCTATGACACCGGTTCGAATCCTGGTCAGATGTACTGAGGGTTAATTTTCCTAAATGGTTTTCCGCTCTATGCTAATTACGTTAAGGTGTTTAGAATGAGGAAGGCTGAATTTAGTGTAAGTGTACCTACACGTGAGTGGAGGGAAGGTGGAAAACCACCCTCAGTACACCCGACCGAGATTCGAGCCTCGATCCCCTCCGTCATCGACAGTACAGTATAATACGAGACTGACGCCTTGGAACCATTCGACCACCGAAGTGGGCCGGACGGGTTAGTATACCGGTCGGAAGAGGAAGGGGTGTGGAATATAAAGCATATCACGACGGGGAAAAAAATATTCTAAAATAAACCTATACAAAAATAAAACTTTTTTGATTTTTCTTATACTTCCTGATTTTTTTTTCTAATTAGTATATGAGAGCTATATGGGATAGAGGGGGTCTAAATCCCCTACCTTGATGGAAAGAGCCGCTTGTGGGAACTTGTATTGCACTCGTCAGAAGAAGGGTATTTCTAGAGTAGGGAAGAGTCTCTCACTAGAGCTTACAAGTCAGTCCTTTGCCCTTAACCACCCCCTTCAAACTAAACAACTCCTCGGGATCCTTCCACGCTTTTTTTTCTCTCTTTTCTTTTTTTACCCTTAAGTGTTTCCTAAGGTGAGACAGGAGTGTACCTGGGAGTTAGAGGGGTGTTTGGGTGAAAGTGGAGGAGGGGGGTGGGGGGTGGGAGAGAGTGAGAGAGAAGTTTCTGACTTTCAACCTCTCTTTAACTTGGAGTGGCCAGTCTCATCCCTCTCTTTGGTGTCTCGACAGTTTTAGAAACTTGTTTGGATTGGTGGTTGGTGAAGGGGTGGTTGGGGGGAAGAAGGAGGGACAAGATGAGAGGACCCTTGACGTCATTAGGAACTGTAGAGTCACAACACATCACTAAGCAGACTAAAAAAAGATACATATAAAAAATATAACAATCTAATCTTCTATTTTTCATTAAAATGGGGTGGGATTGTAGAAAATGCAAGTTAAGGGTAGTATTTTTTCAGTTGGTATGAGGAAAAAAAAATTGATAAATTTGTTTTGTTTTTTCGTTTATGGAACCGCGTCTTCGGATTTTATGTACTAATTGCTCTAATGGTTTTAGGGGTAATAAAAGCTATACTTATAGGAAGTGTAGGCCTATCCGCATTTTCCAGGAGAGAGAGTGGAAAAATATTATATAAAAATCACTCTCAGTACACCCGACTAAGATTCGAACATCGATCTCCCCCGTCAACAACAGATTAGTCTACTACGGGGGGGGGGGGGTAGGGGGGACGCCTTAAACCATGCATCAACCAAAGCGGGTTTCAGGAAAAATTAATCAAACGCTTTTTCAGTAGAAACAGATTGAGTATAATTTTATTCACACAGAGACAATGTAATTTAAATCTAATGCCGCTATGCTCATGACAGATATTCAACAAATGTTGATATCACCACGTTGAGAAAATTAAGCTATGTTTGTACTAGAGCAATATTTTATTTATTTTGGCTAAAAAATGTTATGATACAAAACTTTAAAAACACTCACCTTTTCTCATATCTCTTTCACTCCCACCTTAATGAAGCTGAATACTCTAACCCTGATATTATTTTTTGTAAAAGAAAATAGATTCCAAATTATTTTATAAGATATAACTGTGATGCTTTTCATTTTCTCTCTGGTAGTTCTTTGCAATACTGAATTAAACTTCCCATTTAACGGTTTTCTAACTAAGGCGATTAGCCCTTTTCATTCGGCGTGGAAAGGCAGTCATGTGAACAAGCGGTTATCTTGAAAACATGTTGTTGTTTTGCAATTTTCTTTTCGCAAACGGTTCGTTCAATAATAAAAGCATGTTGATTAAGTTTTAAACTTTTATACAGTGATCAAATATAAATAATTTTGACATTTTTCGATAGAAAACTGCTAGCTTCGTAATAAAAAATAATAAAAGTAACAATTAATAAACACTGATACATAATTTTAGAAGGGGGGGTTGAAAATATAAGCATACCAATTTCCCTCGTTCTCGAGAAAACTGACATTCCCAAAAGTATAATTTTTCCTCAAGACCTGTTCAGTAGCTAGCGACATCTATGGTTTCAATGATCCATCATTTTTTGTTGACGCGGAAGGATACTTTGATCGGTTGTGAAGCTACTCCACGCCTTTCCCCCTCCACCCCACACAAAATAGGTTCTAGACTTGAAAGTTAAACCTAGTTGTGTTTCACTCAGTATTTTTATGATTGTTAATAGATATTTATTTTTTCCATCAGCTCTTTTAATACACACCCAGTCAGTACGCATATTTACACTCATGGAGTAAGATAAAGAAGACAGATTTAGAAGAATTGTACCCACATTTACGTGGAGGGAGGATAGTTAATATTTTAGAAAAAATAATACCCTAATACACCGGGTCAGGATTTAAACCCCAACCTCCCCGTGATTTGTAGGCTCAAACAATATAGGCTAGGTTTATGCTTTGACTGATGTGGCCACAAATATTTGTGTTTACTTAATTATAGTTTAGTTTATCTTAACGTCACAGCAGCAACTAAAATAAATTGTCCATATATTCAAATTACGATGACTAATACGGTTAAGTATCCAAAACAATGGTAAATTAAAACACAGTGCGGATAAATATATAATCCCTGGTAATGTGTATTTGAATATTGTCTATTTAACTTTTTATACAAATCAGAACGAATTATTTTAATTGCCTTGTTTTGCGTTCACGTCCGTACAAAAAAAAAAGTTTTACAATAACCTAAAGTTTAAAATACAAATAATATTTGATTTACTAACAAACATATTTTCCAATTATGTTTCATCTTATTGTGACCTATTTTATATTTCGTTTTAGATTAAATATTTTTAGAGTGAGGTTTCAATAGCAAGCTGTAGAAGAGTTACTATCGAGTTATTGGAGTAAATAATTACTCTTTCATTTTTAAATAAAAAAAATTGGACAACCAAATCAAGGAAAAGTAGAATTTTATATGAAAAAACAAAAATTATGACTAAAATATATTAATATCATTTCTACGAAATGATTTAGTAAATGTACCTTCCCTGGTAGGCAGTAGCACAAAGGAGTCAGTTTTGTTTGATCTAGTTTTCTGCTGACAAGAATGTTGGGGTGTAATTAGGGGATACTTTCCTCAATCAAATGAGTGTGGATATTTATTTCTTCTAGATCCATTTATTTTTTATTCCTATCAAGTTGATTAATTTTTTTTTTAAACTGACGGTTATAAAGACGCATATTCCATGTAACATCATAATATAAAATTGCCACGTAATATGGGAGCTAGCTCGGCGAAACCCAAATAATTAGCATATTTTTGGTATATATTAAAGCTTTATTTCAGTGAAATGTTTCTACAAAATTAATCAAGTACCATTTACTAGTAATTACAGCCGAAACATTGGAAGTCATTTTTCTAACCCAACTCAAGCGTAAAAAAAACAAACATTTATTTTAGTTTTTATTTATATGTGGTTATTATTATAGCTTTATTTTTTTAAGTCCAATAATATATAACTATACTAAAAATTATATATATAAGTTCTTAATTACCTTAATACCTTTTAATATACACCTTAATTACCTATTAATATATACCTTGATTTTATTACGAAAGGTCATTTGAAACATCCTCATCATCATCGACTGTTTCCAGCTGGTAGGTGGATTAGTTTAGTAAAATGCCTCCATCTTCTTCTATCCTTTCACAATTATTTTTCCTTTAACTCATTCTATTCTTCTCCTCTCACTTGAACACCTTCTGTTATCTGCTCCTCCCATCTCTTCCTTGGCCTCCCTTACGGTTTTAAACATACATACTTCATTTCCATTATTTCCATTGGCACCTCCTCTTTTTCCATCCTCATTACATGGTCATACCATCTCAGTCTTGCTTCCTCTACTATATCAAGTACTCCCTGTACCCCAGCTCTTCCTCGGATAACTTAATTCCTAATCTTGTTTCTCCTCGTAACAGCTAACATGCTCCTCACAAACTTCATTCTAATGGCATCCCCTTTCCAAGTTTCTCTTACATTCAATATATATGTTTCCGTTGCATATGTGACAACGGGTACAAAATACACCCTGTACAACACTTCCTTACACTTCAAGGACACTTCTCTTCTTCATAGCAGGTATTTTACACACCTGTAAAATAACTCTCCCTGCTGTTCTCTTCTCATTTAATCCTCACTACTTCAACTTTTCTCCCCAATCACGCTTCCAAGATATTTTACTGTCTGTACTTTTCTCAGCTCTATTCCACCCAATCCATTATAGCTTTATTAAGCCTTACCCTCTTCCTTGTCATTACCATCACTTCGTACTTTGCCATGCTAAATTTCACTCCACTCCCCTTCACTTCCTCATTCCATTCTTGTATTTGTTCCTGTACTTCCTCTTCCTTCTACCTCCATACCGCCAAGTCATCAGCAAACATCCTGGCTTTCATCATTTTCTCCTTAAAACGAATTTTATTAAATACCTACATATTTTTTACGGTCAACATTGATATAATTCTTTTTCTATTAGTGTTATTTTATATGTATAATTGATAGTAGGCCTATTTATCAAAAGTAACAGTTAAATTTCACATATATTGTTGTATAAATAAGTAAAAGTAGACCTAATGGCTTTTTCTAGCTGCCAGACAGAAAAAGCTATTAGCCAGCTAAAGCTAAAGCCAGATAGAAAATTGGGGTATATCTAGAACTAGATGCATAAAACGAGGTGTAAATAATACGTAATACTACGAAGCCTCTCATTTGAATGGCTTATCCGCATATTCTTGTGACGTGAAGATAGGGGGTTCGTTCCGCCCTTAATATCTTCCAGAAGATGACGTGGAAGATTATCACCTCTTCGTGAATACCCTCATCCCTTTCTCCTCTGCTACTGAAAAGGGATGATGATTCGTGGTCCAATCACCTTTCCATATTGACTTTTCATACTATCTACTCTACTCTAACACGAACTGTACGGTATATATTCATAACCTCAAACGTTCTGATATTAGTTCTCCGACATGGAGATGAACATTATATAAGCTTCGTATTACATGTGATTACATACGATCCACACATACGTCGAGAGTAACCTTTATGCTCTACTATTGCTATTGAAGGTTTGGATTATGTTAATGATATTTTACATAATTTACTTTTAATACTAAAAAAAAAGTTATTTGAGCGATACCTTGTATTAATCGAGGTGGTACTTTTGTCTACAGAGCTAAAGGTTGAGGATTCGATTCCCCAGCATGGCATACAATAATTGTAAATAGTTAAACTGAGATTATAACTCTTTACGATGATTAATTAGCTTCATTGGCCCATGTGTGTGTGTGTGTGTGTGTGTGTGTGCATGTGTGTAGTATATTTTAACGGTTTGTAAATGGTGTACTGATATTATCCGTTGACTAATATATATGGAAGGTACTATCTGAAGAAATCCTGGACTGCTAACCGTGTAAAATGAGTCCTTGGTTTTCAAAATAGGTTCAGCAGATTTCTCGTAATTTCCATCACCGTAAATGGTTTTGTCAAATTGTATTTTTAAATTTTAGAAGTGTTCCAAATTAAATATATTCATACATGGTCGTAAGTACAAATTTTACACGCAATATAGTTCAATCATTCATTGCTACTAAGTAAATATGAGCTGAAATTCCTCAAACATGATATTATTTTTGTACACATTAATTAGCATAGAATAGAAAAAATAAATGTTTGAATTAACACTAATAACATTTTATTTTAAATATTATTTTGAATTGATTTATCTATTTTGATCTGGGTGAACAGTGCATTTTAGATGTAATTTTTCCGTACAAAGCAAACTGAATCGGTCACATCCTTAGGATGAACTGTCTTCAGCACGACGGAAAGTTAGAAGGATGGAAGGAAAGGTCGAGGGATGGAGGAGTTTATGAAGAAGAAGGATTAAAATATTGGATGACTTGAAGGAAATAAGAAAATTCTGGGAGTTGAAGGAGGCAGAGGATAGGGCGCGTTGGCGATCTAAGTGCACTGACATAAAGGCTGGACCTGTCTTGAGACTGAACACCTTACAATAATAATAATAATAATAATAATAATAATAATAGTCAGTGCGCACCTTGCGTCCATACATTACACACTCCACTGTAATACCTTATTCTCTCCCGTGATATTAAAACTATTCACATCATCAATAGTAGTTAAGAGCGTGCCACTTTAGTACATAACGTTGGTCAGGTCGTAAAGCGTCATTCCATGAAGGCGAGCAGAACTATTCCTCTATCTAGAAGGGCGAAAGGGGGGGGGGGATGAATCCTGTCACATTTGACGTGATCTAGTAGCTTACACTATTAACTCGGACCAAATGGTATATAGCATGAATTATCTAGTCCACATGTGGTCGGTAGTACCGGCTAGGATAACGTCACCTCATCGGCTACCCCGTTGGCTAGGGTTTGCTAAGGGTGGTGGAAGGGATGTAATGGTGGTGGGGTGCCAGGGGGGTCACGAGGCGACCTGTTAGCTAGCAGATAAACCTCACCGATGGGGATATAGTGAATTAAAGTCGCATCGTCATCAACGTGTGTTAACAAGGCTAGAAAAGGGTGTCGTTAAAGGAGATGAGCGTCAATTAGTTGGAAAAGGAGTGACCCGGTGTTAATACTCCCTAGAGTCCATGCGCTACAGCTCTACCGTTGTAGGTTGGGTAACATATTTTATAAGTGTAAAGGAATTGAAAAGGTAAAAAAAAATTATTATAAATTAACATAAAAGGGTGATATGGGGTTACAATAGTTATTAAAGGGCTTAAAAACTCCAAAAAATATAGGAACTACCCTTAGCACGGAAGAATAACGTGTCCAAGACGACACGGAAACAGTCAAATGGAAGTTAAGTTGATAGTGGGTATAGGATTGCAATACAGCCGGGCTAGCGCCAAACTTCCACCAGAAAGGTCTAGAAAGAGAACACGGAGAGTTAGTAACTTATAAAGAAAAAACCAGCAAATCCTATAGTTTTAGAGTTACTAAGTTACATGTCGGACAAGCTGCCTAGCTTGACTAGACAAAGGAACAACATCCTAAATAACAAACGGTCAGATGACCGTAGGTCAGTTACACTAGTCGATGACTAACAAACAGGTGCCCACACAAAATTGTACTATGGCCGGTCTATTCCCAGAGCACTCAATAGTGCATTTATGCTATTACCAACTTCCTGGGGTATTCATCAAATCTAGCACACACCAACATTAAATACTTAGCCAAAAGAAGCGCCAACCAAGGGACGAAAGAAAATACTATCTGTGCGGGCCACCATACAAACAAACTTAGCCGTGTTCCGCACTTTGTGCACCCAGAATAGTAACACAGAAAATGGGGGGGGGGGG
>CABFOW010000042.1:488104-529838 GCA_902141385.1 Timema californicum | reverse complement strand
CAACAATAATGCTGTTAGATATTGGTCTAGCTAGATTCTCAAATAAAGGCATTAGATAACCTGCTTGTAGTCGTTCAAAATTTGATCACGCGAGCATGATAATCACGGCGTAGTGACATATAGTGAAGTCATAAGGACTTAAAACGAAATAAAGAACTACAGACCCACTGCTTCACAGAACAATCATTCTGGAAGCGGCAGAGATCAAACGCGGGACATCTAAGTCTGTAGCCAGGAACTGTGATTATTATACCACAAAAGTGGTTTTCTTATATCAATATAGAAAACACTTTTTTATAACTAGGCCTAGTGTTCAGAATTATTTTTGAAATCGAATCACCTTTCAGCACAATATTAATTTTTTATCTGGCGATTTTTAACATTATCAAAGTAAAATAAGAAGAAAATAAAAAAAAACTTTAAGAAGTGTAAAGTTTTATGTGTGGTAATAAATTAGTGGTACATTTTTATTATTTTATTTATATTTTGTTTCATATTAAACTTTGTATCTAATATGCAAAAAAAAACTGTACTTTAAAATAATGTAATTAAAAATAACTCTACAGTTTAGCAATTAAATCAAACTACTTTAATGGTATAGTGAATCCCTCTGACAAGACATCTTGTGAATGTGGGGAATGCCAGGCCTCCACCGTGGTTCGGATTCCACGTTAAACTGTAGGTCCTACATTTCATCTCACAATCACCCTACTATTACACATTAGCGTAAGTGCGTATAACCCGAACGGGTAGTAAGACGTGGTGCTAATAATAATAATAATAATAATAATAATAATAATAATAATAATAATAATATAGTGAATCTAACATTAAAAATTACTAAAGAAAAATGGTCTCCTGTCTGTGGCTAGATGCAATGCGCCCAACATAAATATCCGGAGAGTTGCCAACCTATTAATATCACGGCGCTATAGATTTATGTGTCCCGTTACAAGGTTGAATAAAATATACTTTATTTTGCTGTCTTAAAAATAACAGACTATAAGGGGCGGTTTGTGGGTTGTTGCCAAGGTATTCCCTGTTTGACAAAACTGTATAAATAAATAGTTACTTCCCATTTAGTGTCAAGGTATTCTCCGTTTGAAAGAACTGTACAAACAAATAGTAACTTCCCATTTAGTGTCAAGGTATTCTCCGTTTGAAAGAACTGTACAAGTAAATAGTAACTTCCCATTTAGTATCAAGGTATTCTCCGTTTGACAGAACTGTACAAGTAAATAGTAACTACCCATTTAGTATCAAGTTATTCTCCATTTGACAGAACTGTACAAGTAAATAGTAACTACCCATTTAGTATCAAGTTATTCTCCATTTTACAGAACTGTACAAGTAAATAGTAACTTTCAATTTATTATCAAGGTATTCTTAATTTGACAGAACAGTATAAGTAAATGGTAACTTCCCTTTTAATATCATTTTTTGAATTATAGGTCTACCTGTAAAAATAAATATTCATTTTATTATCATGAAAAGGTATTCTTATATAACCATTATGAACTCAAACTTAAAGGCCATTTTTAAAATATTTCATTTTTATTTTACAGTTTGTCATAAGTAAATTACTATTATTATTATTATTAGCACAGCGTCTTACTACCCGTTCGGGTTATACGCACTTACGCTAATGTGTAATGGTAGGGTGATTGTGAGATGAAATGGAGGACCTACAGTTGAATGTGGAATCCGAACCACGGTGGAGGCCTGGCATTCCCCACATTCACAAGATGTCTTGTCAGAGGTGAAGAAAGGGTTTGGTAATCAGATAAATCTTTGCCGGGACCGAGGATTGAACCCCGGCCGCCAGCATAGAAGTCTGACACCTTACCCCTAGACCACCAGGTCACCAAGTAAATTACTATTAAATTAATTTATTTTTAGAAATATAAAGAAACCATTTTATTTTCATGTATCTCACCACATACCAATTTTGAGCAACATCTTTTGAGCTATTTTTAAATGATTTTTTTCCCTTGTTTTCCATAATAAGTCATTAGTAAACTGCAATTAAATTATTTTCTTTAAGAAAAAAAATATATATAAAAAACTAGTTATAATATAAAAAAAATTAACAGATACCCATTTTGATCAAAATCGAAAGAACAATTTCTTAAAATATCCCAATTTAAAAAAATATCAGCAATATCTAAACCTAAACGAGTTTGTGCCCAAAAAACAAGTATACAACGTTATTTGTCAAGTAAATAATTCCATATATGTTCAATTTTAAACAAAATCTTCATAGCCATTTAAAATAAATTAATAATTCAAATAAATAACATTTCAGTAAACAATCTTTAATTTGAGGGCTATGGTCAAAATCAAACAATATCTCAAGTCATTGCATTATAGCATCTAAGTATCAAGTTTGAACAAAATCTATCAAACTGTTTTAGATCTGAGGACAAGGACAAACAAATAGGCAAGCAAACAAACACAATGGTACAATCTAATTTTTTTTTGTTCGGACACACATAAAACGTAAATATTTATCAAAATCTCGAGGTCGAAAATTTTCACGATTACAAAAATCTATTTTGATAAGAAAAAAAACACAGCCTTTTTAATAGTTTAACTTATAATTAGTGTACTATGTTCTTTAAATATTTTTTGGGAAGGGGGGGGGAGGTCTAATTTACTAATTATTATCAAGTTTACAATCTACTGCTGTATTTAAGGGCGCTACCTACTTGAAGGGAAATATCCAGTCACATTAACTTTTTTTAAAAAGCTAGGTAGTCAAATATACACTCCTATTATCATAGAAAGGTTCCTTTAAAAAATACAAACATATTTTTTTACGATCAACATTGATAATATTAGTCCTATATAATTATAGTTATTCTATCGGTATTGAATAGGGACACGAGTTTACGTGAAAATAGATATAATACATTTTATAGCTATCCGATAAGGCCCTTCCTATGAAATTGGACTGAATAAGTTCATCGCGAAAGAATTCGTAGATTATAGTAGTCATAAAATAGCAAAGTGTGAAAAGGGATTATAAAATATTTCACACCGCGTAACACCGGAAGTCTGACAATGAAAACGCATGGAATCACTTTATCTAATGAAAACGGCGGAAAATGGGGTGCGAGAAAGCAGTGAAAAGGGTGAGGGGGTGGGGTAAGTTATTTGTTAAATGAATGTAGGTGTCTGGGGGCCCTGAAGGATGTGGAAAGGAAGGTGGAGGGGCGGACGGCAGCTTGCCTTACCGCTGTCGACCTCACAATTAGAACATGATTCTTCTGGTGCTATTAGTCAACGCGTCCTCCCGCCAGGGGCGCAAAAGATAGCGAAATGAGAAAGGTGTGCGTCGGGGATGGGGAGGCGAAAGAATGAAATGTCGTCGTGGAAGCGAGAAGAAACTTAGGGAGGAAGAGAGAATGTTAAATTGTTGAAATGGAGGACGTGGTTTTTGTGCGAGAAGGGACTAAAGTTCCTTGTGGTGTTAGGGCCATAATTACGACCAGGACAGCATGCAATGCCCTGTTTGTTATATGCATCTTGCCGTATTACGCGACTACAGCCGAGCGACAGCAACTTGGTCGCAAACGGAAGAGATCTCTCCATACTAAACCTTGGTCGACGGATTTTTCTTGAGCGATAACAATCTCTAGCACAACTTTTATCAGAGGGAAATGTTGATTGTGGCTTGAAAAAGAATACCTGGAAGTATGTGAAAATAAATTTCCGCACAAATTGGAGGCTATAAAGCCCTATCAAAAACGGCTCTGAAATTACATTAGTTTACATCCACTTGCAAAGAGAACTTACTGAGCAAAGCGAGTCTCTATTCAGAGCTATTTACATCCAGTCCATCTCATTAAACCCTATCTTTATCTTGAGCTAGCTACATACAGTCCACCTCATAACACCGTATCTCCCTCTCTCTCTCTCAAGTCATTTTTAGGTTATAATAGTTATGTTTGTTTTTAAGAAATCCAATTTTTATTCAATTTTTCAAATTTTATCCACAGACTAGTATCTAGTAATCACTGAAAAGAGCAATATTATGTGAAGGTTAAATATTAATGAATGAAAATAAACGACGTTGATAAAACACTAAAATTACTCGTTAATGAAACGTAAATAAAGGTTTCATCTCGCTTGTCGAGTGTAGTACATCGCCAGGAGGGACGGTTACAATTCCTGGAGTGTGGCTACTCCCGACCCTGTGGAACGCTCGGTAGAACCTACCCCTCTTACCAACCTAACAACACCATCATTTACCTCCCCTCCAGACCGACCAACGAGTTTACCGTTCCGCAGTTTGCAACACACTTCATCACGAAGACTAAAAAAAAAAAGTAAATATTAATAAATAATGTCTAAGATATTCTTGAGTTTCATTTGTGGATAAACTGATGAGACTTTATTGTATTGTTACATATTGATTTAGGAAAATCTTGTTTTAACATACAAAGCAATAAAAGTTATTTATTTATATGTCACCGAGACTTACT
The DNA here is from genome assembly GCA_902141385.1 of Timema californicum. Lineage (NCBI taxonomy): Eukaryota > Metazoa > Arthropoda > Insecta > Phasmatodea > Timematidae > Timema > Timema californicum. The sequence goes on along the minus strand of CABFOW010000042.1, from coordinate 525,351 downwards.
ACCCACTCGGGTTAACCGTATACGTACTGATTACAACTGTGTTAGGGATTAAAAAGGTAGAATATAAATTATTTGTACCTGAATTTGAATGTAGGAAAAGTGAGAAACAATTTAGAGAAATATACCCTCATTACACCTGTCCAGGATTCTAATCCCGATCTCTTTGTCATCCACGGTCTAGTCCATTGCGTATGTAACGCCTTAAAACATTTGACCACCAAATTAGAACTTCAATTTTATTAAATATAATTTGTAATTTTTGTAATATATATGTATATATAATTCAATTTATATTTTTTTAATATGAACCTATTATTTTTGAAAACGATTCCTAAATTTCTATTAGATAGATTTTCACAGTTTTTTTGTTTTTGTCGAGAAAACTTACCCATCAAGATTATTATTAAAAAAAATTAAAGGGGAAGCCACAATTTCAGATAACGTCCATTTATTTTGACAATAATTTCTCAAATTCTACCATATCATCAGGATTTTAATAGTATAATAAATAACAATTTTTTTATTTTTTTATGTACAACTAATGTTAGTCGTTAATAGCGCTGTTAATAAAGAGTCCTAAATTTCATAAAATATTTTTGAGCTATCTAAAATATGGGTTTGTTCAAAAATTAAAAAATTTATGCTGTGACTTAGACAATACAAATTTTATTTTTATCACCAAGTCTTATTAATTGTTCAGGTTACACGCATATATTAAAACTACTCTAATGGAGTAACGATTATGAAGGGAGCATGATACAGGTAATTTACCCGCATTTTCATGGAAGGAGAGTGGGAAACCAACTATAGAAAAGCAACACTGAGGATACCTAACCGGGATTCAAACTCTGATATCCCCATGATCAGTAGGCCAGTTTAACAGCAGAGTGACGATTGTTTAATTGACATAATACGACTGAGCTATCCTCAAATCATCGTTATTAAATAAAATATATATTAATTAAATCCCAGATTCATATAAAATATTGAATACATATGATGTTTCAGAATTAATAAATTATTTTTAAATAATAATATTAATTATTATTATTACTATTACTAATACTATCACCGCGTCTTACTTACCCGTTCGGGTTATACGCACTTACGCTAATGTGTAATGGTAGGGTGATTGTGAGATGAAATGGAGGATCTACAGTTTAACGCGGGATCCGAACCACGGTGGAGGCCTGGCATTCCACACATTCACAAGTTAATGTCTTGTCGTGACTACTTGTTCACGTCTTGTCAGAGGTGAAGGATGGGTTTGGTAATCAGATAAATCTGTGCCGGGACCGAGGATTGAAACCCGAAACCCCAGCACAGAAGTCTGACACCATACTCCTAGACCACCAATTCACTATTTTAAAATTAATTTTACTTTGATATAACCATGGGTGTGCGAGTGGGCATTTTTCACTTCGAGTCGAGTGAGAATCGAGTTTGTCCGAAAACATCGATTATTTATAGTTCGGGTAATATAAAGAAATATTTTTATTGAAAAATATCAATTTGAATTTTTGTGATCATAAGTAGAAAGAATTTTTTTTATAATCTTTTTTAAATATATGAAATATGATATGTACTGTACTTTTATTTTAAACAGACAAAATTAAATATTGAGCTAGGTACTCTATTTTCTATGAAATAATATTGTAGCGTTCATAAAAAATGCTACAAATTCAAGATCAAAACAATAAAACTGGACACTATAGGTTCAAGTGATACCCTACCACACCAGCAATAGTAATGCATAAACTCGCCAAGGTCCCAATCGTCTGTCTGTGCGTCCCTAGCTGACTTCCCCCACGGACATAACCGGCCACCGCAAACATAATGTATTGACTGACAGCGCGAGGCCTGGAGGCGCTTCAACATTGTATTTTCACAAAGGATGCCGGGAAAAAGTATGACGTTTCCGGCTCGAGAAGGTTGCGTAAGCAAATAAAGACTATTCTGGAATCCCCCCCCCGACGCTGCTCGCCGCATACTCCCCGTCCACTATTACCCCTTCCCTCTCTCTATTGTTTCTGTGTTTTCTCTTGTATGTGTAACCCCTCCTTTCCCCCTCTCTGAGCAACTAAGATCAAATAAATACTGGTAGGGGAACGGCGATAAAGACACTCTTGACGGGATAGCAACCTAGGACACATCTGAGAGTTCTAAATAATGTAAGCTCTAAATTATCTTTTGGCCTTTAAATGTCTACATCTCTTTTTGGCTTAAATATCATCTTTTATATTACGACTTCAAATTATGAAGTTCATTAAGCTTGAAAAAAAAACTTTAATGTGTTTAGTTATTTTTAACTTGCAAAATATTTAATATGCTCTTTGATTCTGGAAGACATTATTATTTGATAAGTCCATATAATGTTTATATATTGTGAAATGTTTTGATAATATATTTGGAGTTTAAAGTCCTTTTGACTTAATATTTTCCAATCATGAATCCTTTTAGACCTGGGAACTTTGTGAGATGTTTGACTGTTGGAGTCCTTTTGACTTGTAATATAATTATTATGTGTAATGTTCACTAATGGTTAATTTGTATAAAAAGCCTTGTTGGCGTGGGAGATTTATGATACGTAAATCATTGGTTTTGTTAAAAATGAGAACTAGGTTATATAATTATGACGTTTATCTTTAAAGTCCTTAGGCTTGTGAATGATTTAATATCGTCAAATGTTGGTATCCTTCAGATTGTGGATATATTTGAAAGGTTTAATGGCGGGAGTCCCTTTGACTCGTATAATACTGAATCGGTTCAAATCGTTAAGTCCCCTTTTGACTAGGGAAGTGTTTTTGAGATACTTGTTTTTAGCGCTTGAAGCCCTTGTGGAATTGTAAATATTGGATTCCTTAAAGTGTTCAAAGAAGTCCTTGTGACTCTAAAAATATTTAATAAGTTTTGTAAGACTTGAGCATGAGAAAACATGCAATTAAATATTCTAAATTTTGTTAATTGCTAGAAGTTACTATTTGATATATGAGAAACTAATAATATTGAATATAGTCAAAATCTTTTGTATAATATCTCTAGTCTTATATATATATAACCATTTATATTTACCTAATTTATAATAATAATAATAATAATAATAATAATTATTATTATTATTATTATTAGCACCGCGTCTTACTACTCGTTCGGGTTATACGCACTTACACTAATGTGTAATGGTAGGGTGATTGTGAGATGAAATGGAGGACCTACAGTTTAACGTGGAATCCGAACCACGGTGGAGGCCTGGCATTCCACACATTCACAAGATGTTAATTTATCATTCATGACTTACCTTTTGTTTATAAATAAAACATTGCATTTAACCAACTTATGATGTTTCTCTCCGCTTATTTCAACTAAGTTTTAAGTTTACTAAATAGGAAATATCCTTGATTTCTGGTCTGTTTTTTTACCTGGCACGATAATTGCTGAGTGGGTTTTGAGGAAACATGAACAAATATATTAGAGTCTGGTATATTTGTATTTTATTGTCCTATAGGCTTACTCTGCATTTATTCTTCTTTTTTTTAAATACTTTTAACAATTGTATGCCCGCCCTTGTCCGGGAGGACTAAGGAAGGGCTTACAATATATTAAAATTGAATATAATTGATTAAATTTTTTATTTTCAAAGGAAAAATTGAAAATTCTGATAACACAAATATTTCAAGTTTTGTAAAAAATAAACTTGAGTTAGAGCAGATAATAAATTCGACTAAAATTCAAATTTTAAAGTACTTGTACACTCCTATTATAATTAGAACACACCTGTGGGTGAGCGGAAGTATTGTAAAAGCTTATTTTTATGGTAAGGGGGAAATAGAGGTTCGAATATCAGTCGAGCATACTGGGGGTGATTTTTGCTTAAATTGTTTCCTTCTTTCCCTCCATGCAAATTCATGTACATTTCTTTTAAATTATAAATTTCTTACCTTAAGTTACAGAAGTTACCAGAGTTTTATTTTCTTTGATACTCTCTTTTAAATCCCGAGCATATAAGTCTAATTTAGTTTAGTACCACTAAACTACTTGTTCTGGCCGACCTCCAATAGAGACCTGCTATGTGAATGCATCAACATTTTCTCGGAAGAGTTTAATCATTCGGAAAACGGCGATAAACTACGATGGCGTCGTCGGAGTGAAATATGAATATTAGAAATAATGTTGGACTTCATCCCGGAGTCACGCTTTTCTTTTCATCGTCCGACCCGACAATTCCGATATTAATATTTTTTTTCTCTATAGACATCCACTCTATAAATCATAACCACGTATTTCGATAAAAAAAAATCTAAATATGATTATATTTTAAAGTGACGTAATAAAATAAGTATTCTTTTCACATATTTAAATAATATTTGGTTTGGGTTTTAATTTTAATATACTAACGAGACGTTATAGAAATAAACCTTAAACGTGTGTTAATATTTTAAAACAAACTAAATAATAAAACGCCACGGCGTCAGCCAGCAATCGAGCCGTATCGAACATATCTCATGTTGGTGAAGATAGTGCCATCATTTGCGGTTAGAGGATGTCATGTGTTAAGCGCAACGAAATCATCAGCAATTTATCTCAGTTTCCTACACCAGAGCTGCTATTATTTTTATTCAAGTATTTCCCCATTTATCCTCACGAGGCTGAGTAGACCCCATTACTACAAAGACAATTTGGAAATGCCGGAAAAAGAACCCGATACCTATTTAACCATCATAATATATATTTATATCTCAAGCTAACTTTTGTATATAGTAACCAATTATATTTATGTATAATTATATAAAATTTTGTTTCATTACTTAGTTGTTACCCCAAATTTATTTTTGTAGTTTTTTAATTTGTCAGAATACTATTAAAATTACGTTAAATCTATTTGTTATTCCATAGTAAATTTATTAGGTTACTGTAATGTTGTATGTACTGTATGTGTATCGTGTAGTCCAATTTTTATAGGAAGGCTCTTATTTGACCGCTAGAAAAAAAACTAGATCTACCTTTACGTATTCATACGTCATATCATGTGATCTGGAGCTGCCAATATCTATATAAAAAATAACTAATAATATAGTAACATTTTATCAATGTTGGTTGTAAACCAACAAGTTTGATTTTTTTTAGGTCTATCTAATGAAAATGTGAATGTACGAATTTTGGATCTTATGATCTCATTAATATAATTTATTTTAACAATACTGGTGAGTAAATCAATCTTATATTTCCATTGTTTTATTTGAACCGCAATTTTAATAAGGATGGTATACAAAACTGAAATAAGTTAAAAAGGTGTAGTTTTTGACCATTTAAATTGTTTAAGATACAAAAATATTAGTTTTTCTTTTAAACGAGAATTTTTAACATAATTTTCTTAAACTTGATAAATACGTTCTACTTTTTTCAAAGAGATTATTTTTATAGTTATTTTCTCTTGAGTAATATAATTTAATTGTCAGGTGTGTATAGACCTCCTAAAAATACATACATACACCACCTTAAATTCATATAACTTCATATACAGGATGTCCAAGGTCACTGGAAACATAAATAATCAGGAATGTGTTTTTATTTCATATTTACTTTATAATTAATATTAGAAATAGTCTCTAGTGATAATTATGTAGTGGTTATTAGGCTTCTGTAAGTTTATTTTAGCTCGTTCATGTCAATTATCACATCCACCAACCAATGCTCACAACTATGTATTCGAACTAGTTTACAGAAATTCCCTGTAGGGGATAAACCAGCGCTTAAGTATCGATATATAACAAATTTTAGTACACAACATTAAATAAAAATAGATTCGTGAAATACTTGTTCCCATATTTTAAAGTAAACCTAAAATATATGTTGTAGATATTTCAACATCTAAAAATAATATTATCGTTTAAGTTTTTTAATAATTATATTTTTATATAGATCTTATGTATGATACATTAATAAATATTCTAGTGAAATATTTAACGTTGAGTCTTGAAATTGTAACCAAACACCTTCTACTTTAATTCTAGTCTGCGTTGTTTGTTTTTTTTAAATAGAGAAGCAGTTTAATTATCCTTCCTTTTTGAAACAAAACACTATCGTATTCTAGACCGAACAAACCTCCCTCCCTCTCTCCCCGTTAACCCCTAGTCTGTCATCTTTTTGCTGCCTTCCGGATTTAAATTTCAGGTAGCTAGCAAATAAGAGTGTGTGACGTCACAAAAAAACACCTTACCGTTGTAAAAAGTGTGAAGCGATGTGATTGGAGACCAGGAAAAGTAGTATTATTTCTACTATGACATCACAGGAGAAAAGAGGGTGTGAGAAAAAAATTAACAGTCGACTGTTTCTGTTGTCCTACGATAGTATACCTGTATCTATTAGCTTTCTCACATAGAAAGAAAGTATTGTAAGAGTGAAAATTCTCTACCTTGGGACTATGATGAATTTTTAAGATTTTATGTACCCCCGAATACAGAAAAGTGGATTATACAATTAAGTATGTCTGTACCCTGGACATAAATCAGAAATGGTTTAACGGATTTTGTTCAAACTTGAGATTTAACTTTTATATGGCTATATCTTAGTATTTTTGTTTGGACCATAACCCATAAAGTGGGGATGTAGGGGACGCGAGAAAATGTTAGTGTTTGTGCAGTTTTTATAGAAATATATATATATATATATATATATATATTGCCTGTAATAAAATAAAATATTGTTCCAGTAGAAACATAAAGTTTAATTTTCTTCACATGTTGATATCAACAGTCGTTGAATATCTGTCAACGGTATCCTGTAATTGAATAACCAACCTATTCTCTTCATCTTAAAAGTTTGTCATATAATGCTGCTATGCTCAAGGCAGATATTCAACAAATGTTGATATCACCACGTGAAGGAAATTATAATCTTATGTTGCTATTGAAGCATTATTCAATTTATTTAGAACAGATAAGTTTTTTGCTATAAAATACTTACCTTTTCGCCTACATCCCCACCTTATTTTAAGGGTAATATACTGATCAGTAATTATATTAATTTCAAACTTTTCGAAAATAGTTCAAACAATTTTGTTTACACTGGTTATCTAGTGAGTGCTTAACATGAAAAATAACAAACTATACTTGTTTGTCTTTTGAAAACTAATTCAAGGGTATTTAGGTTAGTAATAATATAGTAAAATTGTATCGTTATTCTCCACAAAAAATATATTTGTATTATCAATAAAGTGTCTTCATATGAAAATTGGATTGTACCTGTAAAAGCGGTATATTTACGTAAACGTGGTAGGGATAGAATAGATACTCTTTAAAAGTAATATGTCTGAATTTACGTGAGGGGAGATTGAGAAACTATTTAGAGAAAGCCCACCCTCATTAACACTCAGGAGGTAACCGAACCTCGACCTTCGTGTTACTGAAAGACCAGACTAGACGAACTTGACGTTTAATTCGTGTGCCCATAGATTAAGGTCCTAGTCTTTTAAACTATAAAGAACCATTTACATTTTACAATATATTATAGCGAGAGTGTTAGGAAGGACTTCTTAGAAAGAAAAAATAACCTGCTCTTAATACAGTAGGAAGTCGATAATATGGATGTTAGAAATCCGGATCGTCAAGAAAAAATATTGTTTATAGAACTAGCAATAGTGGTATCAATATCAGAGACATGGCCGCCAAAAAACTCGCATCAAACCTTGCTAACAAAAAATTGAGAATTTGTGATAATTAGCAACAAAAAAACAAGCTGTAAGGTCTTTGTTTAAATAAAGTGGAAGTGCTTATACCTTAACACTGTTTTCGTAAGTATCCCATCTAGTTTTTTTTGTATAGGTATTATATTTTAGAAAATCTGGACACATTGATAATCCGGACTGAGTAGATCCCCCAGTTATTCCGAATTATCGACACTCTATTAACTATGGATGTATTTTCTTCTTTCGAAATGTTTCCAAGTTGCGAAGGTTATCGATATTTTCGAGTTTAAAAGAAAGAGATATTATCTTTGACCTTGACATTTCTAGGCTTCGTACACCGCTTTTAGTGAATATGTATTGATATTATCTCTCAAACGTGACAACTACAGATTATGTGAATTTACGTATTATAGATCTGGTAGCTTCTAAAAGCGTAAAAAACAGTTTCTTCATATGTAAATTGGTAATCCCAAGTGAAGATTAGTATTTCAAAGCGAAATCTAGAATCTTAATGTTTGAACTTTTCGTATCGGGTTTGAAATTCTAGCCCGAAATAGATACCATATTATGGTTAAATTGAATTAAATGTGAAATTCAAATCTTTAAGTCAAACATTTGAAAAACTTAGCTCTTAAAAGAATCTTACATTTAAGCATTCTTTAAATTGACCAAACACAATTTGTAAATCTCGTAGTGTTTAAAATATAATCATTATTTGGACACGGTCAGCTGATCTAATTTTTTATTACTCTCTAAATAAAAAAATAAAAAAATTTACCCTTATATTCAATTTGGATTTAATAACGTTTCATTATAAATTGCGAGTATTAAATTTGAAACATTTTAGTAAGATATTTCGATTAGAATCACATTTTATTTTAATATTCGATTAGATTTAGGTTAACGTTAATAAACAAAGAATCTGATTCAATTAATTGCTTTTTTTTTAATATTCTATTTGTTTGATTTATATTAGTAAACAAAGACTTTGATTATATTCGAGATTTAAAAGAAATATATTGGCAAGCGCTTATAAATTGGACTGTAGCTTAGGACAAACAAATTAAGCACAGTCAATGTGACGTTTTAAAAATAACCGTGTTCAGTTTTATTTGCTTTAAAAGATTTGTACACGAGGGCATGGCTGGTAATTACCAGATGGTGTTTATATTCGAAGGTTTCTCCTATGACTGAACAGACATATTACAGCAATATCATTAATTACCGATAACTCTGTTCCGATGGGCGGAAGCGATCGGTTTGGGATTAAAAGTGAAAAGGGGTGTGGGAGGGGCGTGGATATAGGGGGAAAATTAAAGTAAATTACAGTAAAACAGTGAAGCGATTAAACAGATTATGTTTGTGGAAAAGTCCGACTGCATTTTGGTGTCAGCTTTGGTGTCAGCAGATTGAAATCAACATCGCCTCCAATCTTTTTCTTCTTTTAGGAATTTATACTATGTTCGACAGTAAGCCTACGTATAGAGTGTTTACATTTTGAATATACATATCATGCCTCTGTTTAACATATTGACTTGTTTGTTTTTTTAACCTCATATATCTATCAGGAAGGCTGTACGCATATACGGGATGTCCTTAAATTGTTATCCTCATTAAATTCGTTATTTTAAGATATTTCCGAAAAGTCATTGGGCTAGTTAAATTAAGTTTAATGAACCGTATTTGTTCTCTTAAATTAAATAAAAATATCTTGATTTGTGTTTTTTATAATCGCATCTTACTACATGTTAGGGTTATACTTCTATGCACTAGTTACACTAATGTATTAGAAATTAAGAAGGTTGAATTAAAATGAAGTGTACCCACATTTACGTGGAAGGAGAGAGGAAAACAGTTTATGAAAAAACACCCTCAGTACACCAAACTGGTATCGAACCACGATATTACCGTCATTGGCAGTCTAGTCTATTACGAGAGTATCACCGAAGCGGGTGATTTGTGTTAATAACTACAGCAAACCGTTTTAAGATAACTCCTAAGATTTGGATATATTAAGTATCATAATGGGGGGGAATAATTTATTAGCACCTGTTTATTAATTGCACTAATGGAGTAGTAACTAAGGTAGAATTTTAAAGGAAATGTACCAGAATTTTCGTGGAGGGAAAGTAGGTAGTTTTTTTTTAAACCCGCCTCGGTGGCGTAGTTGACTTACGCGCTTGTCGTGTTGAGCTCGACTGCTGAGGACGGGGAGATCGAGGTTCGAATCTCGGTCGGGTGAACTGGGGGTGGTTTTTCCTAAATGGTTTTCCACTCTCCTTCCACGCAAATGCGGGTTCACTTCCTCTATTTCAACCTTCCCAATTCCTAATCCATTAGAGTAATTAGTACTTAAAACGTATAACCCGAACGGGTAGTAAGACGCGGTGCTAATTTTTTTTTTTATCTTCCTTAGTACACCCAATAGGGATTCAAACCTGAATCTTCTCATCCTCAACAAGTTACACGAGAGTACATTGCAATATTCGCAAGTTGATTATATATTTACTTCACCTAGGACACCAAATCTACCCCCTTTCTACCCAATCTAACTATCCATCCAGATTGTAATCATTTTAATTATGACATTGGTGTAGATATGAGAACGGTATAATTTAGGAGAAATTTACCAAATTTTGCGTGAATGGAGTGTAGAAAACAATTCAACAATAACTACCCTTAGTACGCCCAGAAGAGATTTGAACTTTAACCTTCCCGTCAAAGGCAAAACAAAACAGCAGAGCCTCACATTTAGTTCCACGTGTTCGCCCACGTGGTTATCTCAAAATGGTAGTTTATTGATTTAGATTCAGGAGGAGATATTTAGAGAGAATTTAATTAAGTGTATCAAAGTATATCATTGATTTAACTTACACGTTGTAGCGTTTCTGCTTCATTAAATTAGTTATCCGGTGTTGTTTCTGACACTCCTATCACGAAACACCATCTGAAACAAAACAAAACAAATCTATAAAGGGCCGAAGGCAGCTGAGGGTCCCTCGCGGATTCTGGAGAACCGACATTTCTCCTTGATTTTGGAATTCCGGATTAAAAGAAAAGAGAGCATTACGTTCGTACACCTGACAGTACACTTTTGTTGTCTACAAGAAAATATAATCAGGCACCTTAGATCGGTTAGTATTCAGTCTGCCTATTGATCCAAGGGGTTCGGGTTCGATTCTAGGCAAAGTCAAAATATATTTCATAGCTTTAATAGTAATGAATTAACGGTGTTGTGTTTGTTCTAGACCTAAGTTAGATTATATCAGCTCAGGATTGATAAACTATCGGTTCAGAAAGTGCGTGTTAAAAATCCCTATTTAAATTTTATAAATAAATAAGTTAATACCCAATATTATTATTTTGAGATACATTTTTTAAAAGCAATGCGTTTCACTCCTTAGTCAGGTTATATGCATACATATACAGTATATAGTTATTGAGTAAATAATAATGAATGAGGAAGTTTAAATTTAAAAGAATTGTATCTTCATTTAAGTGTGGGAGGGTTGAAAACCACCTTCAGTACATCCAACTAGGATTTGAACCCCGATCTCTCTATCATCGGTAGTTTAGTCTATCTCAAGAGTGCCACCCTCCCTAGGCCATCAAAGCATATTTCGTTGTATTTAACGTGCACTTTCCAGACGCGACTTATAAACTAATTTAAACCTAGGACAAACACCCGGCCCCGCGGCCATTAATCTCATCATTACAAAAGAATAAACTTAAATTTAACTATTGATAAAAAGTTCAGTGATTACGAGAATTGAGCCCAGGACTATTAAATTAAAGAGCAGAAATGCTACCGAGCCATATAGGGCAAGCCCGCCACACACGGTGCAGGTTCGTTGCTAGATCGCCTGCTGGATCTCGCTGCTCGTTGCTGTGCATGCATTGCTGCTCGGTTGACTTCAGACGCGGCTCGCCGTCTGCAGGTCACGTGGCTAGTTTACGAGAGAGCCGCGAGAGGACGCTAGCTCTGTTGTCAACAAACATGGACGGCGATGATCAATTCTTGGACGACGATACTTTGCCTGCACACTCTCCACAACCCTTTTTAATGCTCGGGTTCTTAAATTTTTATTGGGCTAGTTCGGGGTATTATTCATTTACGAGCTTAGTTTACTTGGATGGCAGCTCAAAAAGTTACTAGAACTAATCCCTAATACATTCCTACGTCAACAGCGGACATCTATCACTTTGGATAGCTGTAATGAAAACAGATGGTAATGTATGAATCTGATAGTTAACCACACTAATTTTGGCCAATATTTCAGGTTGGGCAAAAAGCTTATTTATCGTTTTATTCCACTTAAAAAAATATTATTCACAGCACTTTCACAAAAGGTCTAACGAAAATATCTTTAAAATGGCAACCGATGAGTGTAAACCATGCGATTGAACGTGACGGAAACAAGAAGAAAAAGTTATTTTAAATATGTTTGAAATATTGTTTCGAGTTGGATAAAAATAAATGATTGAAAGTAATGGAATAGTATGAGAAAACTTTTATTTTACAATTAAAATAATTTGATCTAACATATAATTAAAAAACTTCAAAATTTATAACAAAACAGTGATCTTTGACAGGTAGGTGTTGGCAACCCAAAACCTAAACATATGATTATTGATTTGTCATCCAGACTCCACCCACGGCGTACAGACAGGTATCACCTTTATATACATAGACTAGGCTAATTATTTCTTCATAGGTCCACTTTGAAGAAACTTTTGATCCCTTTATTATAGCACAATTTGCCGCAAAAAGAAAATAATTGGCGTTCACAAAGATAACATAGATGTAACCACTTCTATATCTGAGTGCACGTAAACAGTTGCAATCGTCGTGCCTGGCCACGTGACTTAAGGCTGCTTTCTAATTGGCTCACATCCGGACCAGCAGGGAATCAAGCACGGGACCTATCTAGGGAAACCAGCAGCTGAGCCATCATTTACGTCATTTATGAGCAGCTGCCCTGCTCAACACCAAGCAACCGATCTAGTAACTAACCCTGCACCTTGTGTGGCGGGCTTTAATGACGCTTGCTTAAGCCCGCCACACACGGTGCAGTATTCGTTAATAGATCGGTTGCTCAGTGTTGAGCAGGGGACGCTGCTAGAAAATGACGTCACTGGTGGCTAAGCTGCTGGTTAGCCTGCTGGTTTCCCTTGATAGGTCCCGTGCTTGGTTCTCTGCTGGCTCGGGAGGGGAGCCAATCAGAGAAACAACCTTCAGTCACGTGACCAGGCACGACGATCACCACTGTTAACGTGCAGTCAGTGATAGAGGTGGTTACATCCATGTGGTCGCCTACATTTTATGTGCCTCCTCAGTGAATCAATTATTGAAAATATCGCCATCACTAATAATTGTTTTCAACGAATATATATTGGCCGAAAAGTATCGTTGTCCAAGAATTGATCATCGCCGTCCATGTTTGTTGACACAGAGCTAACGTCTTCTCGCGGCACTCTCGTAAACTAGCCGCATGGCCTGCAGACGGCGAGCCTCGTCTGAAGCCAACCCAGCAGCGCTGAACGCACAGCAACGAGCAGCGAGATCCAGCAGGCGATCTAGCAACGAACCTGCACCGTGTGTGGCGGGTTTTAGACAATACAATCTGTGAGAATAAATGTGGATATTTTCTTGACGCCTTGGATAGTACATAATGCTAGAAAGCAAATTGATACCTTATTTGAGATTATGAAGACTCAACACGAATGAAAAACAAAAAAACTACCTTCTTGGCATATTAGTCAGTAAAGTTTCTGATTTGCTGAAACGCTCCGAGAAGTACGATTCATATTAAATAAGAATAATTTACATTATCAATTCGACACCTTAGCTCAGTCGGTAGCGTTACTGTCTATTGAGCTAAGGGTCCCGGCTTAGTTTCCCGGCATGGCCTAAAAATTTAGCATTGGTGAAATGGGGGTTTACCCTTTCACAGGGATACATTAACGGCTGTGGACTGGATGTTGTGCCCGTCCTAGTCTTACGTTAGGCATATAAAGCCACGAAAGGCCTAGCAAGTCGGTAGTGGAAAATGTATGGCTTAATTAAAAAACTGCCACAGGCTGTAAACAGTGATGGATCTAAAAAAAAGGATACATTATCGGATTTGGAGAATTTTTTTCTACCGTGTCTTACTATCTGTTCAGGTTATACACATGATAATTATTCTAATGAGGTAGAAATAAATAATAAAACATTTTAGAGGTAACCTACCCACATCTTTGGCCGTATGGTCCAAGGCAGCGCCACTTTCACAATAGACATAACTGTCTATGATGGTGAGGTCGTGGTTAGAATCCCGGTCATGTATATAGAGGTTGGTATTTTCCTAAAAGTGTTTCCATTTTCCTTCTACGAAAATGTTGGTACACTTACTCGAAGCTCAACTTTCCCCATCCCTAGTACATTAGCACTATTAGTTAATAATAGTGTAATCAAATGGTTTTTAAGACGCTTGAAAGAAAATATTAATACAAGTTAACCATTTTATAGTCTAGACATTACATTATAATAATTTTTAGAGCAGTGCTGAAAAACTCATGTTTATATTTTAAAAACATATTTCATAACTTTGATTTTTTATTAATCAACAATCCGACACCTTAGCCTGCCTGTCTGTCTATGTATCTTAGGGAATTCAGAGACAGATAGGAAAAAATAGGACACTTAGGTTAAACGATTAATCAACATTGAGATCATAATAAAATTGGAGTAGAGTAGAAGGAAAATTGTATTTAGGAACAAAGGTCTCGAGTTACATGCTAATTCTCGGTATAGGTAGTTTGGATAAATAAATATCTATGGAGCTAGGGGTCCTAAGTTCGATTACCAAAATGACCTAAAAATGTATAATTGGTGAAATAAGGGTTCCCCCTTTCATAATGATACATTAATGGCCTGGGAAAGGTTCATGGTTGTTGTATATAAGCTAGTTTATAAATCATCTGCCGATATAGGCAGTCGGTTTGATGCCTTTTAAAAAATACCATTTAATTACAAGAATATAGAAGCTTATTTGATTTGTGGTACTTAAGAGAAATTTTCTTAACAGATAGCTACACGACTTACAAACTGAAACCTTGTTACAACAAGTGAATAATTAGAGGTTGTTTCACTCACCACCCTGGCCCCAGTTGACTCGTCTCAGCAAGACCATGACTCTACAACACATCACGGCATTGTATAATACTTTACTTAAACCAGGCCCATGGTTCATTCCTCATCATGAGTACCGATCCACCACAAAATAAACAATAATAACAATAAGCCCGAGCACGCTGCGCTCTATCGGCTGTGTTCAGCAAACTCATATATCTTATCTCCCCACACGCTCATGCTATCCCTTACCCCTCCCCCCACCTAGTGTTACCACACCTTGAGAACACGTGGTAGATTCCTAGGATATATAATAGTAGGAATATGTGATATAGTCGCTTATTACATACTGGCCTCAAGGTGAGCGACGATGTCATAAGCTGATTAGTGTGAGAGTATTCTAAATTCCCTTTGGACTTAAACTATTTCTATTTTATTCAAAATTATATTTTCTGGACTTATAAATTTAAACTTATTGATTATTAACTAGGAATTCACATCTGATGGACTTAGCATATTTGGTCTCCTAAAGCCATGGAAATATTTTGATTTTTTGCATGGTTAGTTCGAACCGTATGTCCTATCTTTGCATTATGATCTCTTTGAGGGGCTTTTGGTATCTGTGTTTTTACTTGAAATTTCAGCTTTTCCGCTTAACGAATTTTGTTTTACCCTTTGGGACGGGTTATTAACTGATAACGTCGTTCGTCGGATCTATATATTTTAATATTTTGTAGGATAATAATAATATTGTTATTTATTGGGAGATTCTTTAATATTGTTGGTAATGTTTAAAATTTATTATTTGTTAGTTGAAGATGGGACCGAAAATCGGCAATATTGTACCGTAGACTTCACTTTAATAATTAAATGTTTGAGCAAACCACTTGGCGGCGTGGTTATAAAAAATAAAGTTTGATGTTTTTGGCAGATGATTTCAAATAAAGTCCTGTTCAGTTGGGAGGACGATTCTTTAATGGATCTATATGGTTATTGTTTCGACTCAATGAGAGCTACCGTTAAGGGCAACTAAAAAATTATATTTGCATTTATAAGGTTGTATCCCTGATTAGTTATTAATGCCTAGAATCTTTGATATTAAACAAAGATTGTTATTAAAGTAAATATGAAATATATTATATCATGTGTTTTGAGCCGCCATTTGTAGGCGAGAGTAGGTGTCTTAAAGTATAAAATGTTGATTATCTGTAGTTATTACTGGTGCGAGACCAGTCCTGCCAACTTGTCACTTTGGGACATAATTTTCATTACGTCTCTCATATTGTACAATGCCTTTTTTGACATTAATTACTTTCTATGGTTCATAAAACCTGTGTGTGACAATTAAGGCATGTTCATTCCAAACTTATTTTGAGCACCTAACGCTTTGAACTGTCTCACTCGTATTATCTAGTTGTATGTGTTTGTTACTTGAATAAAATAATTCTCTTGTTACCATCCCTGACTGTTACTTCTGGGTGATGATGAGGGTGGGGGTGAGGGGTTATAAAACAGTTACGGCCATTAACTCATCACTATGTAAGAGGAAGTCTCAATTTTCCTAAATTAAATCTTTTTCGGCCATGTCGGTGATCGAACTCTGAGACATTCGACTTAAAAGGCAAACTCTCTATTAACTGAACCAAAGTTTCGGGGAAACTAATCATTATAGATATGAAGGACTAGAAGAGTAACTATAGATGGCGTGTTCCCAAATTCACTGCAGAGTTTATGGGTAAAACCTCTCCAGGTCAATCTCAGTGTTATTTGAACTCCTGACCATCCTGTAAGCAAGCAGCTACCCTATAAAATAAAATTACGATTCCACGGAACACTATGTCAACAATGTTGGCAGCTAAAAATAGTAAAATAACATTTTAATAGTAAGCTAAATACATAATCTTTCACTGTCAAGTGCCAAAGTCCTATCTCATTATTATGTAGTGCAGTGAACAGAAATAGGAGAAAGTAAGTAAATCGGCCACACGCTTTTTCTTCTTCTTCGCTTTTCATCTGAGGGGACATGATTGATGACGTCAGTTCGTGACCTAAGCAGGATTCTGTCCTTTATATATAATTTTTATCTCAGATAAAAAAAATCGAGTGAAAGTCCCCGTGTATATGTATGTAGCTTTTCGAAAGTTATCAACTCCAACCTTAGAAAAAAGCTATAAATAACTCTTCCATAATGCACACAAAATAATGTTTTATGTATAGAAGCCTACTCTTTTATATTTATCTCTGCCAGTAGAAGTTTATGGAGACATGTACGATAGCTTTTATT
Organism: Timema californicum; assembly: GCA_902141385.1. Classification (NCBI taxonomy): domain Eukaryota; kingdom Metazoa; phylum Arthropoda; class Insecta; order Phasmatodea; family Timematidae; genus Timema; species Timema californicum. The sequence continues at coordinate 508,269 of CABFOW010000042.1, read as the reverse complement.
GAGCTGACATTGTAACTCAATACGATGGATAGATAGATAGACGACAGCACACAGAATTGACAGCAGAAATGACCAAATACACTTGGAACAAATCAATTTTACCTACGAAAGATAAACTTACTTTTTTTTTCTATCTCAGTGAACAAGCCAAGTTTAATAGTATAGAAGGAGAAATATGGCTGATTCTAATCTTTAGATTATATTTAGAAATTTATTTTTATTTTTCTACTTTACTAAGCCTGTCTGTCTAACAGTATTCATGTATAGCAACACTTTATTATTTTTTGAAATCATTCAATCTCATAATTAAATTGGTACAAAACGCTATAAACTAATTTATTTTTTTAAACAAAAACACCTTATTAAATTATTTTTCATCCATTTAAAATCTGTGTGTTTCATTAAATTTTATTAAAATAATTTAAATCTAGTGTAAAATTTATCTTATCTTTAAAATTTTCTGCGACATATTCTGTTCAAGATTAGACAAATTATCATTAACAAAAACTGTATATATAAATATATGTTTTGACCATTTATCTTTTATTTACTTTACATACATTTTGACTTAAAAAAGAGATAATTGCTGTCCCTTAGTGCTGAAATTCGTTCATGGTTCACCATAGAATTAATATATTATAACATAAATTTAGAACAGTTACATTCTATACCACAAAGTAGAGATTTTTAAATATAATTTAAATTAAAAGAAAAATCAAATGTTTGGTTAATTCTCAACTGTCCATAATTGAATATATTAATTATGAGCTCAAGAAACAAGTAAACACAAGTAAATAAATATGATGTGAACTAGTTTTAAAATTATTCTCTAAGATCCGATTACGACCTAATAACGTGGATATTAAATAAACGATTAAGCTCGAACCATAAAACAGCATAATCAAATTAGTTTTTGTTTTTATATTTTGTTATTTTTTTTCAACTATGGTAAAAGTTTCCCCGGACTTGATTTCACTATTTTCCATAGTAGAATACAGAAAATCGCAACACCGTGCGACGTCTGATTTTTAAATCAGTGCTGCCCGTAATATTAAACGGGCTTTTAAGTAAAATTTAACAAAACTTTGTTGAACAACATATTTTTAACTATTGGATGTGAATGTATGTAGATGCGAAATGTAATCTGAACCTTTTTGAATTAATAAATTGATATATTTTTTTAGCGTTTGTTGAGAACCAATCAATATATTCTTTAATATATATCCGGGAATAAATATGTTATATATGAAAGTATCAATGTTTCACACAACTTAGAAGGATAACACATGATATATAATAAAGGGTTAAGGAGGTCGTTTTATAAATGTAAGATGTAGCATGGACAAATATTATAGTTCTATTAGACAGCCTTTTCCCATGCCTCAGTGGGCATCGGCCCCAGGTCTAGGAGGATGGGGTTCGATTCTGTCTGGTAAAAACTAATGTATTTAGTATTTGTCCACGGGATCGTCCTGCTATCCAATTAGTAAATGTGTACACTCCGGGCTGGCTGTGTAATATTAGGCACAGCGCCCTAAATTAAATTAACATCTAAGTTTTTGTTTGTTTATATAGGCCTAATCTGTTTTAAAGGGAGACATTAAAATAGCCCTTTAAAAAATAGGCATAAAGATTTAAAATATAGGTCAATGATTCGACAACACGTTACAAAAAGTTTTATATAAAATTAAAGTATATGAATAGATTAATTTACAAACTAACCTTTAAATGATTCTCTTAAATTTAGTGAGCATATATCCTATTGTCAATAATGAATTTTCCATAATCCTGACATGGTACTATTTTCAAAGTACTGGTACCTAGTAAAAGCGTCCAAACCTTTAATTTATCTTCTCAAGTTTTTCTGACTTTAATGTCAGTTTTCTGTATATTAATGTTTTTTTCAGTTTATTCAAAGAACACTAAAGAGCATAAATCTACCAGTGCACTTAAGATAACATAAGTACTTAAGATATTCTGAAAATTTGAAAAATGACACTTGGACACGGGAATCGAACCCAGCTATTTGATTCTTGATAAGTAATTAAGCTCACAGTGACAATTGATCGATTACGCAGTCAATTGATTTTAATTGTCTTAAATTAGTAAGAATATTTGTTGACTGCACCGTATAATCCAGGAAAATTTTATTCAATTAAAATCTGTGTTCCTTACCAAATTAATTGAAATAGTATCCGTAAAGTAAACAAAAAAGTAAAAAAAAAGCGGGTAATAGGAAATAAAAACTCTATATTAATTCATTACTTAATGGGGCCACCTAACAAAGTTCTTAGATCCATTGCAGAAATCAAAGTTTCCCACGTTAAAAAATATATATTTCAAAATATGGCTCGTATCAAAATGGAAGTTAAATGAAACATGACCCAATAAGATTAAATACCTTTAATTTTAAATTTTACCATTTAAAAAATAGTCACGATAAGCTTAGGTATCTTCAAATACGTCTCCCGGTTAATGATATCGTTCTGAGATCAAAGTTAATGGTTAGAAATATAGATCTAGCCTTCCTCAAACAAATAAAGTTCTTTTTAACGAGGTCATGACAGAAAATTTTAAGATGTTGAGGTTTGTTATAGAGGTTTGAAAACTTCAGAGCTGCCATCAACATAATAAAATAACAAGGACATTTTTCTTAAGGCAAGTGGTGCACTTATCATGCTTAAAGTACATAATTTTCAATATAGTTAACTACCATTAAAATAATTCTTTAAAAAACTACTACTTTGATAAACATATGAAGGACTCTATAAATATGAATTTTGAAAAATTTGTTTTGACATTTTAAAAAACAAAATATAAAATTTAGTCATCAGTAAGAATATCATAAATGATTTTTTAAATCGAAAACACATTTGTATTTATTATGTAAAACACTCAAAAAATTGTTAAAGCTATTTTTTATATATTTTAAATGTTCAAAAATCAGACATAAGTAGAATTTTTGCTTAAAATGCAACTTAAGATTTCACTTCAAGGTATAGTCATTCACATAACATCTAAATATCCAGTTTGAAATCAATCAAACCATTTATCTTGTATTGTCAGCTACAAACAGACAGACGGACATGGATTATGGGGGCCTACGTAGTTTTAAGACACACCCTTCTGAGTTTTGGGAACTATTAAAACGTAAAATTCTGTCGTAAAGTTGAGGCCAATAAATTATAACGATTACAATACTTTATGTATGTATGTATGTATGTATGTATGTATGTATGTATGTATGTATGTATGTATGTATGTATGTATGTATGTATGCATGTATGTATGCATGTATGTATGTATGCATGTATGTATGCATGTATGTATGCATGTATGTATGCATGTATGTATGTATCTATGTATGAATGTATGTTACTCAACCCAAAGGTTTGTTGGGTCCCAAGACCTACACCGACAGCTGTAAGGCCTAGGCTGCAGTGAATAGGCGTACTAGGGAGCCAGAAGTTACAATTGCACGTCAGTCTGCCAAGTCCACCAACCGAACCTTCACTCCATTCAGCACAAGAACTGGCTATATATTGAATGTTTGTACTAGTGTCGTTCATACACAAACTGAACCTACAAGCGACACCTTCACAGGGACTGGCTGTATATTGAATATTATTACTAGTACCGTCTGCACCTCTGCCACTTTCATATGTGTCAGGGCCATAAGTGAGATTGTGACAGATCAACGTTTCTCTTTATAAGAGAGTAAAAAATAATAATTTTAGATAACCTCGATGGCTTACAAACAAGAGCCCAAGTTGTTGCCCTTTATATCTACAGTCGTGAAGAAAATAGCTCTCCCATTTAGCGCAGTTTTTGATTGACTGATCTTGTTGAGGGTTAGTGGGGAATAATTTGCTTACGTTTGGGTTAATTAATATGGAAATTATCACTTCGGGGCTTGACTGCCGAATAGTACAAAACGAACCTTGTGGTAACTGTTTATTATGCATGGATAAAAGGAGATATTTTGATATTTATCATAAAGTTAAAGTTTTGTTTTCAACCTTTCTGAACCACGAGTTTAAAATATGGGGTGATTCAATTTAGTAGGTTCAAATTTGAATTTGATTTTTGTTTTAATCTTCTCTTTAGGCGTAGAGTCAAAATAAAACGGATAGAAATAAACTCGAGGTATCAAAGGATATTGGTAAGTTTTTATTTTAAGGTGACTAGGTTCCCGTGTTGTTGTTTGTTCTTGAATATTGACATCGGGTTTCGATGGATGCGAAGGTGTTGGTGTAAGCTCACGCGGTTTATTACACGTAACGTTTGTAGCCACAAATGTTTCCTGTTGAATGCTGACGTTGAAACCAGGTGACGTGCATGGCAGAATCATACAATAGATAAGGTGTTCCATTTCCTGCCCCTGGACATTCGGAAGGGACTCAACATGCGGGGATTGGTCGTGGGAAGGGCTCGGATCTTTATAATCCACAGGGTAATACATTAGTGGTAAAAACAAATAACCATCTTCCTCACGATATGTCGAAGAGTTTATAACGTGTTCTTGAAGTGAAGGCGATAAAGTCACAACCTTTTCTGGTCGAAACGATGAGGTTTTTGTAGGTATCTGATATTTAGTTGTCTCTAGGTTAAGTGGAATCGAAGCAGGTTCCCCTTGTGTTGTTGTTGTTGTTGTTGGTGGTGGTGGTGGTGGTGGTGTTGTTGTTGTTGTTGGTGGTGGTGGTGGTGGTGGTGGTGGTGGTGTTGCAGATGTTTCATTTGATGGCGTCTTCACCATCATGGTTGAGTTTGCATACGAATTACTCGATCTGGAGGATGTCGTTCCAGATGCTAAGGTTTCAGTCGTCTTCTTTGGGGACGACGCGGAAGTCACAGACGTCACCGCAGGGATAGGTATTGTTGGTGCCAGAGGGATTGGTGATCGTGTCACTGACACTGATGCAGACTTGGTTATTGCAGATGATGCGGTGATAGCTTGTTCTGAAGAGGCCGATACGATGAGCTTCTTAGCAGGTGAGGCGCGATATATGTCACGCCCATTCTTATCCTGCACTGGACGTAAGTTAAAGGTAAGTTCATTGCTGTCTCTTGTCCTGAGTTGTCGAAATTCTGCCAGCTAAATATAAACAGAAATTCAAATACATCTCAAGGATTATGGAAGTTCTGTACACGTGTCTTTGGAACATTTCTATGACATTATTAATCTTACTGTACGTTCTGGTACACGCGTTTTCTGCACGGGTGACTCACGGGTTATTGTCAAGACAAGAAGAGCTCTACAGGATTGTAACAGTAAAGTGTTCCCTTACATTTATTATTAATCTTAGCCATAAAACATGAAATAGCCAAAGCTATTATTTATACTTTTAGTGAGGATTACCCCATCCAGATGTCATATTATGAAAATTGAAAAATGACACCTGGACACGGGAATCGAGCCATAGGGCGGGTTCGATTTCCGTGTCCAGGTGTCATTTTTCAATATTCAGAATATGTTATCCCTTAAAACCAATAAACATAACTCTATTCACCGCCCTATTTAGTGCGTGTTTGACCAAAATGGTAATAAGGAGGAGGGTCAAGTTTGATTAAAAAAAAGTATCTTTAGTTTCTGTTTCCTCTGGAAACAAACCAAGAGACGCCCCTTACTTTGTTTGGTGTTTTGAAGATATTATAATGTATCGATTAGGTATGAGCTATATTTGACAGTTATTTATCAAATCTAAATAATCAATTGTTGCACGGTGAGTTTATCCATATGACGAACCGAGAGTGTATAATTATATTCAAACAATAACAACAAATTTGCTTATGTTAGGTCATCCACACCATCTGGTAAAAATCCCATGTACTAGGGGAGGTCAGGAAGTGTGGTGTTTCCCCTGAAATTCTATAAGCAATATAAGGAAATAGAAGGAAGTTTTTTGTTAACTTAGTACTATAGTTTATTGAACAAAATTGTATCATAGAGGCGTCATCGTATCCTAGAAACGAGAACTTTAATTCTATTTTAAAGCCTTTACTTTAGAAATCTAATGAATTAATGTAATCTGATGCTATTTATAAATACCACAATTTGTATCAAATCAGTTTTATAATTTTCTATCCTCCCCTTAACCAATCTAACAGTGTTGACCTCCAACTCACATGGTCAGGCAACAAACCGATTGGCCTGGAATAGACGATCCACGTGACCTCCTCCTTGCAAGGGGGTGTAGTCATGGAGCCCGTGTAGGTGTAGTAGTCCTCGTCCTTGTAAGGGTTGTTCAGCTTCTTTATGAACCATCTGACGGCGTCGTTCTGCTTCATGTGAGTAACGCTCTCAGGCTTGCTTATGTCGGGCAGTTTCTCCACGATCTTTTCAAAGTCCCAAGTCTTCGAGCTTTCATCTCCGTCAGGAACAAAATCTGCCTAGTTTTTTTGTTTTTATTACAAATAAATAGTTTATTTGGTTCTCATAAATGGCGCGCCGTTAAGTGTTGCTAGGCTAAGCCGAGTAATTTTGTTAGAACCACCACGTATTTAACTAATATTCACCAACTACGCTCATGCGCTAGAAGTGAGGTCAGAATGGATTTAGTGGAAGTGTAGCCCAATTTTGGTGGTAGGAGAGTGGAAAACCATATAGGAGAAACCACCCTTGGTAAAGCCGACAGGGATTCGAACACCGATATCAAGTCATATGCAGTCAAGTTGTTTTACGAGAGTGGAGTCTTAGACCATGCGGCCACCAAAGCGGGTCAGGGTTATTTTAAACTGTACCTGTGATATGTTATCTTCACCGAATATAACATTTATAGGCCAGGTATCAAAGATAATACTTTTCCATGCAAGGTATTTAGACCATAGCCTACTGTGATTGGTTAAATGGACACCAAGAAGGGGGGTAGGGATATAATTACAGAGGTTGAAAACTCAGCTTACCCTGACAGCATTCCACGACTAAATACCGATTTTAATATAAAAAACATGACGCCATTTTTATACTAGTATTAACAATAAGGTGATGTGATAATAACACCTATTTTTTTTAGCACCGCGTCTTATTACCCGTTTGGGTTATACGCCTATGTGCTAGATAAATTAGTGGGTTAGGATTATGAAGGTTTAATTTAGAGGAAATGATTCCTCATTAGCGTAGAAATAGAGTAGGAAAACAGTTTGAGTAAAAACCACCCTCAGTAGATCAGACCGAGATTCAAAAACTGGCCTTTCCGTCATAAGCAGGCCACTCTAATGTGAGAGTGATGCCTTAGAACATTCGGCCAAAATGTCAATTTTAATTTTGTATGAATAATATGCCCAGAAGTTCTTTAATAATTGTCACGAACATAATGGACTTTTGAAATAAGTCTTCACTAAAGATTAATATTAGACATTAATATAAAATTACCAAAAACTATTGAGATTAAAGATGACCTGGCGGTCTAGGGGTAAGGTGTCAGACTTATGTGCTGGAGGTCGGGGTTCAATCCTCAGTCCCGGCACAGATTTATCTGATTACCAAACCCTTCCTTCACCTCTGACAAGACATCTTGTGAATGTGGGGAGTGCCAGGCCTCCACCGTGGTTCGGATTCCACGTTAAACTGTAGGTCCTCCATTTCATATCACAATCACCCTACCATTGCACATTAGCGTAAGTGCGTATAGCCCGAACGGGTAGTAAGACGTGGTGCTAATAATAATAATAATAATAATAATAATAATAATAATAGTATTGAGATTACAATTAATAAAAAATAGAACTATTTAATGTTGTTCTTTGGAAAAAAAATTATAATTGGTTGTAACACTAATAATTTCACAAGTACTTCTTTAAATGATATACATCACAATAAATTTAATATATATTTAAAAGCAAAAGATGCAAAATTTCGAAATATTCCTTTATTTATCCTTTTATTTCTACAAGCTACTAAAAATAATCCCCATATTAGGCAACTTTCCTCTATAAGTTATTTATTTAAGGTGGTCAAATCAATATATATTCAGTTTTGAAAATTTACCACGAAATTCTCCTCAAGATCTAATAATCAATGTTTGCTAATAGTATAAATATATTATATCAATTTTAATAGTATTGTGATTTTTTTAAATAAATAAATTAAATAATTACACAAGCACTGACAAAGTATTAGTGGTTTTTACCCCCTTAAAACTAGCGAGACTTTAAATTATAAGCAGTATACTATTTGAAATAATAAAAAGAAAAAAGTATGATCTAAGTTTTAGCTCAAGGGTTATTCATATAACCTATTTGTAAAAATAATACCAAATTCAGCCAATTTCAACTACTTTTACAGAAAGAGTGAACAATAATCAATTAATAAACAACGCAAACTCAAGCTTAATGTACATTTATGATTTAAGTTCTTACCCACATAAAAAATGCAATTATGGCCACTCCGTTAGGTTTACCTAATGCTTCTTTAATTGAGGGAAATTTTTTGTTATGGTGGACCAGATGTACCTCCATGGCGTAACTGAAATAACGAGTAAAAACAATTTTAATTGTGTTAAACCATTCAACTACTGATGTGGCTACTAGATAAGTAATTTTGAAATTCACCAACGTAAACACGTTATATCCATTACCGTTTCCAGTCTGTGGCCCAGGTCAGTTTTTTATTCAAGCCATATATTTTACACTACCGAATTTCTAGGCCTGTCGTAGCTTCATATGCCCTATAATCTATCTTAAGACTAGAACAGGCGCAACATCAAGTCCCCGGCCGTTAATTTATCACTGTGAAAGGGTAAACCCACATTTCACCAATGATAGATTGTTCGGACATGGCGGGAATCGAACCCTGGTTCCTTAGATCAGTAGAAAGAAACGTTACCGACTGAGCTAAGATAAAAATTATGTGACCTTAATGTTAATGATAATGCATATGTTGTTTGTTAATGTGTGTACAACACCCCCCCAAAAAAAAAATTATATGGCGTGAGCCCAAGCAAGCTATACCAACCGAGCGGACGCCAACGTTAGCAATGATATTGCCAACATTTGCGGATAGACGCCAATATGTGATCAGCACAACACACGCTCTGGCTATTAACCTCAGTTTTCTAGACAAGATTCATCCACTATTTGTTCAAGTATACCCTCATTTGTCCTCATTAGGCTGAGTTCGAACCCGTTTCAGAACTAATGGTTCACAGAAAGGTTCTGTAAGAACCGGGGATCGAACTCGGGACCTCTGGATATTGTAGCCAGGAACTGTGAGCACTAGACCACAGAGACCTCTGGATATGTAGCCAGGAACTGTGAGCACTAGACCACAGAGACCTTTGGATATGCAGCCAGGAACTGTGACCACTAGACCACAGAGTATTTTTAATGCACAATGTGACCGGTATGCTCAAAAGAGTTTTTCTCACCTCCATTAGAGTCAAGCTATCTTATTTATTAAACGATTTATATTTACAGATGTAAAAATATTTCCTTGTATCTAGTATTTTGTTAATTGTATGAATCGTAGTTTTATTGTCCAGACAGACAGCCAGACAGCACTGACCTGGAATTGTTGATCGTGTGTTCCGAGCCATATTTGTTGGATTTACCCCAGTGGAAAAGTATCTGCGAGAGATTGTAAGTGCCTTTCAAAGGACCCCCTGAGACGGTAGGCTTCGCCTCATCCCTCCTCTCCAGGACAATCGCGACTACGGTGTCAAGAAGGTTTCGAAACTATAGTAGACTCGACAGGAAAAGTGTACTAAAATTTAATCACACGTATACTGTACAATAAATTGCATGGTTAGAAGAGTGTGAGACCAATCAGGAAAATCTTAAGGTAAGATTGCAAGGAACGCGAGTTAAGTCTTTATATCACTTTTTATAGCAACACTTTTTTTTTGTGCAAAATGAATCAAATATTGCTCTAATAGAAACAGAGTTTAATTTCTTCACATATTGATATCAACAGTTGTTGGATATCTGTCATAAACATAGTGGCATTATATGAGAAACTTTTTAAATGAAGAGAAAAAGTTGTCATTAAATTCTGTGAAGAAAATTACACAATGTATCATATGAGCATTATTTGATTTATTTTGATCTAAACGTTTTTTGACATAAAAACTGCAAAACCTTTATCACATCCCCTGCACTCCCACCTAAAATTGTACCTGTGAAATATTTTCATTACCCGCTAGAAGATTCATTATTCAGGTATGAAGGTGCAGTATTCTTATCTAAGTTGCGTAGATTAGATCATTTGTATGATGAGTCAAATGGGGACAAAGTGGGTGACAGCTAATCACGGCTACAGTTTTAGTAAACTCTGCTTACCCTTACAACATTCCAGGAAACACCACTGCAATACACTTAGTTTTATAAGTGTGCCATTACAATATCCATGCATAAAGTTGTGTTATTGGTCTGAGATTTGTTGGTTAAGATAGTCCTAAATTTATGTTGGGGCAAAGCGAATGATAATTGGCACTCAAATTCCAATTCCAAATAAAAAAAACTCAAATAAAATACAGTATTTTTTCAAATATTCGAATACCCTTCAGGCATTGGGAGTTTTGGGGTAACATCTCTTACCATAATCAAACGTTTAGAATTTGTACAAAAATTCCATTGTATAATTAGTTTTACACCTTCTTCGTTGACCGCATGGTCTTGTACCGTGGCTAAAAACTATCATTGTCACCAACCTCCCCCACCTTACCCCATTTTACGAGGAAGTCAGCGTCTAAACACGGACACTCGACGCACGTCAACATAGAACACTGCTTATCATTCTAGTTTGGCAAGAGTGAAGTCACGAAGTGGCATGAGAAGGCTGTTCGCTTGTACGGTATCCCTGAGTTCAAGACACTGCGCAGGCGCTAAGGCTTGGGAAAAGGAGCGAGAAGTGCTATCACGTGTGTCATCTTCACGACTCTGGGCCAGTTTCATAGTCAAATTTAGTACGCCTCAAGTGCGGCGCTACACTAAATACATGACGACCCCTACTTAAACTCGAATGGAATGGGCCGTTCTCGCATAGGAATCTGGCCTATTCCATTCTGGTTTAGGTAGGTGTCGTCATGTACTTAGTGTAGCGCCGCACTTGAGGCGTACTAAATTTGACTATGAAACTGGCCCTTTGTGCGCAGGCTTCGATGAGAGGGCCACTTCTTACTTGCTGTTGATGACTTCATTGGTCATGTGATATCTCCCTACCATTTTCCCCCGCTGTTTAAAGTGAAATATAAGCTAGTACCCAGAATGAAACTTTACTCTTTGACGCCGATAGGAATTACCAATATGTAAGTGATCATTATTTTGGAAAAGGCTTATATATGTATACATATATTATTTGAAAACTTGGCAGTAGCTTAATTAATTATAAATGTAGGGCTTAAATTTTATTATGTTCAAATTTTTTTACTAAATTCAATTTGTTTTGGATACTGACATATTATGGTCTTAAACCTTTTTGATCCGTGTTCGGATGATTTATTTACAGGTTATAATTATTTTATTTTATCTTAGTGCGCTATCTTGCACTTTAATTCTTTGCCATATACTTAGTTGTAGTGAGTCGAAGCGTTACTAATAATGTTTCATATCATATTTTCAATTTTAATGCTATTGGGAAATACATTTGATATTTATAGTATGTTAGGAGTTAATTATAGACTTAGCTGATAGGGTAGAAAGGAAATAAGTATTTTTGTGTTTAAGCTTCCCCCACCTCACGGGTTATTAGTTGAGAATAACGATGCTTCTAATCAACATTAGATCCAGGTGTATAGTTACGAGAAAAACTCTACTAGTTGTTTTATAAATAAAGAAATGTGATATGTATAGACTTTGAAGACAAACTAAAAATAATGTATTTATACTTATCATTTTAACGGCTGTAGGTTTTATCTATGCTTACAATGTAATTTGCATGCTGTTCGCAATAATCAAGTATGTTTATTTTGGAACTGGTAATGTTTCCTAAAGTTGAATATTATCTAATTTAGTTAAATGCTCTTTGAACGGTTTCCTTTAAATATTGTTTTGTGTACGTAAGTAAATATAGTGCTTCCTGATAAGTGTTATCGAAATTATATATTATTGCGGGTTGTCGGCAATCTTTAAATATTATACTGTTTACCTTTTTAGTCTTATTCAATACTCGTATTAATAAAACGGTCTTAAGGACAATGTTAATCTAATGTCATTCATTATACATTTACACTAAGCAAAATCCTAACTCCCTCAATGTCAATAGTTGACTACACTATTTAACTGAAAGTTAAGATGGCTGGGTCTAGATAATTGGGCTTGGCATACTCGAGTGTAGGTCAAATAAAGAGCCCTGATGATGTTTGTTTTATTCTTTGTCTTGCAACCCCTACACAATGGGTGGAGTCTAAGGCGTCACTTTCGCAACAGACTGGATATCCAATGATAGGCATATCGGGGTTCGAATTTAGGTCAGGCGTACTGAGGTTTATTTTTTCAAAATAGTTTTTCTCCCTTTTCCTCCACGCAAGTTTGGTTACACTTCCTCTAAATTAAATATCTCATCCCTAGCTCATAATAATTAGTACATAATCGTATGACACAAACAAGTAGTAGGACACGGTGCTATAAATAAACTTAGTATCAAAATAGTGACATTTCGTTTTATGTTTTTTTAACCACACCATCTAACCAACTACCCGTTCAGGACATGCACATTTTAAATAACTATTCTAATGTGTTAGGGATAAGTAAGATTGAGTTTAAAACAGATGTATCCACATTTTATGAAAGGAGAGTAAAAAAAATATAGAAAAACCTTCCCCAGTACAACCGATCAGGATTTAAACCTCGATCCCCTCTTCATCAGCAGCACAGTCTATAGCGAGAGTGACGCCTCAAGGCGTCACGTCCACCGAATCGTATAACATAAAATCTAATTCACTGACGTCCACAAACTTCAACCTATGTTGAAAAAAGAAGAAGAGACTGAAGATCTGGGATATCTCACCCGAATGACCGTTGTTAGCGATAGTGGCGTCGCCTTCTTGTCTGCCGATGTAACCACGGAAGTGGAGAGGTTTAAACACCTTCGGCACGGTCTGATGAGCATTGATGTTGATCGGGGATTGAGCCAGACCACCACAATCGGGGAACTTCTCGTTCCACGAGGGGGGCCCTAGAATCACACACAGGAAGAAAGTCCTACCCTACGTCATATTAAAATAATAAGCTTTGAAGCTTCTGAGGAACCCGCTGTTTCAAATATCCATGAACTGGAAATAACTAGCTCAGGATATGGATAGCGTGTAATTCGGTGGACTGACTATAACTAGTTCAATATAGGGATAGAGTGTAATGATATGGAATAGATAGAACTAGCTCAAGAGAGGTATAGGGTGTAATGAGGTGGACTGAATACAACCAGCTCAAGAGAGGTATAGGGTGTAATGATATGGAATGGATAGAACCAGCTCAAGAGAAGTATAGGGTGTAGTGATATGGAATGGATAGAACCAGCTCAAGAGAGGTATAGGGTGTAATGATATGGAATGGATAGAACCAGCTCAAGAAAGGTATAGGGTGTAATGAGGTGGAGTGTATGGAACTAGATAAGGACACAATTGTTGAATACATATTCTGGGAGCTCTAATAGGTTCGTATTATGTGCTAGGTTAGGTTAGGTAGTTCAACAATAGCCACGGTAGATCTTTGCAATGACACAGCACGTGGGGATTCCATGACTACGGTGTACGGGATACGTCTGGCAGGTAGATGAGTATCTGGCTGGCTATTTCATGGAGCGAATTTATAAATAAACAGTGGTATGTAAACAATATACATGTGGCTAGTTGATGGATAACAGTGGGATGTAAACAATAGACCTGTGGCGAGTTGATAGATAAACAGTGGGATGTAAAAAATAGACCTGTGGCGAGTTGATAGCTAAAGAGTGGGATGTAAACAATAGACTTGTGGCTAGTTGAAAGATAAACAGTGGGATGTAAAAAATAGACCTGTGGCGAGTTGATAGATAAACAGTGAGATGTAAACAATAGACTTGTGGCTAGTTGAAAGATAAACAGTGGGATGTAAACAATATACCTGTGGCGAGTTGATAGATAAAGAGTGGGATGTAAACAATATACCTGTGGCGAGTTGATAGCTAAAGAGTGGGATGTAAACAATAGACCTGTGGCGAGTTGATAGCTAAAGAGTGGGATGTAAACAATAGACTTGTGGCTAGTTGAAAGATAAACAGTGGGATGTAAAAAATAGACCTGTGGCGAGTTGATAGATAAACAGTGGGATGTAAACAATATACCTGTGGCGAGTTGATAGATAAAGAGTGGGATGTAAACAATAGACTTGTGGCGAGTTGATAGATAAACAGTGGGATGTAAACAATATACCTGTGGCTAGTTGATAGCTAAATTAGTGGGATGTAAACAATAGACTTGTGGCTAGTTGAAAGATAAACAGTGGGATGTAAAAAATAGACCTGTGGCGAGTTGATAGCTAAAGAGTGGGATGTAAAAAATAGACCTGTGGCGAGTTGATAGATAAAGAGTGGGATGTAAACAATAGACTTGTGGCGAGTTAATAGATAAACAGTGGGATGTAAACAATATACCTATGGCTAGTTGATAGCTAAAGAGTGGGATGTAAACAATAGACCTGTGGCGAGTTTATAGCTAAAGAGTGGGATGTAAACAATAGACCTGTGGCGATTTGATAGATAAACAGTGGGATGTAAACAATATACCTGTGGCGAGTTGAAAGATAAACAGTGGGATGTAAACAATAGACCTGTGGCGAGTTGATAGCTAAAGAGTGGGATGTAAACAATAGACTTGTGGCGAGTTGATAGCTAAAGAGTGGGATGTAAAAAATAGACCTGTGGCGAGTTGATAGCTAAAGAGTGGGATGTAAACAATAGACTTGTGGCGAGTTGATAGATAAAGAGTGGAATGTAAACAATAGACTTGTGGCGAGTTGAAAGATAAACAGTGGGATGTAAACAATAGACTTGTGGCTAGTTGAAAGATAAACAGTGGGATGATAAAAATAGACATGTGGCGAGTTGATAGATAAAGAGTGGGATGTAAACAATAGACATGTGGCTAGTTGAAAGATAAACAGTGGGATGTAAAAAATAGACCTGTGGCGAGTTGATAGATAAACAGTGGGATGTAAACAATATACCTGTGGCTAGTTGATAGCTAAAGAGTGGGATGTAAACAATAGACTTGTGGCTAGTTGAAAGATAAACAGTGGGATGTAAAAAATAGACCTGTGGCTAGTTGATAGATAAACATTGGGATGTAAACACCATACTTGTGGCGAGTTGATAGATAAAGAGTGGGATGTAAACAATAGGCTTGTGGCTAGTTGATAGATAAACAGTGGGATGTAAACAATATACCTGTGGCGAGTTGATATATGCCAAAACACACTTTTATTTCCCCTATACCTATATAGTATAAAAACAATATTTATATTAGGTAGGTACACTTTCTAGTAGACCCAACCCCTTAGAACAATTATATTTCTACATATTAGACTGTTACTCTCGTTGAAAACCCCAACTTACCTTGTTTCGGAAAATAGTCGAATTCCTTATAGTTGGCCCCAAATCCCAAGTCTTCTAGTTTCTCATAAGTCCCGATGATATTATCTATCATATAGTTAACTTTCTTCGTTAGTTGTTCCTTGATAACCTCAGTCTTGCCTGGCGGAATCCACGAATTGAGATCTCCTGACAATATTTTTTTGCCTATTAGGAATAAATGATCCAAGAAACTGAATTAAAAATAGACCTTGGTTGTTTAAGAGGATAACGAGGTATCCGCGAGATAAAGAGATACAATAAGAGCGGAAGTTAAGCCGACAACAAGATAAGCTAGAAGTTTTTCCAAAAAAAGGTGTGGTGGGCAAATATTATACCTATGGCCCAAGAACAATCTTTAGTAAAACTTATTAGACCACAAATATAATAATAATAATAATAATAATAATAATAATAATAAGAAGAAGAAGAAGAAGAAGAAGAAGAAGAAGAAGAAGAAGAAAAATATATTCAGAAAAATGTATTAACGTATAGCATCGCAATCATTCTTGTTCCACCATAGGTTAACAACTTTCTAGAAATGTATTATCTATTATTTTTTAATAATAGCCATATTATTAAAACATAATAGATAATACATTCCTAAAAAGTGAACAGTAGGCCTAGCGCCTAGCTATTTTGAGTGGCTGCCTATTAAAACAAATAGCCAGATAATTATGTACTGTATATAAATCGTTCGGTCTGAATTTTAAAAATAACACTGTTAAATGTTGCTAAAATTTGTCAAGGTATATGGCAGTTATCGCGTAACAATTAAACAGACAAACAGATTTTTGAATGGCCGCCATCATAAAATTGATAACCAGAAGGAAAAACTTTTTGCTAACTTTGGTCGGTATATGTTCAAAAAATGTTTCTGCCAGATTTTGTTGAATTTGGTGAAAGAGTTTGACATTTTTATTAAGCCTACATAGCAAAGATCCGGACAGATTCACAGAAAATTTGCCAAATGATCACGTTTAAACAAAACCTCGCTTTGTTCGGTGAGTAAATAATAATTATAGCTCTACTTACTCAAAATAAAATGTTTTCTCAAAAAATTAATATAAGTGCTAAACAAAATTAAATAAATGGGTTTTTGAATCTCACCACATGAACCCATATCTCACCAATAGGAACCGCTCCTACAACTAAAATAAAAATAGCTTGCGCAAGCATGCTGGAAATTAGACTCGAATGGAATACATTTTTATTTTATTCGAAGGCGTCATAATTAAACAATATATATTTTAGCAGCATTAAAAATCTTATTAGTAACTATAACTCTTTATTAGGGAAAAAAATTAAAGACATTATCAGGTCTTACATGTAAATATAATGTATCACAACGTTTAAAATAAAACCAACCAGTATAAATCCATTAATATGATGTTCAAAAAGCTAAGGGAAACTTATACAGGACTCGAGCTTTAGTAGTTAATATTTTTTATTGTATATGATGCATTTTTAGATTATTTTGTATTTTATTTCCTGAATTAAACGAGTTTCAAAAATAAAAGTCTCACTGAATTTTGAAGAAATATTAAAATTACTAACTTACACAAAGATTAGAAAATATTGTTTAAAATAAAATAAGAATACTTTAATAGCATTGTTCCATGAACACACTATACTGTGTAACTAGATCATACATTAATAAAAAAAAACTCTTATTTGTTATATACAGATTAAATTACCTATTCGTTGTATTTTGTTACACTACTAATGAGTGTTTCGATATTTGAGCTGTAGAGCTCTTTGGGAACATGTCTAAGTGAATTATTTTATAGCCATAGAAGTTTATATTTCAATAATACACGGTAATTATATTAACATAGTTAATATCTAGTGTTTAAAGGAAAATAACTGTGAATTTAGATATTTGGTCATTAAATAGTTAAAATAAGCAGGCGTGTTTACAACAATTTATGTTATTGATATAAATTCATCATTGTTTCATGTGGCTAATTTTTCTAATATATTTAATCAGAAAATTATATTATATTTTAAAATGTGCTGTGAGTTTTTATAAAGTAGTTTATATGCCAAATCCTTCATATCTTTATGGTAAAAAAATCACACGTTTAGGAGGAAAATGGGGCAAAAGTTTTCTTTAAAAAAGCGTAACTACTTGTGAATGCAAAGTATAGATCTCTTTTTATCATCATAGTGTTAATTATATTGAATACCGCATTGTAAATAAGAAAGAAACATGAATGCAATAGTGAACCAGAGTAAAAAGGTATGAGTCTAGAATTGTTTGGTTTGATAGTGACGAGGATAGTAAACTATGAATCCTGAACTGATAAACTGAGGTGTTTTTTTTTCTCTCTATCTCACCTAAACCACATCCAAAATTTGCTTTAATCAAATGCGGATACATTTCCTTTTAAATTTATCGGCCCTAGCTTGTAAATATAAACTGGTGGATGGTCCTAGTTTTAAAATAATAGACGTAAAGCAAGTTAACATATTTTTATTTTAGATGGTTTAGTTAAACTTTAGTATTTAAGATGCATACTAAAATATAATTATATTAAACAAGGGAAAACATTGCAAATTTAAAAAAAACTGGATTCGATGAATCAATAATGTCAGGAGTAATGAGGTGGTTTTATTAAATGGTCTACCTACATACATCCACGTTAATTCGAGTACATTTCTTCTAAATTATACCTTCCTCTTCATTACCTTAATAGGTCTTTTATATCACCTACTGCATGTTCAAGCTATACGCATATATTATTATTATTTAGCACCGCGTCTTACTACCCGTTCGGGTTATACGCTTAAGTAATAATTACGCTGATGGATTAGTAATTAGAAAGGTTAAATTAGAGGAAGCGAACCCGCATTTGCGTGGGGGGAGAGTGTAAAACCATTTAGGAAAAACCACCCTCAGTTCACCCGACCGAGATTCGAACCTCGGTCTCCCAGCCCTCAGAAGTCAAGCTCAACACGACTAGCGCGTTAGCCAACTACGCCACCGAGGCGGGTTATACGCATATAATGAATTATAAATATTATAATGGGGTAGAGACGAGGAAGGGAACATTTTAGAGGTAATCTACCAGAATTTGCTTGTAAGGAGAGTTTTAAACCATTAAGAAGAACCCACCCTCATTACACCTGACCAGGATTCGAACCCTAATCTCTCCGTCATCAGCAGACCAGTCTTAAATGAGAGTGATGCATTAGACCAATCGGAGAGTAAAGCGGATATTAGCGTTATTAAAATACGTATGGACTGGATAGCGAGACGTGCGGGAAAAATAAATATGTAAACTAATTTTTAAATAAATCCTTTTTTTTATTTTAAAGCTAGCTCGTGCAAGTAATATAGCAATTTTTTCGAATTTGAATTAGAAAGGAGTAGTTATATAATTATAATCAGAACATACAGTACAAGCACTTGAAACACTTTTTAGTATTATAGGTGACCTGGCGGTCTAGGGGTAAGGTGTCAGACTACTGTGCTGGCGGCCGGGGTTTAATCCTCGGTCCAGGCAAAGATTTATCTGATTACCAAACCCTTCCTTCACCTCTGACAAGACATCTTGTGAATGTGGGGAATGCCAGGTCTCCACCGTGGTTCGGATCCCACGTTAAACTGTAGGTCCTCCATTTCATTTCACAATCACCCTACCATTACACATTAGCGTAAGTGCGTATAACCCGAACGGTTAGTAAGACGCGGTGCTAATAATAATAGTAATAGTAATAATTTTGTAGTATATTTTGATGCCAGTGTGATGATCTTTAAAGCTACCTACATAACCTATTAGGCCTACCTATAATAAACCTAGGTAGCTCAACGCCGGCGTGATTGACTTAATGGTTTGTTTATAATAGTTCAAGTCCCGGGTGGATGAACTATAAAGGGAGG
Source organism: Timema californicum (assembly GCA_902141385.1). NCBI lineage: Eukaryota > Metazoa > Arthropoda > Insecta > Phasmatodea > Timematidae > Timema > Timema californicum. The sequence continues at coordinate 488,842 of CABFOW010000042.1, read as the reverse complement.
ACTTTCATCCGGATACGAGTGAGACTACCTTATTAAGTATGTGATATATTACGCGTATTACTACCCTTCTGGGTTATCCAACGTTCCGAGTATATTATAGGTAGAACTATAAGGAAATGTACCTACATTTGAGAGGAGTGAATGGGAAATCCTTACGGTAAAAGTACGGCCTGGCAGGTTTACACCCCCTATCTTCCCATCACTGGCAAACCAGACTATATGGGTTTGACATTTTTGTTGATGTGCCCAACGGTAAGGGGGTGTTGTGTTATTAAATAGTTATAAGTGGTGGATACTCCAAACAGGTGACGAGACACATAGCCCTGAAAATAGTTATTGTCTCGAGAAACAACCTTCAACCCACACTCCAGCCTCTGCTGTCACCAAGAAGGAAGAGGCGACCGACCTATCTACCTTATTAAACCGCCCTCGTATTGTGTGACTGTTATTAAACCGAGGAGAAAACGCGCTACTTGACGTCTACTGCTTCAAACTTCCCCCTTAATATGCCCCCCTCTCTCCCATTTTGCCCTAGAAATTCTCTATCATTCCACCCCCCACATCCAGAGTGAGCCAAGTCACGTGTGTCGTATTTTACAAACCACCTTTATCTTACCTACCTCTACGATACCACCCGCGCAACATACCAAAGGAAGCAAAGGCCTCTTTCCTAAGAAGCAGGTAAACTCTTGTAAGTCTAACCCACAATAGATGTTTCGAGAAAAGAGGGGGGGGGGG
>CABFOW010000042.1:472854-487294 GCA_902141385.1 Timema californicum | reverse complement strand
AGCTCGACTGCTGAGGACGGGGAGATCGAGGTTAGAATCTCGGTCGGGTGAACGGGGGTGGTTTTTCCTAAATGGTTTTCCACTCTCCCTCCACGCAAATGCGGGTTCACTTCCTCTAATTCAACCTTCCCAATTCCTAATCCATTAGCGTAATTAGTACTTAAAGCGTATAATACGAACGGGTAGTAATACGTGGTGCTAAATAATAATAATAATAATAATAATAATAATTAGCGCTTGTCGTGTTGAGATCAACCGCTGAGGACGGGGAGATCGAGGTTCGAATCTCGGTCGGGTGAACTGGGGGTGGTTTTTCCTAAATGGTTTTCCACTCTCCCTCCACGCAAATGCGGGTTAATTTCCTCTAATTCAACCTTCCCAATTCCTAATCCATTAGCGTAATTAGTACTTAAAGCGTATAACCCGAACGGGTAGTAAGACGCGGTGCTAAATATTATTATTATTATTATAAATCATATATAACCTGAACAGGTAGTAAGAAGGGGTGAAAAAAATATTTTAGGCACAAACTAAATAAAATATCGTTTATTAGAAAAGTTTAGTTTAATTTTCTACACAAGATAACCCCAACAGTTTCTGAATATTTGGACAAAAACTTTTTAATCGAAGAAAAGAAAGTCCCGCTAAAACTTTGCGATGCTTATAACAACTATTCAACAACTGTTGATACTATTATTTGTAGAAAATTAAACAGAACCTTTATGATGCAACAATATTATATTTAGTTTGTACAAAAAAGGTTCTTTGTAGTAAAAACTGTAAAAATGCCTTCCAGTGGTCGACCACAAGAACAGGGGATCTTGGTTACATTCTTGATGGTAGTAATAAAATGTTATTTAATTTTATTTTCCTCGGTGCGTTTTACCACAGGTCTTGGATATACTCATTTTAACTACGCAAAAATGGCCCCAATTCGGTGGTCAAATGTTCTATGGTAGCACTGAGAAATTTACTGCCCGCTAGCCGCATATAGAACACGGTGCTTCATGTATTTTTATGAGTCACAAAAGCTATAGATATTATCCTACGAAAAAATAAATGTGTTAAAATTAAAAAAATGTATATTCTTATTTAAATACATACAATTTATATTCAACATATCTGGGGAACAATTACCTGCATTAATTATAATCATAATTGCTATATTTTCCACCTAGAATTAAATAAATTATGACAAATAGACTTATGTAAAAATTACTTTTGTTTGTTTTATTGGAGAAACTTATTTACTTTCTCATATCAAGAGAGTTGTGATCGTGAAAATAAATGTATCTCCAGATTATGACAAGTATTTGTTTTATGTAAACAAGAACCCAAAAAAGTGGGTTTTATAATTATCTATGTTCCCATGTATGTCTGTCTATCTGTCCCTGGCCACGGATATAAAACTATTTAATGGATTTTGTTCAAATTTATATTTTATATATTATAGGGCTATGTCGCAAATCTGTTTTTTTTTACCTTAGCCCTTCAATTAAGGATAGTTAATTTTAATGAGTTTTTTTTTAAATACAAAATTTTTTGGAAATGGTTTTAATGATTTTCTTTAAAATACTAATCTAGGATTTATATGACATGAAAAATAACACGATGTATGAATTTTTGGGGAAAATTCGTATAAGGGTTATTTACTGATGACTGATTTTTCAAGAACTTGAATTATTTAAAAAAATGCTATAAATATTTGATTCCAAATGGGTATCTTGTGATTGTTAGTATTAACAATTAAGCCTGTATGTGTTTTTTTAGGTAAAAACTCATTTATCGGTAGTGTATTGGTGACTGATTTTACAAAAACTGAAAATATTTTTAAAATTGTATTTTAGAAGTGTTTGATATGGCAAATAATCTAGTGTACTTGGTTTTGAGTAAAAATTCGATAAAGCTTTGTTTACTGAGGAGTTATTTTTGCAAATTGATAAAACGATTTTGTTAAAATATGTATCTGGGGAGTTTTGGACATGACAAATAAAACTGTTTACTTATATAGGTGGAGCGGGGGATAATTTAGCTACGAGTTGTACATTGAGGACTTTTTATCTTGATATTTAAAAAAATATCTTTAGTGATTTAGTTCAAAATAGATATTAGGAGACAGAGACAATGTTATATATCAATAAGAAAATATTATCTTTCCTTATTTAAAATACATTAGTAGCAAGGAAATTATAATTTAGTTTTTATTATTATTATTTAGCACCACGTTTTACTACCCGTTCGGGTTATACGCTTTAAGTACTAATTACGTTAATGGATTAGGAATTAGGAAGGTTAAATTAGAGGAAGTGAACCCACATTTGCATGGAGGGAGAGTGGAAACCATTTGGGAAACCACCACTCCCCCAGTTCACCCGACCGAGATTCGAACCTCGATCTCCCCGTCCTCAGCAGTCGAGCTTAACACGAATAGCGCGTTAGCCAACTACGCCACCGAGTCGTATTATAATTATTTAAAAGATTAATAATATTTATTATTGAGAAAGAATAAATATATAGGATACGTGTAAAATACTAAATAGTAATTATATTAAAGTTTTCATCAACAAGTTTATAAAGATTTAAAAATATTTTAGGTTTGAGATTATTAAAATATTTTGATAACATTTAATTAATAGGCATAGTCTATCTATTAGTTATATCTCAATTTATATATGTTTAAATTCTTAATTTTTAAGTTGATATGTAATTAATTGCCTTACTATTATTATATCAAGTTCCTTACTAAATTTTTTACAGTATTTTTATTAAATAAAATAAATTAATCTGAGGGTTGTTTGGTTACAAGAAAATATAGAAAGTTTTGGAAAGTGACCTTGAATATTGAATTACAAATGGGAATATGTTAATTGTTTTCCATGATAAATAAGAATAAGTTTCTATTTTTATGAATAAAAAATAATTTTAGGATAGTTTCTAAAAATAATATACTATCGTAAATTTAAATTTTCTTAGATATATTTGAAATATTTGGTTTAAAGTGCATATATAAGGAGTGATTATTGTGATTAACAAGATAATATGTTTGTTTTTATGAGTAAAATTTATCTAAGGGTAGTTTACTTAAAATCTATTTTTGAAAATTTTCTTCAAATTATGGTTCACAATATAAGAAAGTTATTGCGAATGTGTCGTACCAACTATTTTATATATTTATTGACTCCTTTCTATGTTGTCTATATAATTTTCTAAACAATAAATTTTGTCTTTCGAAAAAATCGTCCTTTATTTGGCAGCCAATTCTTATATTTAAATTCTCAATGCAGCCGTTTAGCCCCAAAACATTGTCTCAGGTAGGTCTAAGGCATCACTTTATCTGTGTACTGGACAGCCGATGAAGGTAAGATAGGGAGGGGTTCGAATACCGGTCATCTGTACTGAGTATGTTTTTTTCCTTAATTGTTTTCCACTCTCCCTCCTTAAGACCACATTAATGTACTAAGTATATATCCCAACAACCCAAACGTGTAGTAAGACGCAGTTATGTATTATATTAAATTACAGCAATTAAGATACGCAGATAGGTGACCCGGCGGTCTAGGGGTAAGGTGTCAGAGCTCTATGCTAGGGGTCCGGGGTTCAATCCTCGGTCCCGGCACAGACTAATATGATTACCAAACCCTTCCTTCACCTCTGACAAGACGTGTATTAATCACAACTTGTGAATGTGTAGAAAGCCAGGTCTCCACCGTGGTTCGGATTCCACGTTAAACTGTAGGTCCTCCATTTCATCTTAAAATCACCCTACCATTACATATTAGCGTAAGTACGTATAACCCGAAAGGGTAGTAAGACGCGGTGCTAATAATAATAATAATAATAATAATAATAATAATAATAATAATATACGCAGATTGTTTATCTTTGTTAATAGTAAATAATCTGTAGCAAGAAATGCAGAAATTTTATTAGAGGCAAGTAAAGAAATGGGTTTAGAAGCGAACGCTGAAAAGACTAAGTATATGGTAAACAGAGAGAGAACAGATTGAGGACGATAATTTAGATATTACAGCAAACAACGTTTCATTTGATAGGGTTTCATATTCAAATATCTAGGAACAATTTTAACTATCGATAACAATATTAGATTATAAATTAGGAAAAGAATTCAGTCGAAAAGTGCTTGTTATTATTAGGTCATTAAGTTGTTGACAGCTCGCCTACTGTCCAGAAATGTAAAACTCAGAATATACAAAGCCATAATTTCCACGGTTGTTCTCTATGGGTGCGAAACTTAGCCTCTTACCTTAAAAGTCGAAAATAAATTTAGGGCGTTCGAAAACAAAACACTTAGGAAGATATTTGATACAAAATTAGATGAAGATAATGGGTAGTGTAGGAGGATAAATAATGATGAGCTGAATAATCTGTACTCATCATTAGACATAAATGCGTCACCCGAGAATGCAAGTGTTCTATATCCATAATTGTTAAGGTTGAGGTATTTGGTGTTTACGTTTATTTAGAATGCATATGATTCACCTGAGGTTAAATTGAGACTAATATATAATTACTTAAGAAGATACAAACTCGAGCTGTCATCTGGTAACATTGGTTTAATACACAAGGTCAAACTTCAATGCTCTTTTACACAAAAGTGAAAAATTGGACATAGAGCACTTGCATTCTCGGATGACAAATAACAAAGTTTGTTAAGATAATCAAATCTCGCAGGCTACGGTGAGTAGGTCATGCAGCGCAAATGTGAATATCTAGAACCACGTTCAAGGTATTGAGTGGCAAACCCAATGGTAAGAGACAATTGGGAAGATCCAGACGTAGATGTAAGACTAATATTTGGATATACAGATAGGGTGTAATGAGATAGACTGGATAGAATTAGTGAAATATATATATATATATATATATATATAGGAGGCGTACTTTAGTGAATGCGGTAATGAACCTTCGAGCTACTAATGTCATAGTATGAGTAAGTATGTAAGTAATATATTATGTTCTTTCACTTCACATGAAGAAACTTCAAACTCAAATATTGAAACTTCTATCACAGCTAAACAAATAAAATAACAAATAAATATACGCGATGAGAAAACTTTTTCAATCCTGAGCGAAGAGTCAAGGATGAGGAAGGGTGAAAAGGAATGTGGCGCGGTAGATGCAAGACTTAGGAATTTCGAGTTGACGTAACGCAAGAGGATTCCGCTAAGAAGAAACGCGGCTGTGGGTAGGAAAAAGAAAAGAGAGAAATTGATCTCCCTCCGTCTAATACGCCCAAGCTCTCCGAATCTACACGTCAAGCCCGTGAGCCGAGTTAGAGGGTCTCCGATGCACTATTGACGTCAATAAACCCGGAGGTATAGTACATCGCCGTGCGTGACACACACATAGGCCTTGCGCCTATTCCACCCCACCACAACCGACATAAACACGGATTAACGCGGATTTCAGGTGACAGCAACGAAAACTTGTGTCGGGAAACGACATCGTAAAAGTGTTTGGTTAGTGCTTTCTCTCCAAAGCGCCCTCCGAATGGAGGTGGAAGGTGAGATCGGCTGGTAACGAGCAAACTAGAGAGATAAAATGGATATAAATGTTTGAATTATTCACAAAGGGCGTGTACTTGGATTATTTAAGAGGCTTTCCTACCTTGATGTCCAGGACCTTTTCATGAATGCCTTCATTTATAATTTAGAAGATGCTTAGAAACGATTGACGGTGTCACCGACTCGTTAAAGATCTAAGGTACGGAAAAATCTTGAGTTAAAAATTTGGGTCCAGTACAGTACCAAGAGCACTACTTATCAACAGAATGCGAGCATAGGTGGGCACGCTGATCAAAAACCTCCAACTCATCTAGTTTGGTTTGTCGATGACCGAGACGTCACTGGTTTGAATCCCTATATTATGTACAGGTTTTTATTTTTGCTAAATGGTTTCTCACGCGTCACTAAGTGTCAGGAGCATATACTCTTGCTTGACTGTGACGGGAGGTTCAGGGTTCACTTCTAGGACGTGTGTGCTTGTTTACAAACCCTTCGTACACTTGAATGTAGGTACATTTCTTTTAGATTACACTTTTCTCATTCCTACAACATTCAAGTAATTAAAATGATTTTGGTATAAACGGTTCGTAAGACGTGGTATATATACACCATATTTTACAAACCGTCAAGTCCAAAATCATTTTATTTAATTTGCACTCCGTCCTTCAGCTGATATGACTTCCCGCACCATCTGGGATAAAGCATATGTCCTAGAGAAACCCTGGTTGCCCGATACCTTCCGCACTGGGTATTCTATGAGCGCGCGAGAAAGAGTCTACGAAATTAGCTACAAGGGTAATTTCACAAAACTTACAAAGATATTTTACATGCCATAATCGACATGGGAACCAACGATTTTACTTCCCTTCCGGAGGAAATTGTGCAACGGATTTTTATCGTTCAAATCCATCGACCTCGGCTGGGTTTGAACCCACAAACATCTGGTCCTGAAGGCGAACACTTTACTCCAATAACACAGAGGTCTGCTCTCTCTCTCTCTCTCTCTCTCTCTCTCTCTCTCTATATATATATATATATATATATATATAGTTTTAATTTAAATTATTTCTCCTAAATGCTCCACTCTCCATCAACGCGAAAGCGAGCATATATTCTCTAAATTATTATATCTTTACCACTATCCCCCTAGCGCAGTTAAATTAGTACTATTGGTTGAATGGGAGGTAAGACGTAATAAAAATTATGGTGTTAAACATATGTTTTTCCATAGTCACTTTTATTCCAGCATCTCGACCAGTTTAAGAGTTGTCCGGGGAAAACTTTAACTTTGTGTGAACGTTAAGTGAAGATTACTACGCGTTCTAGCTCTCCAATCATATTGCGAGCAAAGCCAACACGTCTATTTAGTACTTCATTTGTTTGTTTATGGAATACAGACGACTTCTTTCTTTAGTATAGTTTGTCCGCGTTTCACGAACTCTAAAATGGCGTAGCCTCTTGACACCCTTTATTATGTGAATTCAATAAAGCTGTTATTTCAAGTACTTGAAGGCTAATCAGTTTCAAATGCTTGGGTTTCATTTTAGTGAACAATTTATTTTCAAACCAATCCAATTTCACTGTCGGTGTTTTGCTAGAGCTTTTACGTTAATTTACGTGAATAGAATACTGATAAACACTAGTTTATTTACGTCAAGGGATCCTTAAGAAAACGTTATGTTACGTGAACGTTAAGTTTATCGTGATCACGACATTATTGTAAAAACATGCAGTTTCCACCGAAAGAAGCAATATGGACAGTGACTACTATTTTCTTTTTCAAAACTTTTCAATTATAACTAAACTTCGTGGATTGATTATTAAATACTCTCTTCATTTGATCAAGGCAATAAGAATAATACTGTCGTTTGAGGCCCAAAATCAAAATTCAGTTGATTAATGAATTTGAATCATCTTTCTATAGAAAGCCTGGACCATGAGGGGTAGAGAAAATACAATAGCTACTGGAATTATTTAAATTACAATTTGACTATGTTATCAAACATATTGGAATCTTCAGCTTGTGATGTGAAAGAATTTACACTCGAGTTTCCAGAGCTGCGCAATTAACTGCAAAAAAATGTTCAAACATAAAATTGTACAGATAAACTACAAAATTATCAATATTTTAACAATTTAGTTTTATAATTAAGACAAATTAAGGAAGTATACTGATAATAAGTACTAATACTACCCTAGTAACTTTTTTAATTCTTTCTAAGTGACCATGTAGCCACGACTAAAAAACTTAGGAGAAAGTCCCTGGTTTAGATCCAGGGTGAATATAAAACAATGAATTTATAAATGTTGAGCCATTATCCAAAAAATCATTAATATCACATGCTAAGTCTTAATTCAATTCACAAACGATTAAATATTGAAATTTTAAAATATTAAAGTAGTTCTTAGTAAATAATAATATCAGACGTTTTTAATAAATTACACTGCCCAACACACATTTGGGTTCCCTACATGTTAGGAATATTCTTTGGTATATTTGACCCACTGATTCCAAAAATGGCATCAGTTTTACCCTATCACCTATAGTTTAGGAAATACGGCATAGTCACCCTATATGTCAATTCTCATTTTATCATTCGTCAACATTTGGGATCCTTAATCGCAGGATCTGCTATTTTGATATAATTTTGACATATTGCTGCTATTAATATTTATTACATACGGTTTTTTAATACCATTATATATTATTAACTCAGTTTATTTCAACCCAAAAACATTTGTAACTATTTATTTCCCAGTCAATTCATCATATAAGATATTTTGATTCTATTGATATTACATACTATTAAAACAGCCACATATTACTAAATCCACTTCTTTCAACCAAAGATCATTATAAAACTTTTTTTTAATCAGTCATTCAACACATACAAATTTTCTTTTATAAGACTTTCTAGAGTGAAATCTACCGGGACAGTCCCGCTGAAGGTCCCAGCAGTAATCTGCCATCATGGGAGTATTCCACCTTCCTTGGTATCTGTCTTCCATAGTTTTTGTGTCATGGTGAAATCTTTCTCCTTTCTCTTCACTTAAATCACCAAGGTTTTCTGGAAAACAATATAAGCGACTGAGCAGGTAACGGACCTTGATACTCATATTGCAGCCAATATTATTAAAATTGGAGAGCATATCCTCTACTAATTGGGAGTGGTTGCCTGCCTTATGATTGCCAAGAATGATATTGTCAACTAGAACAAACGAAGACCAAGCACAAGACTCGATATTGTTCATTGAATCTATGAAATGTGAATCCCTTATTAGCTGTATTTTCTGAGGACCGTCAAAAATCCCTGCTTTCAGTTTTTCCATGCTCAGTCCAGGGAGTTTACTTGATAAATAGCAAAAGCACAAACCATCTGTATTCAAAGCCTTCACAATCGCTGCATCAATCCAAGCTTTGTATGTAATGGTGGCAGGAGTATTTGGGCTTTGTCAACCAGAAGTTCATTGATTACATTTTGTTCTCCAGCCACCATCTATTTTACCAGGGCCACTCTTTTCTTATCCAGCTGTCATGTTTGGCTCTCTGTCCCAAAAACATAAAAAGCAAGGCTATTTTGTGAAGCCACTTTGCTGACCAAGGAGAAAGTTCCCCATCTTTAGGTCTACACAAATCACCCATTGATGGTCTTGATATTTTATCTTTTCCAAGAATAATGAGATTGTCTCGTACTTCTCTTCCATACTGGTAGAATGGCCAATAGAGTTTAAACCATATCTGTTGCCATTGTGTAAAAGAACACATTTTAAACTCCGTTTGGAGCTATCAATGAAAAGGCGCCATGCCATGTATTCTGGCAAACCCATTTTCATAAGAAGTCCTCTGATATTATTGCAGAACACTATGTTGTTTCCCGTAGAGAATAAGGGTAAACAATCACATTAGATTCTCGTATTTTATAGTCCCTGACTTTACAATCATAAATTGTAATATCACATGTATATAACGGTGATTAATAATATGGAAATTATTGTAGACGTACTGCATAGAACACACATAAGTATAAAAGGTGGATATGCTGTTTCTCTAAAACTATAGTTTAAAGGGTAAAACTGTTGCCATTTTTAGAATCAGTGGGTTTTATATACCCAAGAATAGCTCTAACTTCCAAAGCACCAAATATTGTTGTTGTTGCGCTGTGTTATTGTTGAATTATACAAACTTGCATTGCCCTTGTTCGGCATCGATGATAAAATTAGGGTTTAAATTATGGTTGGGTTAATTAGGGATGGTTTTTCGCACCTGATTGTTCACATACAGATTTTTACCATACTCTCTCCATGCTAATATCAGTGTATTTCCTCTAAATTATTATTTCTCATAATATTTTTTAATGAGATTGTATCTACAAACTTCGTCCATATTTGAAAATACATACATTTATAGAATTGAAAATAAAAAGAAATGATCTGAGGTTTATAATAAAAGATATTCAGAAGATGAAAGTAAATTGAATTACAAAAATATTTCCATTGAATTCTATTGAAACATCCATGAATAAAAAGTCCTTTTATATATTTTGCGGATGTACTTTTGAAAAAATACTACTCCTTTAAAATTTACCTGAATTCATAAGCTCTTTCACGAAATTATTTCTTTAGAGCTCATATTCTTCTGTTGCCCCAATATTGATATATACTTACATCCCACTCTCTCCACATATTTACTACAATGAGATAGGTATGAGGGTGGCATAATTTAGAGGATATGTAACCAGGTTTGCTTGAAGGGCGAGCGAGAAACTATTTAATAAATAACCCACCCTCCTTAGACCAGGGCAAAGTCCCGGTAACCTAGACCAGATAAAACTGTTGCCTTAGCCTGCGTATCCACCGATGCGGGCCCTCTCAGATTAAGGATCCCCACGACAATTAACTCAAACATCCACCACTAAAGCGCACGACTAATAAAATATGTTTATTAAAGGCAGTCACATACAGAGGATTCAGGTGGAAAAGGAATTTGGAGGGACCCACTTAAGTTCAGAATATAAATACTAGGTCTCAATTTTAAATTTCTGAAGGGGAATTCCCGTAATTACTATGATTTGCAACCTAATATTCAACAAATGCTATGCTTTATTTATTAATGTTAGCTTAGTATTAAAATTGTGACTAAATAAAAATAACTTTTCTTACCAAGCTTCAATATTTTTATCTTTATTAGGGTGGTCGCTCCAGCGTGAATTAAATTAAAGTAAAAAAATGATTTTGGTAAGATTAAACTTTTAGAAAATACAAACATTTTGAGGTCAAAATTGATTAAAAAAATAGTACATTTTAAGTGTTATTTTATTGTTATTGATAATATCTGTCAAAAGTGATAACTGAATCTTGCATGACCTGATGTTTGATTTAGTGAAAGAAGACATATTTTTAATATCAGATTAGGTTCTTTCTTTCGCAAATTGGACTGTATAAAATTTATATTGGAGTGATTGGAGTGATTTGATGATGGAAACCTGGGTCAAACCACCCCTTTTACTCAGCCTATGAATGTTCCTGTTTTCAAGGGCCCACTCCAGCGATGAAAAGCGACCTAGTCCCATCATCGGAAGGCCCCATCTGGCAGATGTATTCCTATCGAGCCGGCGGAATTAGGCGTGGCAGAGAGAGTATTGAGCCCCTTTCGTATTATACTACCCCGCAACTCCCCGCGCATGTTCGGCTGGTGGGGCAGCCAGCAAGCCCGCTACAGTACTCAGGCAGGCAGACAGACCCTTACGAATGACGAGAAGGGGAGAGCATGAAAAGACCCGAGGAAACTAGGAATTGAGTCGCAAGATGAAAGGAAAGCTGAAGGGAATACGAACTCAGGACAAGACAAAGGTAACTCACAGGTGAAGACGTGAGATGGAGATTTTTATTTTCTTCCGACGCGACGATTCGAATGGGATTCAATTGAGATATTCCGGATTTTTTTTTACACTTTAATTTAACCCGCATCGGTGGTTGCATGATCTAAGTCTTCTTTCTCGAAATAAACTGGACCGCCGATAGCGAGGAGATCGGAGTTAGAATTCCTGCCGGGTGTAATGACGGTGTTTTTTCCTAAAAGGCTTTCCACTCTCCCTTCACTCGATTGCGGGTACACTTCCTGTAAATTTAACCTTTATCCCTAGCACATTATCGTAATTACTTCATATGCGGGTAGTAAGACGCGGTGTTTAAACACTAAATCCAAACTAATATCAGTCCAACCTCTCCTATGGGAAACGTCATAAAATGACTACAGTTACAGCAATAGCTAAGATTCAATTTATTTGTTCACTCTTACGTATATTAGACTAAAGCGCCTAGTGGTTGAATGTGTCACTAACGTTATAGTTCCTAGGTTTGGCGTAGAGCGTTATGTTAATACGCCAATATTATCCGCTTCAGTATCCACGTGGTCTAACGTGCTACTCTCGCAGTCTAGATTGCCGATGACGGGGAGATCAAGGTTCGAATCTCGGTCAAGTATACCGAGTTTTTTTTTCAAAATGGTTTTCCCCTTTACCTCAATTTGAATTCGGCTACACTTTGTATAAATATAACCTTCCTAATCCCTCAAACCACTAGCGTAAGCGGTGCTGAGACGAAAGTGTTTATCTCCTTCCGACATGCGTCTGCGCTTGCGTCAGCTATTGTAGACAGACGGTATTACGAGTGCGACTGGCGGTTGCGGCTGGGCCCTAACGGGCGATTTCCAATCGAAGCAATAAAATAAAGATGTCTGCAAGCGTAGCGTGAAGTCTGTTAGTAGCTCGCTTTGTACGCGCATGCGCACTGATTGAATCAGCTGATTTATAAGCTCGCGCACTGATTGTGACGGATGGTTTTAAAACTTTATTGGGTCTCCCAAGTTGAGATTGCCGCACCGAAAAAGAAAAAAAAGTAAAGCTGAAGTTATTTCAAGTCGCGTTGAACAGACGACGCCGATGAGATTGAAATCTTGTGATTGGCTTAGAGCTCGTCACGTGATTACGTTTCTGTTCTGCTCCTGTTTTTCGACGAAAGTGTGAATCCGCAGTAAAACCAATCGGAATACTAGAGATTCTACAGAATAAGAGCTATGGTGTTGAGTAATGACTACGTAGGTAGTTAGACAACCTGTAACCTTGACCAAAGGGTATTTGGAAAAGGGGGGGGCGTTATTATTATTATTATTATTATTATTATTATTACCGCGTCTTACTACCCGTTCGGGTTATACGCACTTACGCTAATGTGTAATGGTAGGGTGTATGTATATTTTGTTTGAATAAGAATCATTTACTTTAAAACTCTGATTATGATATGGTCCTATCTTAAAAACTGCACCAAATTCTGTTTAATTTAAAGTGTTCGTAAGAATTTCAGTTTCTCATAAAATTAAAGCCAAATCATCAAGACTTTATATGAAAGTTTAAAAAAACAAATATAAAATACATAAATATACGGCCTACAAGTAAAATATTGATTACTTTACCGGCAAACATCTTAGAGAATATTCTATTTTACTGGAAAAAATATGTCGGGTAAATATGAACCAAAGAGTAAATATTATATAAATCCTTTTTCCAATATGACATTTGAAAAGTAAAAGTATTAAGAGTAAAATAACATTTAATCTTTTTAAAAATAAAACCTATTTAAAGCTGTTTAAATATTCCTTTTAAAATCCATTTATAGGTACAAAATACATTACAGATTATGTATTTTTTAATTCTCATCAAAAATAGATTACACATTATGTCCAACGTCATGGGGCCAGGTGACACTTTTCACCAATATGTAAAATAGGTCAGATTACTTTGAAATAGAAACGTAAAATTGGTTCCAATATTTTGAAATAGATACGTAAAATGGGTTCCAGTATTTTGAAACCGGTAGGTAAAATGGGTCCGCGTGTTATACCTAGCTGTAGTTTGAAAAGTATTACTATAATTGCTGGTTCTAAATATTATCTACGATAATAATTATGTTCCTTTTTTTACGCTGTTGGTCCACATAACATCAGAGCTCAGTCTCACAGTGCACAGCAGTCCGGTACAACGAAAGCTATGACAAGTCAATAGAATAAGACGATGTTTGTATTCCATGGTTAGAAGATTTATTTATCACAAACTTCTCAAGGATGGACTTCAACGTCGGACGTGCGCTCTATATACATGTGTTATATTAAACTTAATTCTGACAAAAAATAAGAGCTTTCAATATTTAATTTTTTATTATTATTATTTAGCACCGCGTCATACTACCCGTTCGGGCTATATGCTTAAGTACTAATTACGCTAATGGATTAGGAATCGGGAAGGTTGAATGAAGTGAACCCGCATTTGCGTGGAGGGGTAGTGGAAAACCATTTAGAAAAAACCACCTCCAGTTCACCCGACCGAGATTCGAACCTTGATCTCTCCGTCCTCGGCAGTCGAGCTAAACACGACTAGCGCGTTAGCCAACTACGCCACCGAGGCGGGTTTCAATATTTTAAAGTGTTTAGAAGAAAATAAAACAAATTTTGGGGGGGATCATTAAACCAACCTCCCCGTGGTGTCTCCTGGGTAACGCTAATTGGCTGGCGGAAAACAGGATTCATCTTACCTATACTTTTTTTTTCAAACCGGGACTCGATTTGACATGATTTTGGCAGACGTGACCCGATTTACCAACCCCCAACGGCATGTAGAGGTAAACAAGTAGCATACTATATATTTTTTAAGTAGCAAAAGCTTTTCACCCAATAAATGCTTGTAACGTTTTCCCTAATATGTCCTTACCCCTCTTTCCCAGTGTCTTTCCCTTATACCATTGTTGCTGGCGGATGATTTTGTACATCTGTAAGCTCTAGCCGCGGCCAATTTGCATTGCGAGTGTCAATTTTCACAGAGAACAGACCACAGCATAGGCCTGCACGCGTTAAGAGAAAGGGC
>CABFOW010000042.1:406841-469364 GCA_902141385.1 Timema californicum | reverse complement strand
ATTTACCAGGGGGTAAGTAAGGGGGGGGGGAAGGGGGGGGGGGGAATGACCTCGACGGTAGTCAAATGAAGTATCTTTAAGGAAAAACGTCATATTACTATTTACAGCCTAAAGAGTTCGAGTGGATTGGAGGAGAGATACCCAATATGTATTGTTCGCGTACCCCTCAAAGTTATTGGTGCATTGTGCTAGCTTACAAATTCTATCATGTACAGCTAGGAGAGAAAGAGAGAGGGGGGAGATAGAAGGATAGAGAGAGGGCGAGAAAAAATGACGCGCCCTTACGTTAGGGTTTCCATGTGTCACGGCCGAGAATATTGTCAAAGCTGACACCTTCCTGTCTGCTGGCAACATTCTGACATGCCCTTCATAGGGCCATATTAATGAAAAGAGGCAGAAAAGGGTAAGGCCATTCAGCCCTAGTCTAATTGTGAATGATCCTCGATATGGCCCTAACTATTCAATGTTTATCATTAAATACCCCTAAGATGTATTCGCGCACCCCAGGTTGAATACAACTCATCTAAGCCATCACTCTCGCTACAAATTGGACTGCCGATGACGGGGAGATCGAGATTCGAATCTCGGTCGGGTTGTACTGAGGGTGGATTTTCCTACATTATTTTCCACTCTCCCTCCACGCAAGTGCCAATACACTTTCTATCAAATTAGACCTTACTAATCCCTAACATATTTTTATAATTAGTACATATGCATATAATCCGAAATAGTATTAAGAAACGATGACACAAAACAAAATATTTACTACATCAACGGGCCCGTATTACGATTATTTTTTTTATTTACATCGCGTCTTAAAATCAATCTAAGCGAAACGCACTTTAAACACACGACTAGAAAACGATAGTAGTAACGTTCAATTTAGAGATGTACCCGCATTAGACTGGAGAAAAAGCGAAAAACAATTTAGAAAAAAAACCATCCTCAGTACATCATGAAACTAGCCTTGACAATCCTGTCACCATAAAATCAGTCCGCGAGCCAACATAAGCGGGTAATTGGGTTCGTTTAGAGGTATAATTGATACTCTGATAAATTATGTTACATCCTAAATATGTTTTATAACGGTAGACCAGGGTTCTAAGATGGCAGAACAGCAAAACATTAAATTATCGTTCCGGAAAGTAAAAATGTAGATAAAAGACGGTATACATTGTTTATGGTTAAGGGGTTTGGATCCCGGTCGGTAACATATCAGCTTCTCTTATATGTGGTTTCACCAAAATGACTGTTACTTGGCTCAATCGGCAGCGCGTCTACTATTGAGTTAATGGCACAACGTTCTATCTCCGGCAAGGTCACAAAAGCGATAAATTGTTTAAAAAAAATAGGGTGCCCCTTTATATAGTAATTAATTGAAGATTGAAAGACGGAGTGATGTGTCTGTTTTATAGTTAGTTAGTTTGTAGGTTGTTTGCTCATATAATGTGGGTTTATTGAGCTAAAACAGTAAGGAAAAAGGAAATGTTTAGTCATTATTGGTATAGTTACCTTTAGTCAGAATGAAAGTATTTTCCTTTGATCAAAATGGAGAGTAATAATATACTTCACGTAAGTTATACCAAGCCTTTAGACAATAAAGAGTATGGTACTTGTTGAGTAATTACTCCAGGCCTTTAGTTTCAAACGAGCCCACTGGGGGAAAACATGAAATATGCTTTGGTTTTTGCAACGGTTTCAGGAGAAACGCAAGTTCCAGCCCCCCCTCCTCCACCCTCCTACTGAGGTGCGGCTCGCTACACAATCCCAACATTTGTGGCAAAACTTGGGGTGGTTAGGGGGTGGGGCAATTTATCATTGCTAGCAAACGTATGTAAAGAAGGAGGGGAAGAGAAAAAGAGGGGCAAAGAGATAAAAAAAATTGGAAGGGAAATAATTGTGCCATTAGTATGTTTTTTAATGTTGGGAAAGTGAAGTTACACTGCGTTGGTTTAAATCATTTGGTAAAAAAAAAAGTAAAATAATAATAAGAGTAATAATATCATCGTATGGGTAGTAGAAATTACTAAGCATTTTAAATGTATCAGCTCACGTTATAAATTATTATTATTATTATTATTATTATTATTACTATGCGTAATCTCTTGTATCGTTATTCACAGACTTTAAATTGTTGTATAGTAAGATAGAAGGGAAAAAATATTCGTCTGGGTTTCTGATCTTTCGCTAAACCTTGTTGATATTTAATAATAAATAGCTTTACACTGTTCGCGTACCCTTCATTTACCTTACCCGCCTCGGTGGCGTAGTTGGCAAACGCGCTTGACGTGTTGAGCTCGACTTCTGAGGACGGGGAGGTCGAGGTTCGAATCTCGGTCAGGTGAACTGGGGGTGATTTTTCCTAAATGTGTTTTCCACTCTCCCTCTACGCAAATGCGGGTTCACTTCCTCTAATTCAACCTTCCCAATTCCTAATCCATTAAAGTAATTATTACTGAAAGCGTATAACCCGAACGGGTAGTAAGACGAGGTGCTAAATATTATAATATTATTATTATTATTCATTTAATTTACAGTGTTCCTCTAAGACGTAGTTTATAAGATAGTGTCATAGTGTAATCCAACAAGACTGCTCAAAGTGAGTAGTTCTACAAAATCTTTTAATTATATAATTCGAGAAAAAAGCATCGTTCATGTCCTTTCTATCCATTTTCATGGAAGTTTTTATTCTACCTTGTATCGATGTTTTTAGGGTTAAGTAAAAGTTAAGAGGATATTTTACAGTTTTTTAGCGAAAATTTGTCATGGAAAACATAAAAATAAAATATTTATTCTATAGATATGTTTAGTTTTTTATACACTTTGTAATCTCAACAGAATTGGGAAGATTGACTATAGAAGAAGTGAACTCACACTTGTGGAGAAGGAGAGTGGAAAAACCAGCCCCAGTTCACCCAACCGAGATTCGAACCTCGATCTCCCTGTCCTTGGTAGTCTAGCTTAACATGAATCTAGCGCGTTATCCAACAACGCCACAGAGGCGGGTGACTACATAGTAGAAAGTATTTGTTGAAAAATAGCTTTTAGATTATGAATAAATGTATTAAACTGATCTTCTTTCAAGAATATCCGTCACCAAAGTTGTAAAAACAAAAAACAATGATCTCATCACATAGTGTGGTACATTTCAACATTTGATATAATTAGTAATGAGAAGTAATTATTAAGTAATGACCCCTAGACTATAAGAATGTAATTACAAACTATATAGCTTATGATACTATCATCTTTTAGAATTTTTGTTAAAAAAAATCCTAGACACTCGTTAGTATTATATAGCTCAATAACAGTTTTAATAATATCGTTATAAAAAATAGGGATGGTAAAATGATAGCGTTTTACTAAGTGCATGCCATTTAGAAATTAATGGTGCATAAAGCTACAAAAGACCACGATAGGAGGCGCGCGCGTGTGTGTAACAAAAGCTCGTAATAAATTCTATAATTTACTACCACAGCGGAAAGGAGATTTTATCGTGCACTTTATAATCACAGGGATTAACTTAGCTTAGCACTAAACACCTTGACCCCTCATCTGTGGAAACACGGAATAAATGCTAAACCAATCTGGTTTGCCGGTAATGTAAATATCAGGGTTTGAATCCCGGACGGGTTTAGTGTGGGTATGTTTTCCCAAAGAGTTTCCCACTCTTCAACCACGAAAATTCGTATACATTTTCTATACATCCTACCTTCTTTATCGTTTACGCCACTATTTTAGTTCAATTCAAATAAGCCAGACGGGTAGAAAAAAGGAGGAAGGCTTGTGGATGGCTACTCAGAGCCGAGTCTCGTGTCGAAGTTGTCGTTTTATTGTATTATATAATCTAACCTGTAATAATCCTGCGTACAGCTCACGTGTAAGTTTGTGGTACGATGAAATGATACTTGCTTGGAAGTGTTATAGAGTCGTCGCTGCTGTGATGGTGGATGCCTGTGTGTGATAGTGGATGGATGTGTGTGATGGTGGATGGATGTGTGTGTATGGCTGTGATGTTGGATGGCTATGACTATGTGACTGTGATGGTGGATGGTAAATGGCTATGTGTGGGTGTGAAGGTGGATGGCTATGACTATGTGGCTGTGAAGGTGGATGGCTATGACTATGTGACTGTGATGGTGGATGGTAGATGGCTATGTGTGGGTGGATGTCTGTGTGTGATGGTGGATGGCTGTGTGTGACTGTGATGGTGGATGGCTATGACTATGTGGCTGTGACGGTGGATGGCCATCTGTGACCTATGCTTTCAACAGTAACCACAATACTCAATAACAGTGTCGTGTCATGACGTGGGATTCCTAAGTGGGCAGAGTTAGTTTGAACTGTACTTGTAATATGTTATCGCTCATTAACACATTCATTGGCCAGATATAAAAGGAAATGCGTTCCAATACGAGGTGTGTGGAGCAGCGTCTAAGCGTGACTTGGTCAAATGGGTACTTAGATGGGGAGAACATATCACAGGTACAGTTTTCATCAAGCTCTGCCTAGCCTGGTGGCACTCCACGTCACGCCACTTCTCAATACAACAACTATTGAAACAGGGATCAGAGACGAACATGGATTTTGGTAGAGAATTATCGCGTGGAACCAATTGTCCTGGGTTCTATTATCGTCTCCAGTTTCGCATTTTATCGAGTTGTTCAAACCTCAACTTATTGTTGAGTAATTTAATACATTATTATGAGTCTAAAGCCTTTTCCAAATGTTTTATTTCAAGAAACATTTGGACTCAAAATCAAAGTCCCTTATAGCGGAAGTTCATTTACAATTGACCTTAAGATCTAGGGGACGCCAGAAAAGGTGAAGTGTTTTAGCCGTTTTTATAGAAAAACTTGTTTGGCCAAAATAAATACAATATTGCTCAAGTTAAAACATAGTTTAATTTTCTTCACATGGTGTATTAAGCAATGCGGCATTAGATGACAAACTTTTTAAATGAAGAGAAAAAGTTGTCATTAAATTCCAGGACTCACTTGACAGATATCCAACAATTGTTGATGTCACCGTGTGAAGAAAACTTAACTTTTATGCTTATAACTATAGAATTTTTTTTTTATTTTGACCAAAAATAAGTGTTGATATAAATAGTGCAAAGACACTGACTTTTTGTTGTGTTTCCTGCACTCCTACGTTAACATCTATAGGCTTGGCCTGCCATTAATTTTACTATTTAAAGCATGATTTTGTTGCGTCATCTTTATCTACAAACAAAATTATAAGTAGTAGCATAATCAACTTACCCAAGCTACCCTATCCATGCGAAATAAACACGTCCGGACAACTACACACCGCGTGGTCAACTGACGAGTCAATCAGGGTTCAAGAGATGACCGCTTGGAGGACCTTTCGATTATGTCTGAGCCTGTTCTAGTAAATTCTATTCTTCCGCAGAATAATGATCTAGAGTGTTGGAGACAGTCAAAAAGGTCTACCAACGGCACGCCTCGAAGCGGTCAGCTCTTGAACCCTGATTGCGTCAGTCATTTGACCGCGCAGTATGATGCAACTTGGGTCCATTTTGATAAAATAATAAATTATATTGTTTTATATTTAGAGACAAATTGATTTTTTTTTAAATTGCCAACCTCCCTTTAAATAAAATAATCCTCATCCCATTATTGCAATGAAATCCATATCAATTATCTCGTTTGAACGACAAAGTGCTAAATGACATCATAATGGCCCAGAAAAAAGAAAAGCCTTCGTTGGAGGATGGAATTGCTAGTGGGTGGTTGTTGATGAGGCATTGATATCGGAGCAATATGTTCCAACGTCATAATAAATAACACTTCCCTCCCTTTACCCCCCTTTCACACATCCCTTATCCCCGGTATTATCATAAAGCTAGACCAGAGGGCCATATAAATAGTAGTCAAATGAGACAATGATCAGATATGAAATGTGGAATGCTGGGAGGAAGAATTCTTAGCGTATATCTTAAAATAAAAATAAAATATTAATTATTTTTTTAGCACTGCGTCTTACTACCCATTCAGTTTAATCGTTTTTGTACTAATGACTCCTATGGTTTGCGGGATTGGTTGGTTATAATTAGAGGAAGTATACCCGCATTTGCGCGGAAGTAGAGTGGGAAACTATTACGGAAAACAAACTTCAGTAAACCCGACCAGGAATCAAACCCCTATCTTCCCCCGTCATCAGCAGAACAATCTAACACGATAGTGACACCTCAGACCATGAGGCCACTGAAGCGGATTTGGGTCAAAGATGATCGTGCCAGTCGAACGGGCCAGTGCCGAGTTAATAAATCCCATGTACAGCACCCGCGTATTTACGACTATGTGGACCCACCTCAAAGGTCGCATGGTCTAAGGCGTCACTTTAGTAATATATATTTATTATATCGATTGAAAACTGTAAACATTCACAGATCATCACTGTACAACTAGTACAAATCACAGATCATACTAGAGGATGAAGATGTTTGGCTCGAGTTGTTACGTTAAGTTACGTGAATCGTGATCCCACATCTGTTTTCTAAACTAAGTTAACTTTAAGGGAACATTACGTTGATCGTGATCCCAGCATTAGGGATTTATTCCAGGAAAAGAAAAATGTGAGTCAAAAAATGGCTAATCGAACGGAAAATATTCATACATAATATGTTAATACATGCACAATACTACTCGCGCCCGTGTGTATAGTACAGCTGACAGCGGAATCACCCGACAACGCTACTGACGACACAATTTGCTCGGATGGTCGTGCGATTGGATGCGCTGGCCATCCAACATCACTCGACATGAAATAGGAAAAATTTGTCGGGTGACACACCTACCCACGACCCGATAATGCGCCTGATCTGACCAAATCGTGTCGTCTGTAGGTCCCTTAACACGACACCTAAAAAACACTCGACCACGGTCGAGATGAACCAATTGTTTGAAGTCGAGTTTTACAATTTGTCTCGGCCAGATGGAGGATTCAAGGGGCGAGTTTCTGGGTTTGAGGCCTGCGATGATAGTGATGTATGATAGCGGCTAACAGGGAAGCTAATGATCTGATGGATGAACCGAAATGGCAGCGACAGTTAGTCATCTCTCATGCTTGTCTCTTTGGCCGGCGTTTTCTCTCTCACACTTTATCTACTCTCTTGCTACACGGTCTATAAACATGGCCTGGCATTCAATCAACAAACAGAGAGAGAGTTTCCAGAACAATATTGACGATACAAGGGGAGATAGGTATGGAATAGAACAATATTGACGATACAAGGGGAGATAGGTATGGAATAAAACAATATTGAAGATACAGGTGGAGATAGGAGTGTAATAAAACAATATTGACGATACAGGTGGAGATAGGAGTGGAATAGAACAATATTGACGATACAGGGGGAGATAGGAGTGTAATAAAACAATATTGACGATACAGGGAGACATATAGTTGAAATATAACGGTATTGACGATACAAAGGGGAGTAAATCAAATCCATGTGTGTTCTTTAACTGTCAAACAAAACTGTAAACACACCATTAATTATATATATCCAATCCCGGTTGGATGTACTGACGGTGGTTTTACCCAAATGGTTTTCCCTTCTCCCTCCACGAAAATGCGGGAACACTTCCTCTAAATTCAACTTTCCTCGTCCTTATAACATTAGAATAGTTAGTATATATATGTGTGTGTATAAGCCAAGCGGGTAGTAAGAGGTGGTACTAATAAAGAACATACCTACTGTAGCTCCTTCCTAACATATTCTAAAGTCAATTCGGTGTAATATATTTAATTTGTTAGTAAGTCCAAGGGGAGACCATCTGGGGACGGGCGTCACGACGCCACAGCTCAAGGTCACCCCACGGATAACGTCCCCGGATTACACAAGTACCTTACCCGCGTTAATGGAAGGCAGTAAACAGCGTTATTACAGACCTAGATAGATGGCGGTCGGATCGTAATTCGTGGCCGGTTGTGACGTCATTAATCCAAGTGTGTAACGAAGACAAATGGGAGTGTTGTACAACCAGACTCTGTTTTGTAAGTTTCCACCTCCTCGTCTTAACGCCCTCCTCTTCTAATTATATTGGGTGTAATTTCTCATTACTGGTCTTGTAAGCTGTTCCCGGGAAATCGATTATAATTACTTTCCGAGTTAGTAATTAAAAATGTAGGCCCGTTTTATTATTAAAGTTTAAGGTTTGTTTTTCTTTAGAACATTTTCTTCGGGACAGATAGTGTTTTTTTCTCAATAAAAGCATATATTTTTTAATAAAATCATATATTTTAACTTAAAAATAGCTCCGTACTTAAAACAAAAATTCCGTTCAACGGATAAAACCAAAATTAGAAGAGTAATATAGCTCAAAACAAAGGTCGTATTTCGGTGCGGTTATCTGCATTCTGCTTTTAATTTAAACACAGTGGAACTCTTGACTAGGAAAATCCTTTAAAAATACAACACATTTTTTTAAATAAATATTTTTAAATGAAAAGACTATTAAATCCATCCTAGTTTTGTTGCTGTAAAATAAAAAATATTTACTTCTATGTATTTTTTAGTTGGAGTGTAATCTTATATCTAATTTGACCATCAATTGGACTGGAGACGGGCTCATAACTTACTCAACCGATTAAATTCCACTACCTTTAAACATAATTTACACCGTTAGTGGAACACATGTGTAATTATAATTTACTAACCATTAAAATTGAAATATTTATCAATAGTTGTGTTACAACTTTATAGTACCTAAACTAACGGGCTGATCGATGAAGAAGGTATAATTCTAAGGCAGGTTCTGTAATGAACGTGCGTAAATCATCTACATAAATGCGCGATCAATGATGATCACAAGCTATCAGATAGCGCAGTTACCTTCAACTTGTGAAGGCTTGATGCTTCTAAAAGTGCAATGAAAACTCTACAAATTCGCATATAATTATGAATGTAATAGTTTATAACTGTTAAGTACGTTTATAGCTGCATCAAACTATCATATTCTTTAGTTAAAATATCGTAAAATAACTCCTGGACGAGGGAATCGAAACTGGGACCTCTGACTTAATACGCCAATGCTGTTACCAGGATAGCTGAGTGGTTAGCACATTGGCGTACTTGACTGTAACTTCATGGGGGGAGAGAGAGAGGGTGAGAGAGAGAGAGAGAGAGAGAGAGTGGGAAAGCCTTAAGTAAATATCCACTCTGAGAATACCCATCTGGGATTCAAACCCCCAACCTCCAAGTCACCCACAAATCAGATTAGATGTGCTTGATATTCAGCTAACATGGCCACAGGAACAGGTAATTTTATAGTTAAACCCAATAATCAACTAGTTAAGGTGGGACGGAAGGGGACGCGAGAAAAGGTCAGTATTTCTGCAGTTTTTATGCCAAAACGTTTTTCTGGCCAAAAAAAATAAAATATTGCTCCAATAGGAACAGAGAGTTTAATTTTCTTCACATGTTAATATCAAAAGTTCCTGAATATCTGTCAATATCATGGTGGTTATCTAATTATTATTATTAGCACCGCGTCTTACTACCCGTTCGGGTTGTACGCACTTACGCTAATGTGTAATGGTAGGGTGATTGTGAGATGAAATGGAGGACCTACAGTTTAACGTGGGATCCGAACCACGGAGGAGGCCTGGCATTCCTCACATTCACAAGATGTATTATCAGAGGTGAAGGAAGGGTTTGGTAATCAGATAAATCTTTGCCGGGAGCGAGGATTGAACCCCGGCCGCCAGCATAGAAGTCTCACACCTTACCCCTAGACCGCCAGGTCACCGTGGTTATCTAACAAACTTTTTAAATGAAAGAAAAACGTCAATATATTTCGGAACAGCCTTGGCAGATATTTAATAACTGCTGAGGTCATCATGTGAAGAAATGTAGTTCTTTGTTTGTATTGGAGCAATATTATATTTATTTTGGCCAAAAAAGTGTTTTGTCATAAAAATTTCAAAAACACTGACTTGTTTTTGAGTCCCCTTGCATCCCACCTTAACATCTGGTAACCGGCTGGTATATGTTTATTAAGACATCACTCTAGTAATAAACTGAACTAATTATGATGGAAGCATGCAAGCAATTTGAATTTCGGTCGGGTGTATTGAGTTTTTTCAAAATGGTTTTCCACTATCCTATGCAAATGATGGTACATTTTCTCAGAATATAACCTCCCTAACCCCTAAAGTCACTATTGTAGTTAAATATAAGCGTATAACCCGAAATGTTAGTAACATGCGGTGCTAAGGAAACAAATTTGAAAATCTAGAGGACGCAACACCCAGTCCTTTGTGAAATGAAAACCCAAGGCAGTAGCCAGCCAATAATTTGGTGGGACCATTCCCTAAATGATAAACAGTTCTAGAAGCTATCTGAAGGTATTTTATGGCAACATTACACCATAATTGCTGAAGGCAAGTAAGAATTAGATATATTAATTACCTCTAGAAGTGCTCTCTGAAGTGCTTTTTATGGCAACATAACCCGCTAACTGATTAAGGCAAGAACAAATTATAGATATTAAACACCTCTAGAAGATATCTGAAGTGATTTTCATGACAACTGCTGGAGTATAGAAAAAATCCTAAACATTAAACATCTCTAGAAGCTCTCTGAAGTACATTATGTGGTAGCACAACATCCTAATTTGTATTTGTACCCTAATTTTGATAGTGTTTGGACCATAAATAAAGCCATATATATTTTGTTCATAATATTTCGGAGAGGGGTGCTCGTTTGAACCCCCAAAACTCCCCCCTGGCTAGGGCCTTGGGGAAAAACCCACATTTTAACAATAATATTTTTTCCAGCCATGCTAAGAATCAAACCTGGGATACTTATCTCAGTAGGTTGACACAAAACCGACTGATCTAAGATGTCAGAATAATTATAATGATTAAATACCTAAAAATTGTACTTAAAAATTACAGTAGGTATGTTCCGAGTTTTCACAAAAAATACGTAGATCTACATTATGAAGTAGGGAACAGTTTAGTAATGTAAGTACGCGTTACGTTGGCGTATATATATTTGTAAGCCCCTTCCGACCTCATTTTTGCCACCTTAAGCGAATATTTATGACGTACTAGAGTCTACGCACAAGGCCTCGGTGAAATATTAGGCTATTAATTGTACCCCGTGACTTTTGCAGGTGCAGGATTAATCACACCTTAGAACGACCTTTTTTCCCAGAATCACATGGAAGAACGGGAAACATTTGTAAACGATGTTGGTACCAGTGTGTTGACAAACTAGGTTACGTTCACAATTATATAAATGCTAGGACAATGCTTTGTAATGTTTTCCAGTACATTAGTGTTAGTTTTTTCAAAATGTATACCAATTTTTAGATGACTATAAAATATAGATTAAAGATTAGTACGCATGATAACCGACCTCGTCGTGTAGTGGTCAGTGCACCTGGTTACGAGACTAAGGGTCACGGGTTCGATTATCGGCTGGCACCTTGGGAATTTTCCCCGAAAGGGTTTAAGTGTTTCCACTGGTTCCACACCCTCATACTCACCATCATCTCATCTCATCGGGACATGGAAAGAGCCTCCACGGAAAGGATGTACTGTCAGTACGTTCGGGCGTCCCCTGTACAACAGTAGGCCTACATTAGTATTGGCTATTAGGATCCGAGTGATGTAACCCAGACGTGCAATAAGAAAAATACACATAATGCTCATGTTATTTTGGGGTTTGCCCTCAATCAACTACAATTTGGGTGGGGGGTTAGCGAGAATCCCCCAATAGATCTGTTGTCCTGATACCCTTTCCTTATTCATACTTAGGCACTTACATAAATATAAATCACTTTACTCAACCTGTTACATAGGTTGGATAATTTAGGTCACTAAAATATTTAATATAATTACTACTTCGAGACCAGGAGTAAAATTTACAGTTATACAGGACTAAACGAGTATCGCCGCACGCAATACTTTTGCCTCTAATGACGTCAGTGCCATCTCACGAGGAGGGTAACAATGTAGGCACTATTAACTATGCGGTAAACGTCTGCGAGTGTACAATAGTTTCAAAGGGTTTTACTTTTTTCATTGGATATATTTTATAATCTGTTTATCAAACACAAACCTATTTTTTATACAATCAACATTGATAGCATTTTACTGTACTATTAAAACTCCACGGCATCAGCACGGAATCGAGACGTTACAACCGAGAGGTCGCCATCTGCTGGCTAAGATAGTGTCAACCTCTGAGGATAGAAGGCGTCATGCGGTCGTAACAACGAACGCTAAAGCAGTTAATCTCAGTTTTAAAGACCGGCGCGGCTACTTTTTTTATTGAAATAGTTCCTCATTTGTCCTCACGAGGCTGATTTGGCCCCGTGCCAAAGCCACCATTTCTTAGAAGAATCTAGAAGAACGAGTGATCGAACCTGGAATATCTGGATCTGTAGCCAGAAGCTCTGATCACGAGCCCACAGAGGCAGTCTTTTACTATTATATTAGAGATATTTTATAGCCATTGATAATGTCCATCAAAATGTAAAGAGACAAATCATATGACTTGACGTATGAATATCTGAAAGTAGATGTAGTAAATGTTCTGTCAGTAGAAAACAATGAAAAATGGGACCGTATTATGATCCCGTCCATTTAGTGGGCGCATCATAAACCAAAATGTACACGAACACATGGTTTGATTTGACATTGTGGTCTTCCTTCTGTAATTTTGGCAGAGAAATAACACGAAATAACCTACCCTGAGGGGTTATAAGGGATGAAAAGGGGGTGGTGGGGGGTATAGTGCGACAAGGGTTAGAGTGTAATATATCGAGAGTTGCCTGTACATTTGGCAGGTCTCCAACTGGAAACGAGGAAGACTAAGTTTGCCCATAAACTCGGAACGAAAGAATTCGGGCCAAAAAAGAGAAATGTAGGGGAGGGGGGAGCTACACAAATGGGAATAGTGGAGGGAAATGGGAGGGGGGCAGTAAGAGCCTGAAGCAGGTATTCTCCATCCCGAAGAAACACCGGAAGTGACTGAAGAGTTGTTTTTTCTCTCCCAAAGAATAAGAGTGTACTTCAGAATATCTTGCTTGGAAAAAGTTTTTTTTCCCCACAATCCCTTCTCTTTTTACGCAGCCCCGACTCATTTTTTCTCGAGAAAATAAGTCATATGATTGATAATTTGGGTCATTTTGGAAAGAGAAATAAGAATAAAAATGACCTGTAGTTAAAACTACGTTGTAGTAATTTCAGTTCTTTTGGTGGGTTTTTTTCCAAGCATACAAGATGTACTACATTAAAAAAAATCGTTAAAAATTAAGGGAGTTTAATGTCTTACAATTAAATCCCTAAATGCGCTCTTTTTGTGTGTGTATGAATCCCTTTTAATATTTTATAGGCCTTTTTTTAATCGTCTTTTTCTTAATTTAATTTTATTGTATTTTATTTGCAATACACTTTTTCGACACAGGATTACATTATACCACGACAATTCAATACTTAACTTAAACTAGAACGGTACATCTTCCATTATTGAACTCCTATGATGTCAAAAATTACTGTAATACATGTTTTTCTCATCACAGCGTATACTAATTACGCTAATGTGTTGGGGATGAGTAAGGTTGAATTTAGAGAAAATGTACCCGTAATTCATGGAGGGATATTGGAAAACCACCCTCTGTACACCCAACCGGGATTCGAACCACGATCTATCAATCATCACCAGTCCAATCTACTTTGAGAATGACGCCTCTGACCATTCTACCCTTGAAATGGGTTAGGTACCTGTTTAATAATACATACCTTTATACTAATCGATGACAGCCCCACCCTTTCCATCTATAGTTGGCCTTTATATTTAGAAATATGAGTATAAAACTCTATTTATTGATGTTAGTTTAATAAAAAAATGTAATTAAGTTTATTATTCCGTTAAAAGTATCGTTAGATAAATTAGAGGTAATTTGTATGGATCCCATTTGCTTATTCAGTAGGACATTTTGTTACAAATGCAGAAGTCCCAAGTTTGATTCCTTACAAAGCTGAATATGTATACAATTTGTTTGGTATCTTTTTCACTAAGTGCTCTTTAGATGGTAAAAGTTCGGATTGTTTTATTAGTCATGGATACTTAAATTAAGCTAGTGTAAGTTAGTAATACACTAAAGCGTGCAAATAAAACAGAATGTGTGTCTGCTGTTTATCTTACCAGAAAAACTGAAAATAATCTAAATTTACGAGTCGTTATTTCTTTGAGTACATATTTAGGTTAAGTCTTTTCATTTCACAACTAAGAGTAATTGTGTTTCTAAGAACACATTAAATCTCACAGCTAAAATGAATTATGAAAACGGAGTTGATAATTTATGAACAGTAAAAAAAAAAGTTGTAGTTGACCTAATTTAAAAATCATTTTAGGGTGAAATAAAACCAAATTACTTTTATTGGAGACAAAAATGTCATTAAAATAACCAAGCTAATAATACTATCTTCTTTATCAGGGGGAAGAAATTATATATTTTACTATGTAAAATTGTTTATTTTAAACTAATCCTAATAATTGGAGTGTTTAAAGGCATGAGAAGAAAATATCTGCATGTGTATGGCTATTTAAATTTGATTAATAAAACGAGATCATAAAGTATTATATTATCTTTATAAAATCACAGCTTACATTAAATTAAAATATTAAATGAAATGGTTAAAAAAAAGTTGTCAAATAATTTTAAATTTATTTACTATTATATGATTATTTTAATTGGGAATAAAAGTTCTAAAACTTTGTGAGTTGTAATGCATATTTATATAGATGTACTTTACATCAATTATTATTTCCCGCCTATGGTCTGGTTGAGAGTTATCCAAACCAAATATTTTCCACTACCGGCTAGTTAGTCAGGACAGACACAACATCCAGTCCCCCGTCCGTTAATTCATCATTGTGAAAGGATAAACCCACGTTTCACCAATGATAAATTTTAGGCCATGTCAGGAATCGAACCCGGGACCCTTGGCTCAGTAGATAAACATGTTATCGACTAATTTAAGATGTCGGATGTGTATACTATATATATGTATATAATATATATATATATATATATAGTATATAAAAGCCTACTGTAAGATATTATTATATGGTCTGTTAGCTAAACCCTTTAAATAAGAGTTTAAATTATTCTCCAAAAATGTATTTCCAAACTAAAAGGGAACTATGTTTCTGAAAATAGCATTACTTATTGTTTCAAGCGTATAACCCAAACGGGTAGTAAGACGTGGTGCTAAATTAAAAAACTTATTGTTTCTGATTATAAAATTGAATTAATAAATGTTTGTTATTTTAAGAATATAATCCAAATACCATTATAAATTAAATTAATATTTTTGTCGATCTACTTTGGACGCCCTTGTCAAAATAATGGTTGACCCTGTGGATGATAATCATGGCTAACTGATTCTGGAGACCAAGATTTAATTCCTAGTTGGATACGTTCCTGGTGGTCCTCCCTATAGACAATTTTAATTTAGCCGCGTATTACTACCCGTTCTTCGTTATACTCTTATGTACTAATTACGAGAATAGTTTTAGGGATTAGGAAGGTTATATTAATAGGAAGTATATCTGAATTCGCGTGGAGGGAGAGTGGAAGACCATTTCAGAACAATCCTGCTCAGTAAATCTGACCGAGATTCGAACCTCGATCTCCTCATCATCAACAGACTAGTCTACTGCTAGAGTAGCGCGTTAGACCATGCAGCCACCGAAGTGGGTCTACTCCCAAATAATAACAAATTTATAGCAATGTAGGGGGCCTACTCAATGTATAATAGGGCCTACAGTAATTACAAAAATTGCCAGCCTAGAGTAGCTCATAAACTAAGACTATGGCAGTTTTTTTTTGCCAGCAATGTGTATTTTAATTAAAGTATGTATGTCATCTCAAGTCCGATTAACCGGGGAATTATACACCCTAACAAGATTAAGCTCTAACAAGAAAACGTATCGAAATGATGTTTTCTGCATTCTTCACTCGACATCAGCGAACTCTTGGATCGGTGTGGTATTATTTTCATTTAAAATAATTATTTTTCAAATTTGTTAGATTTTTTTAAATTGCGGTAAAACGTTTTCATTGGTTTGAACTCCACTGTTTTCCAAAAGTAGAATAGATATAACTGCATCTTGATGTGACATCTGGCTCGAGCTGTATTATCTAATTAAGTTATGTGTCCGTCATATGTGGGGTTAAACGAGGTCTTAAGGTATTTAAGGGGCCGCCTTGGTAAGCGAGAATTCTCCGCGCAGACGTTCAGCTCTAACGCAATATTTAATTTTAAGATGCGTTATTTCAAAATATGATTCAAGCCAAAATAAAGTCGAAAGATTCCAACGGGGCACTTTTTTTCTCAACAACCTTATATTTTATGTTTATTAATGGGGAAAAAAATGGGAAAAACTAATGTAAAACTAATTTTCAATAACTTTTTGAACATATTTGCGAAGCCGTTGGACCAGGCTTGATGAAAAAAGGGCACTAGATTTAACCTTCCTACATCAAATACAGATATATATATTTTTTTATAGTTTCACAACAGAAAATTTTCATATATTTGAGAACTATCAGCAAACTTTTTTCTTTACCTTAAGATAAGAAGTTTCATAGTTCCCCTTCCCCTCTTTCTGACTGACAAGACAAAGGGTGAGTGTTGGTGAAGGGTGAAAGGAAGTATAGGCTTAGACAGAATAGAGATGATGATCCAGGAAACAACGCATATCATTTTAATTTTAGCTACTTTTTCGCTCAGCGAGAAGACCTCCATAGCTCTAACAACCACAAACGCAGACAGATAATTATTGACCACATAATTTGAAAATAGGGGGAGGGGGGGGTCTGACAAAAATAACTGTTATACCTTCGGTATTCAAACTCGGTAGCCTTAGATCAAAATTTAGATGTATTAAATATAGTAAGCCTGTATGTATATGTATTTATTTGAAAGACACGTTTAACACCGAATTAATTATATGACATTTTTATACATGTTGCTTGAAACTTATAATGAATAATTTAAGGTCACATCTAAGGTCACCGGGAGAGTTTAGTGAACCTCAAATAAGTGCATCAGTATATGTCTGGGGATAGAATGCTGAATCATTCATTGCATTATTAAAATGAAATAACTGCACAGTTTCGACTCCAAATTGTAATCAAAATAACCCACAAACGTCCAATTAGCCGATCCTCTCCCCCGCCTGCCCCTAGTCAACATCCTCGTTTACGTCCCTTCCTCCCCCCCCCCCAACTTCCCCGTCTCTCCATCCCTTTCCCCGATTAGATCGAGTGTAAATCCGATGGTGAACGCTTCCCCCCCTCAAATGACTGCCAACATTTTGACCTATCTCGTTAATGACCACCGCTCACCTGACCTTTCCTCCTCCCTTCATCAGGAGACGATCCCTCCTCCTTCCCTCATACACCCTCTTACCATAGAGAGCCCTAACAGCCGGCGCACTGCCAAATCAGCGCTTAAGAGCACGCCTAGTCCCACATTAAGGGTGCGTTTACATCAGTTGACCTACAGTCCATTATTGTCATCTAATGAAACTTATCTGACAGTTAGAAAAGTTACTAAATCTACTTTCATGTATTCATACGTCAAATAATGTGATCTTCATGAAATAATAATCAAATTTATTGGTATCAGCCCTCAATCGAGTCGTACAGACGAAGCGACGGCCTTCTGTTGGCAACGACTGTGCCAACTTCTGCGAATAAAGGGTGTCGTAAGGTCAGCACAATGAGCCCTAGCAGACGTTAATCTCAGTTTTATATACCAACGCGGATACTTTTTAATTTAAGTATCTCCTCATTTTTCCTTACGAGGCTGAGTTGGCCTCGTTCCGGACCCACCGCTTGACAGAAGAATCTGGGTGCACCGGGTATCAAACCCTGGACCTTTGGACTTGTTTCCAGGAACTATGAGTACTAGACCACAGAGGTGGTAAAATGTTCTCAATGCTGGGCGCAAGAAAAGTTTGAATTTTCAAAAAGTTATTTCCTATGAGAATCTTCCCTGCAGGTAAATCGCAGGTTATATGTGAGATGGAATATCCCCCTTTAATTGTTTCTCGCAAATACTTTTACTAACGTATATCCCGGCTTAAAAGTTTACATATCCCTTTAATTTATTCTTAAGTTGATAACGCTATAAACATCAAATGATTTACAACTAAAGCAATAACAACCATTCTCATTTTCTTCCCACACTCACGCAACGACTAAGGCGCTTAGGCGGTTGAATTTGTCACTAATAGTGTCCCCGGTCTGCTGTGGATTAGATAAGATTAATACTTGAGTATTTTGAATCAAAACTGTTTCGAATACATCCCCTTTCTTCTAGGATTTAATTACACAAAATATGTAATAGAAATGTCCGTATCTAATCACAGATACGTCTGTTCATCCATGATGCTTTGCGTAATAAACATGTTCTTGTCAATACTTGTTAATTAATACTGAAATAACATTTAATGTACTTTGGCTAAAAAAAAATATGTTTGCTACAAAAAAAAGTTAAAAGATACTGACAGGCTTTGAAATCGTATTTCCTTTCATTATATATTAATTTTAATTGCTACTTGATTAGGTAACAGCGTGGTCCAAGGGATCATTCTCGCAATATACTAGAATGCCGATGACAGGGAGATTGAGCTTCAAATCCTGGTCGGCTCTTCTGAAGGTGTTTTTCCCTACATGGTTTTACACTCTTCCTCCCACGCGAATACGGGTACAATTCCTCTAAATCTAACCTTCCTTTACCCTAACTCATAAGAGTAGTTAGTACATATGCATATTACCTGAACAGTTAGTAAGACGCGGTGCTATATATAAACATGAATGTGTTAGAAAAACCAGCTGAGCCACCGGGACTGTCTGTGAAGTCGGCTTTTGACCGCCTAAAGCGACATGACGCGCCTCGGCGCCATCACTACTGACGGTGAGGGGTGGATGAGGCTCACGTGGGGTTGGTGATGGCGGTGGTGGAGGGGTGATGAGGGTGGTTGGTACATTAATCACGACCGCTAATGAAATGCATTGAAATAGAGCAGGGGCTTGTGGCTCGCGTTTAAATGACGTCATATATTTAGTACACCGTAATAGTGAAAAGCCAGTTCAGCCGGAATCATTATTATGTACAAAGCGGAACATGACAATGTGTAAGTAATCCACCGCTGTAAATTTAATGATTGGCAATTTTTTTCCGGCCCTTTTACCCCCTCTTCTTCTTTGTTGGACGATGGTTTGATCTGAGTTTGTGATACCATGAACATTTCAATGTCATATACAAAGGCCGGAGACCATTCTATGCCGGGTTCTTTAGGTTATTTCAATCCTTGGTCGCGGCAAAGATTTATCTGATTACCAAACCCTTCCTTCACCTCTGACAAGACATCTTGTGAATGTGGCCTCCGCCGTGGTTCGGATTCCACGTTAAACTGTAGGTCCTTCATTTAATCTCACAATCACGCTACCATTACACATTAGCGTAAGTGCGTATAACCCGAACGGGTAGTAAGACGCGGTGCTAATAATAATAATAATAATAATAATAATAATTTAGCTTATTTCACGGAAATTATAAAATTTAGGGCACGGGAATATAATTAGTTAGCTTTTGCTTAAGGTCGTTCAATTTTTTTTTTGTGGGGGTGGGGGTTAAAAAGGGATTCTACCTTGATAGGCTTGGGGTAAAGTGCTCGCCTCAGGACCCGATGTACACAAGTTCAAACCCAGCCGAGGACAACGGATTTATTTTGAGCGATCAAAATCTGTAGCAAAACTTCCTTCGGAGGTGAAGTCCCATGTCGATTGTCCCATGTCGATTGTGACATGTAAAATAACCCTTGAAGGTGTGTGAAAATACCTTGGAGAAAGTGGTAGGTCCTTTATCTCTCGCCCATATAATTCAGTGCGGAAATTAATGGGGAACCACTACACTTTATGAACTCCCTAGTATATGGTATTTATTCCAAATGGTGTGGGTGGCACTAACCAGCAGAAGGGCTGAGTGCAAGCCCAACGCCGAGTGGATAGAAATTACAACAAACCAAAATTCGTGTTGTAAACTTGATAGATTTTTATTCAGTTATCCATTTATACGTTCTTGAATAACACACTTTTTTTTATAAACAATGTTAGGGGTCATTAATAAAATATTCGTTGATTTATAAAAAAAATATACCATCTTGTTTATTAAAATATTAACGATTCATATATAATTCTTTAATTTCAATCAAATAAAATAACATTGTTTTCTTAACAACTAAAGTATTCGATAAGGTCTCAAATAGTATTTATTTGAGAAAGAAAAGTCGGATAAATAAAAGAGTACAAATGGTTTCCCAACAATAATATTTTTTAAGCCCATGAATATCTTTAACTTTTTAATGCTCTACTACTAAGTTTAATGTCTCCACACAGTGCATTGAGCTATAAAGTTTATATATTTACTAATTGGATAACGGAACCAACACACAAACAATTATAGATAAATTTGGTAGCCAACCAGAGGTCGCATGGTCTAAGACTGGGGTGTTTAACCTACGGTCTGTGGGTAGTATTTCCATTGACGCTTTGATAAAAATAAAATAGTAATGAATACAATAATTTCAAGGACGAATACCGAAATGATGGTTCTCCTGTATACAAAACACAAAATACCTACATTAATATCATCATATGTCGCCGGCGAGATTATTGGAGACTGAGTTGAGCGGAAGAACGTTTCATAAAGTGTTTGTTGAGCGGAAGAACGTTTCATAAAGTGTTTGTTGAGCGGAGGAACGTTTCATAAAGTGTTTGTTGAGCGGAGGAACGTTTCATAAAGTGTTTGTTGAGCGGAGGAACGTTTCATAAAATGTTTGTTGAGCGGAGGAACGTTTCATAAAGTGTTTGTTGAGCGGAGGAACGTTTCATAAAGTGTATGTTGAGCGGAGGAACGTTTCATAAAGTGTCTGTTGAGCGGAGGGGCGGAGGAACGTTTCCTATTTGGGGAGGGAGAGAGTATTTTAACTTTTGTATTTGAGATATTTAACGCGCACTTTCTGAACCGACTGATTATATCAGCACATGATAATTTCTATGCGCGAGATCTGAAGGGCTACCAATTTTGTCGGGAAATACTTATCAGAGCTCCTTTTACATGCCTCGATCGACATGGGAATGACAGCTTTATTACCCTTATGAAGGAAGTTGTGCTATGTATTTATATCGATCAAGAAAAATCCGTCAACCCCGGCTGGATTTGAACCACGAAGATAAGGTCCTGGGGCGAGCACTTTACCCCAATACCACCGAGGTTGACGGGAGGGGGTAGTTATCACTCATATACGATAAGAGAGTAGTTAAGTGACATCTAGCCGAAGATTCTTTATTGTAAACATTGGCTGTAAAAATCATTAGAATCGTTTGATAACAATTTTTATTGATAATATAGTATTACTAGATTCATGATAATTATTCCCAAATAGGTTGGCATTAGTAACTTCAAGCCAATCTTTGCAATAAACCATCTTCTGTTAGCTGTCAATTACTGACTCTTTTACCATAGATGAACTGTATGTTGGCTACACACCTTACACCTGATTCGTGTTAAATTATGGTTACAACCCACTTCAGTGACCGCATGGTCTAAAGCGTCACTCTCGCAATATACTTGACTGCCAATCACGGGTAAATCGGCGTTCGATCCCAGTCGGGTGTACTGAGGGTGATTTCCCTAAATGGTTTCCCACTTTCTCTCCACGCAAATGCAGGCACACTTCCCTTAAATTGAATATTACTTATCCCTAATTCACTATCATAACTAATACATAGGTATATAGCCCAAATTGGGAGGACGTGCTGCTAAAAAAAATTGTATAAGGTGTATGTTGTATACAGAGTGTCTACCATGAGACTCCAACATTTTAGGCACACAGAGTTCAGTACAGTCTAGTTTCATGGTGTTCACACACACACACACACACACACAGACATACATCGAGAATAATTTAAGTTTATTTTTCGATCCGACCCACTTAGTACCTTCAATATTCTAATGTGGTCGTCCACTCAGTAGGTTTGGGGACCTCTGGTATAAGGCATAAATTTTCAAATCAACTGATGGAGGGATCATGGCTCAATCCCTGTCCGGTTGTATTGAGGGTGATTTTTCCGAAATTGTTTACCACTATAATAGATTAGGGTACATTTCCTCTAAATTAATCCTTCCTCATCCCTTCCTTATTAGTGCAATAATATAGACAGTCGAACCGGTGCACACATTGCGGACGACTCATCCGAGCTGGGTAATACCCGTACACGAACTGCGGGCTAAAAATTAAATTCATAATAATGACTTTGTTCAAAATGGAACATGAAAGTTAGGCTAGGTTAGGTTAGGGGTTAGGAGCTGAATGGCATTACAGGTTGTTCCGAAATTCGTGAGAGCCGGCTGACAGGTATACCTTACTTCGCAATTCGAGTGCGCCCAGTCAAACGAGTAGTTTGACACGGTAAACAAACACATACACGCACACGCACGCACACTCTCACTTAGAACTAAACAAGTATTATAATCCCGCGTGAATGTTAGTGATACTCCTTAAGCTAATTTTCAAATAATGGTACTCTTATTTAGAAATCAAGGTGTTTAGTAAGATATTTGGTCCTCTAGGAGACAAGAATACTGGGGAGTGGATGAGGTTTCGTAACGATGAGCTACATACCCTGTATTCATAACCAAACACTGTCACAATAGTCAAATCTCGTACATTACGATGGGAAGGAGATGCAGCGCGAACGGGACATTCTAGAACCGTGTTCATGGCACTGACTGGTAAACCCAATGGGAAGAGACCATTGGGAGGATAACATTAGAATGGAAAGTTATAAGGCGTAATTAGGGGGACTGGATAGAACTAGCTCAAGATAGGTATAGGGTGTAATGAGGTGGACTGGATAGAACTAGCTCAAGATAGGGGTAGGGTGTAATAAGGGGGACTGGATAGAACTAGCTCAAGGTAGGGATAGGGTGTAATGAGGTGGACTGGATATAACTAGATCAAGATAGGGATAGGGTGTAATGAGGTGGACTGGATAAAACTAGCTCAAGATAGGGATAGGGTGTAATGAGATGAACTGGATAGAACTAGCTCAATATAGTGATAGGGTGTAATGAGGTGAACTGGATAGAACTAGCTCAAGATAGGGATAGGGTGTAATGAGGTGTACTGGATAGAACTAGCTCAAGATATGGATAGGTGGCGTACTTTAGTGAGTGCCTCGGTAAATTTCGAGTTCCTAATGCCCTAGAGTAAGTAATATCTATGAACGTAATACCAAATATATTAATACCTAGGATAGTAATACTAAATATATTAATACCTAGGAAAGTAATACCTATGATAGTAAGTATTTAGTGGCCATGATAAAATTGTATAATAGATAAACGTTATTGACATCAGTAATGGATTTTACAAAACATATTAGTTTGGCACTTGGATCAAAGATGAAAGACCTCCAGCTTTTTCTAGGCTATGGACCACATTTGACCATTAACACGTATGGGCACATTTGATTATTAATCATAAATGTTACCCTCCTCTGTCGAATAGTATTATCAATTGTATGATTATTTTCAAAGCACCCATGGAGAACTCAAACATAAATTGTAATTACTCAATTACATTGTAATAATTTTTTTAATAGTAACATAATGTTTTTGTTTTTTAATCTATGAAGTAACAAATACATTTTCCAAAAAATCTTGTATTAGGTGTCATTTTGACATATCACGTCAACTCAAATTGAAACATGAGTTCAAAATGAAACCGTGAAGCGAATAAAGTAATAATTATAACAGTTGCTCGCAAATTTTTGCCAGTAAACAAGATGTTTTTACGCTGTGTTACTTCCCTGATTCTTCCCGTATGGATTACAACTTTAAGGTCATTCGACAGTGAAAATTACTCAGATATTTTAGTCTATAATATCCTAGCAGGTAGTAGGGGGTTTGGTTATCTTGGAAAGTATAGCAAGCATCGATCAATGTCTCAGCCCATTCCAGCAACATCAAGGAAGCCTGTATCCGCTTTACCAGGGTGTGTCATTAGCAGGAATTATCTGACCTTCGGCCTGGCATATTATGTTCTGCTAGAAGGTGTTGTCTCTACAACCGGCAGGGACAAAACAAACAAACAATCATGAAAAGGACATTTAAAATGTATATTTTCAATGATCAATTTGGACACACTAATAAAATCAACAAATATAGTTGGGTTGTAAAAATTATAAATATCGATATTTTTATCTACAAAATGAGATAAAGTCAAATTATCTGTGTATAAAAATAAGATAATTTATATATAATTAAAAATTATGTAATTTTACCACTTTTAAACCGCTTTTCATTAACCATTATATTTCTTTTACAAATTATAAATATTTCATTGTGTGGGCCTACACCTCATGTGAATGTCTAGTTATACTATATTTCCTACCCATTCATTAATTACATAACTCTTGAAATGTAATGATTTGAAATTATTAATCACTATTTATAAATTATGCACTTGTTAAAATTGTGGAATAACATTAATTTTATTCTCGAATTACCTGAAATAACACGTTAGTTTAGTTTTTAGTTTTAAGATAAATGGTACGACATAATCTTATACTTTTTCGTACAATCATTGTAATTAGGAACCAAATTCTTCAAAACTTGTTATCTGTAAACGACCCTCTTTCTTAGAAGAATTAATATACAATTTGATAAGTACACTTCCAGTAACTGAATCCGACAAACACTCGTTTTAAAAATGTGTGATTTAGAATGTCGGTAAAAATGGTATTATTTTCAGCTTTTTTGATGTGTGTGTCGTAGCTCATCTGTGCAATAATTCTTTGTTTGCATCACCATGTAAACCCTGATTTGTGTATGAAAATATGTATCTTAGGTTAGAAACAATAACTCGGTTCTTACTCAAGTGGTATTGTGAAACAAAGAGAGGGGCTGCTATAACGTTATCATCACTGTGTGAGGGGGGAGAGGGGGGGCAATGTACGCTTTGCTCAAAATTAAACGCAGAACGTTCATAAACTATGGACCCCTTTGATATCCTTTGAAAAGTAAGCATTTAACTACTTATCTTTACTATATATGTTTTCTAAAATAGTTAAAGTCAAGTGAAGCCTTATTTAATATCAAATTGTACCAATAAAAAAATAGTTTTTAGAGCAATAGTCTGCAAACATCGTTGCAACGATCCATAGTTATGATGATATTAAACTCTTTATTATTTCTCCTTTTTTTTCCAATTTATACAATTAAAAGGTCCAACCTTTCACCGTAATACAATAGTGGCCAGAATACCGACTGTTGGATCATTATAGATTTATATTAGTCTGTAGGGCGTTTACTAATATTATCTTTTGTATAGGAAATGAACATTAAATAAGTTAAAATTTAGAGAAAGTGTGAACACAAATATTTTAAACTTATTAGATTATCTGGATTAACTTTAAGTTTGCACTCTTATTTTACTATCTGTCCAGGCTATTAACACATATAATTACGTTAGTAGGTTTGAAATAAAGAGGGTATAGTTTATAAGACTATACTAGCAGTTGCATGGAGGTAGCGTGATAATTCATTTGAATAAAACCATCCTTAAATCTGCTACCTTGCTCAGCGAGAAAGTATCAATCGCAATCGGAAAATATGGCTTAAAATACAATTAATTATCTGTGCCATTTTCTGGATATACTTCTCTATTCTGTCCAGACTTATGCTCACTGAATCTCTTCACCTACGACACTTCTTATCTCAAGGTAAGGACGAAAGCTCGCTGCTAGTTCTCAAGTATCTCAACATTTTCTGGTGTGACCCTATTAAAAATCTTTATTTGTTGGAGGAAGGCTAAATCTAGAGCCCTTTTTCATCAAGCCTAGTCTCATAGATCTACAAATATGTATTAAAAGTAGTTGAAAATGAGCTAATGTCACATATTCACACATTTGTTTCTATTAGTAAAACCCAAAATATTGTGCTGTTAAGGAAAAAGAGCCTTTTTGGAATCTTTCCACTCTATTTTGGCGTTAACCATATTTTGAAATAACGCACCGTTTAGTTAAATATTACGTTAAAGCTGAACTTCTGCGCGGCTATGTATCGCTTACCGAAGCGGCCCCCTTGAGACAGACGGCTGGGAGTTGAACTCTTGACCTTCTGCTTATCGGTAAATCCGACAAGAAGAATTTGACGTTAAGTCTGCGTGCCTGTCGATGCAAGTCTGAATAAACAGTGGGCCATTTATGTTGTTTAGTTACTTAATAAATATTTCAAATCAATATTAGCTTTAATTAGATTGTGTTTATTTGGATAGTTTTAATTGAAATGGTTAAAAAAAACACGACTGTTATATCAACCGACTAGATGAAAACTTATGTATTGCCTATGTATTTGCACTGCGCGCAATAGGGAAAAAAAATATCTATATTTAAAGACTTAGTTTTTCAAGTGTGTTTTCGAGTGGTGGTGATGTTTTACTTAAAGCACCGCATCTTACTACCCGTTTGGGTTATATACGCTTACATACTAGTTACGCTAATGATTTTTGAGATTATGGAGGTTATATTTACAGGAAGTGTACTCGCATTTGTGTGGAGAGAGAGAGAGTGGAAAACTATTTTGTAAAAACACCCGACCTTGATTCGAACCTCAATTTCCCCGTCACCGGTAGTCTTGTCTACTAAGAGCGTATCGCGTTAGATCACGTGACCACAGAAGCGGGTGTGGTGCTGTTAATCACTATACTAGTGAAATGTATATCATACGTATATAGGACTCCATATTTTTTGTGATACCTCTTGGAAATCACGCCAAAATTCCTCCGAAATGTTTCATATTTTGTTATATTTAGGTTTGGAAATAAATTGTTAAAATATATTTGATATACACTTGAGCTATCTCGTGTATTTATCTTATTGCTCATTCGTTTTGATATTTTGATTTATATTTACGATGATAACGGTTGTAAGCTGTATATGGTTGTCCCGCTTGAACCACAAAATAATAAAATTATTAATATTAACTTTATACTTTCTCAGCTAAACTTTAATTTTATTAAGAACGAACATTTGAGGCATATTTCATAAATTATTATTATTATTATTATTAGCACCGCGTTTTACTGCCCGTTCGGGTTATACGCACTTACGCTAATGTGTAATGGTAGGGTGATTGTGAGATTAAATGGAGGACCTACAGTTTAACGTGGAATCCGAACCACGATGGAGGCCTGGCATTCCCCACATTCACAAGATGTCTTGTCAGAGGTGCATATTTCATAAAAAAAACTAACTATTTTTGCAGTTAGCATTAATAAAATGTTACTATAATAATAGCGTTATAATCCTCTTCGGTAGCTGAATAGTCTAAGGCGTCACTTTCGAAATGAACCTGACTGTCGATAACGGGGTAGCGAGGTTCGAATTCCGGTAGGTATTTTTCCTGAATGGTTTTCCACTCTCTCAACACGCAAATGTGGGTAGCTCCCTCTAAATTCTACTTTCCACATCCCTAACACATTCGAGTATTTAGTAAATATACGTATATACAATCTAAAACGAGATGTTAAAATAAAATGACTGTTGCAGATCACATGGATATACGTATAAACCTTTAAAATACGTTTTATTAATGTGTATAGCAGTTTAAAATGTCTCTTCCTATCTAAATCCGATTGTATATCCTAACAGCGAGAGATCTGCGCGGAGATTCAAGGGGACGCTCTCTCAGTCGTGCACGGAAAGTTTCGACAATACAGCCCCTGGTTCCTCTGTTTCACACACACCGCATTGCGCTCACATCGTCCATTAATAATGCGTATTTATGTTCCGATTCTCTGCCCCACACATGTTAAACATAAATATGAATCCCTAAACTGCACTATTTAGAGGGAGGCTATGATATCTGTTTGCTGGTTATAAATTACAGAACAAGCTCGTTTTCCATGCTCAGAGCAAATATGTGTTTCTGTCATTAATATAAGTGTTTTATTATAAATTGGGCGTCTTGGCTCCATCATTCGTGGACCAGTTTGCAGAAAGATTAGCGGGTACTATTAAACCGTTACCCAAGAGACTCCTGAATATACTAATCGTACAACCTTTCCATGGAGGCTGTCTTCATGTCCTGATGAGATGAGGTGATGATGTCAGTGAAATATGAGGGTGTAGAACCAGTGGAGACTACTAGAACCTATCTTAAGCTTAACTAACCAGACCCTGGTAACCGTTAGGGTAACTCTCCTTTCGGGAAAAAATGCCCAAGCTAGCAGCCGGGACGCGAACCTTGGACACCTAGGTTGGTAGCGAGGTGCGTTGACCACTAACCCAAGGGATCAATCAAAATGTTTAATTAACAACATGAAATGATAAAACAGTAAAAATAGGATATTTTGCGATACCTTATTATGATATTAGTTTGAGTACTCATCTAAGTTTAATTTAATCTTAGATGTAATTTG
This sequence comes from Timema californicum, assembly GCA_902141385.1. NCBI lineage: Eukaryota > Metazoa > Arthropoda > Insecta > Phasmatodea > Timematidae > Timema > Timema californicum. The sequence goes on along the minus strand of CABFOW010000042.1, from coordinate 440,812 downwards.
ATAAACGCATTCTCGATAAATACGGGAACGATTGAAACGATTTTTTCAAACTAACACTCATTTTAAGGGAAACGAATTGATGATATCATCATATATTCTAGATTTCGACGAACACTCTAATTTCCTGGCAAATTTCCAGCTTTTCCGTCATGTGATCAATGACTCACCTGTACAGCTAGGGTTTGTTTACATCGCCATGGAAATTATGATTATATAACGGCAAATAAAATATTTCGGTTTAAAATAATAACTCTATTCTTATTTATATGGTGCCCAACACCTTAGCTCAGTCGGTAGTATGTCTGTCTACAAATCTATGGGACTCGAGTTCGATTTGCGCCTTAGCCCAAAACTTTATCATTTGTTTAATGTGAGTTTCCCCTTTCATAGCATGTATGGTGTGTCTGTTCTAGATTTAACTTAGTTTGTAAGTCTTGTGTTGATATAGTCAATCGGTTTAGAAAGTGCACGTTAAATAGGCAGATAAATTAAATGGAAATAACTTTGATGATACTGGCCAACAAATGAATAAATGACGGGAAAATATTTTATATGTATATATATATAAAACAACCCGATGATAGTAGGTTAAAAAGGTACAATTTTGTAATCAGTAAATTATCTTCTTCTTTATTTTTATATCTGACCTCGAAATTTCCGTTATTAAAGGTGGCCCAATTCACCTTTTACCATTTTACAAATATTTTTTTAGTGTGAGGGTTACTCGTAATTTCCTAGAATGGGAATGTCATCATTAATTCAAATTTAAATCAACAAAATTGACAATAATTCACATTTAAAAGTTTTTGTTTTTATATATAAGTTGAATATCTAATTTTCGGTAACAGAGAAATAGGTTAGACAGTCCACTAATTTATTTATATCTGTTAAGTGTCTTTATGTGCATATTATTAACCTCACACTGGTATATCAAACTAATAGTGAGTTTATATAGAAGTACAGTATGTCTTAGTTTGATTTATTTGAATTTATTGCAATAGTATTAAGGGGAGGAGAGATTTTTGATGTGTCCTTTTTACAGAAAAGTTATAAATGAAAGCAATTTTTCCAAAATAAAAATATGTTATTTTGCGGTTAGCATTGATAACATGTTACTTCACCCGCTTCGGTGACCGCATGGTCTAAAGCTCTACTTTCGCACTAGACTAGACTGCCAATGACGGGGAAATCGAGGTTAGAATATTATTTGGTTGTATTGTGGGTGGGTTTTAAAAAAATCACTCTCCCTCTACGCAAATGTGGGTACGTTTCATATAAATATAAATTACCTAATACCTAAAACCATTAGCGTAATTAGTACATAAGCATGTATATAACCCGAACGAGTAGTAAGACGCGGTGCTAAAAGAAAAAGTTAATTTATTGCTAGTAACACATTCGACTACTGAAACGGGTCTGAAGTAGATGTAAAAAAAAATTTTTTTTTAAATAAACGAGCCCTGAATTATTAAAATCAATAACTCAAATTTATTTCCCAACGTGTATTTATCGCAAATAATAACCATCAGTATATTTACATTCTTTTACTAATATTTGTTGTATTTTTCGACAGACGCTATTATATCAGTGTGTGTGTCTAGAACCAATATTGTCACAAAGTCGGCAGGAGAGGTCTTCATTTGATATCGCCACTCCCTTCTTCAATCTATGGTCCCCAAGTCTCGCAACATTCCTCACAGATGTCACCACAAACTTTCTCTCTCCTTGGAGACAATCCAAGCCTACCTTCCCCCCCTCCAAACTTGGTATCGCCTAGAGCGGGAAACCGAAAGATGAACTCTCGCGTAAAACTTATAATGTCTCCCTTTAGACCAGGGATGGCGAAACTTTTCCAACCAGTGAGCCACTGGCTGAATTTTTGAACCAGTCCTAGTGTGCCACATCTTCTTAAATATATATATATATATATATATATAGCGCCGCGTCTGACTATCCGTTTGTGTTAAAAGCTTTACTCTTTTTTTAGCGATTATTTAAAACCAACGAATTGTCTAATGCGTCATTCTGGTGCTAGAATGAACTGTTGAAGACGGGTAGATCGGCGTTCGAATCACGGTCGGATCTACTGTATTTGGTGTTTTATTAAATTGGTTCCCACATTTTCCACACAAATATTGGTCGATTAGCTATTTATCCCTCGTTTTCGGCCTCTTAAGTAACTGATCGATGTATCGACGAAGTTTCATCTCTGTGTAACGTTGTGTTCAGACAGGTGTGGGTCAGGGTAGGAACAATGTCAGCGAGTGTCCCGGTAACTTTAGTCGTGGTGGAACATGAAGTCCCGGCAACGTGTGTCGCGGTGGAACATGAAGTCCCGGCAACGTGAGTCACGGTGGAACATGAAGTCCCGTCAACGTGTGTCGTGGTGGAACATGAAGTCCCGGCAACGTGAGTTGCGGTGGGGATGTAAAGGAACGAGAGGATATTATATAAAATTGCTCTTTCTGATTTTGACAATTTATTTTTGGCTCCTTCTAAAAGGTGGCACACCCGGGTTGGGTAGCCACTAACTAACTGACCTGCGAAGTCCGAAGTCAAATAGCATGCTCTGATGCTCCCTGAAGGGGAGCACGAGAGCAAGTTCCAGCACGTACCGACCAATTGGTCACACCTTGTGTGGTTCGCAAAAGTTTAAGAGCGGGTTGTCACGTTCGCGAAGTTCTATAATAAAGAATCCTATATTAAATATTAACATTGGGGAGGGGGGGTGAGAAATTTAATAAAAACAGAATAAGGGTTTTTAGAGTTACGTGCGGAGACACTACTCTATGGGGGGCTGGTGAGAGCCTCCCAAACCACTGTTGTCACATCTCGCTTATCCGAGCAGGGCTTTGGGACGTCGATGGCACCCACCAGGGTCGATGACGTAGTTCCCAAGCCCCTGGATAAGAGGATTGGTGGCACCGGGAAGTCTGGCGTAGAAAGACTGCGCCAGTCCCCGGAAGTGGTCCTTGATGGTAGGCATATCCAGGTCGCGGTGTAGAGTCTCATTCCGGACATACCAAGGTGCGCCCACAATGATCCTCAGACACACGCTCTGGAACGCCTGCATCCTCCTCATATACGAGTCCGCCAGGTGGCCCCAAGCGGGACACGCATAGTCGAGGATCGGTCTGAGCAGCTGCTTGTACAGCGTCAGACCGTTCCTTGTAGACAGGGCGCTACGCCTGTTGAGCAGTGGGCCTAGGATTCCCAGCCTTTGCCTCGCTTTGTTTAGTCTCTCGTTGCAGTGTAGTCTCCAGGTCAGTTTGGTGTCCAGCGTAAGTCCCAGGTACTTAGCACTGTCCGCCCATCTGATCTGTTCTCCGAACAGCCGGAGTGGAGCCGGCCTGTAGTACTTTCTTTTCCATGTGAAGAGCACTGCGGTGCTCTTCTCCACGTTAATACTCGTTCTCCAGGTAGTCAGCCACCCCTCCAACTGCGTCAGGTGCGTCTGGAGTCGCCTCTCCACCAGCTGCCCTCGCCACGACTCCGCTACTAGAGCCGTGTCGTCCGCATACAGTGCCAACTCGGTGCCTGGGGATTTTGGAATATCATTCACATACAGACTGAAGAGCACAGGGCCCACCATGGAACCCTGCGGCACTCCAGCCCGGATGCTTCTGACTTGGGATGTGGCGTTCCCAAAGGTAGTGGAGAAGGTGCGGTGGGAAAGATAAGATTGAACAACCTTAACTAGGTAGAAGGGCAGATTCAGGGAGAGGAGTTTGAAAAGGAGACCTTCGTGCCAAACACGGTCGAAGGCCTTTGCCACGTCTAGAAAGACAGCACCAGTCAGCCTGTTGATGTTGAAGTTCCTCGTGACCTGCTCCACGAGCCGGACAAGTTGGTGGGACGTAGCGTGTCCCGCCCGAAAGCCGAACTGCTCATCCACCAAGATGCCCGCCTCGCGAACATGTCGGGTCAGTCTCGTCAGTAGTAGTCTCTCGAACAACTTGCCCAGACAGTCGAGCAAGCTGATCGGTCGGTAGGACGAAGCTAGGGCCGGGTCCTTACCCGGTTTATGAAAGCAGAGGACGTTGGCGTGCTTCCAGAGCTTGGGGAAGTGACTCAGGAGCAGGACGGCGTTGAATAACTCCACGAGGAAGTCAATCGCCTCCAAGGGCAGCTTTCTGAGGACCGCGTTACTGATACCGTCGGGTCCGGGGGCCTTGTTTAATCTTAGAGCGGCTATCGCCCGTGACATTTCTGTCACCTCCGTGGGTTCAGGTTCATCCAAGGGTCTGTACGAGACCGCACCGATGACCTGAGCCACGTGCGCAACGTGCACCGGGTCTGACGGGTTGTCAGTCGGTACAAATTGCGCCTCTAAGTGCTCAGCGAGAGCATCGGCCTTCTCCTTGTCGGAGTTGGCCACCCCGTTGCGACCCACAATAGGCGGCCTTGGTGCGGGGACCCGCATCAAGTTCCTCGTCATTTGCCACAGGGACCTGTCCTGCACGCACAGGCTCTCAATCTTGTCCTCCCAGACACTGTTCCGGTATTCTCGGACCATCTCCCGAACCGCATGGACTTTGCGGCTCCAGTTGGCCTTGTCTACCGGGTCCCTCGAGACTTGCCAAGCCTTCCTCAGCCGATTTTTCTCCCGGACGTGCCTGAGGATAGAATCGGGCAAAGAAGCCTGTGGCGCCCTCTTAGGACGGTGCCTAGGCGTCGAAGCTTCGAGCGACCCCTTGATGGCGGAAGTTATGAGCTCCGCACCATGATCGATTTCCGCCGCTGTTCGAAAGGTAGGGGTGGGTCCCAACCTCTCTCTCAACACATTTGCAAACCTGTCCCAGTCAGTGCGCTTTAGGTTGGGTTTTTTGGGGGGGTCTATGAAGGACACCGCGCGTCCCAGGTTCACAAGAACGGGGTTGTGATCCGAGTCTAGCTCAGCTAGAGACTTCAACACTAACCGCCTTCTGATCCCTCTGGAGACAACGAAGTCTAGGACGTCCGGGAGAATGCCGGGATTGTAAGGAAAATGGGTAGGGGTGGGGGGGCCGGAAGCCACCAGGCCATGTAGATCTATGGCATCGCGGAGCAATCCACCGCGAGCGCACATAATCCTCGAGCCCCATGAAGGGTGCTTAGCGTTGAAGTCACCACCGATTAAAACAGGCGTGGTACCTCGAATTAGCACCTCCATGTCAGCCCTCGTAGCCCGGTCGAACCGGCGGTCTGGAGGGAAGTAGATGGAGATGATGTGCACTGGACCAGTTGAAGTCCCCAGTTGGATAGCCGATGCTTCCATGTGTTGGAGGGGAGGAAGTGATACGACGTGATGGTCAAGGCCCCTTCGGACCAGAACCGCCGTCCCACCCCATCCCACATAGTCCTTACCATAGGCGCTGAGTACAGTGGGGAACTCGCCACGGATGGCTCAGCGAACATGAAGTGTGGTGCGGCCCAGACAGTAGAGAGGGTGGTTGGCGTGGTCGGTGCAAGTGCGGATAAAAGACGCAAGGGCCGATCAGTGAGGCACAACAACCTCTAAAATGCTTCGATCCTCATCCCTGCCCAATTAGAGTAATTATCATAGATGCGTAAGATATAACGCAGTTGTAGCAAAGAACTAGGTGTCTTTAAAAATTACATCTGGTTGACTATATTATGAAATGTAATCAATAAGTCTATTTTTTGCAAAATATTTCATAAATGAAATTTTATTGATTTCGTCCATTGATTAAATTAGAATAATATTAGTACATCAATTTTCAAAACTTATTTTATATTATAACGTTACATACTTGAAATATTATTTTAGAATGTTTTCTAGAATGTTAATGAGTAGAGAGTTAAACTAAACGTAACTACGAAGCTTAGATTCGAACCCCAACTTTCCCGTCACTAGGTCATTCAGTTTATTTAGAGAGACTGGCATAATACTTTTTTTTTTATCACCGGTGCTTGTCTGTTGTGTTGTTTTTTTTGTCAAGTTGCAATGATTGCTAGGCAACCTACAATCTAATTTATTTAGGAAGGAATTGTTTCTACAGATAAAAAATGTAATTAAAAACAATGTTCATAGATTAATTTGCTAGATCATGTGCAACCGTCACGTTTGATAGATAATATTAATACCTGTACAAAAACAGTGATAATTAATCAGGGTCTTGATTTTATGACTTTTATTTTTTGTTCGTCACACACAATGTTCATAAGTAAATAAGCTGTGTTTATCATCCCCTTGTTATGGAAATGTAGGCTATATTATTTATAATCGGTCTTTTTTTTTTATCATTTTGGAATTTGAGATCATTTTTTTCTTAGTTTTCATCATTTTTGAGTAATTTTTAGTAGTTTTTGAGTGATTCTGAGGTTTCTATAACATTAGCGATACTAGTTAATGCTACATAATTACTACCCACCTTAAATATTTAAATTTGTTTAGTCGAAGTCCACAATGGTGATTCAGGTGCTTTGTTAACCGTTTAAAAGAGGCTCTTTAAGCTCTAAATTACTATATTAACGATTTTTTTATTATCATAGGGTCTCTTCCAGACTAATTCCTATAAATAAATAATTTACTTTGAGATTCTGAAATATATCCTCAAATATACTGCAAAAGTGCACTCTCTGCCATATTTATATGTTTTTAAACACTCTTCAGTTTACCTTGTCAGGCCGTGTATTTTTTTATTTAACTCTGTTGTTTTATCTTGAATAAATAAATCAAATTTTTCTTAAACTTGCAAATGTTACTGTTTTTTTGTTAAATTAAATCCTTATAGATTCCATCCACCCTCTTCCTATATATTGTGTCCTTTAGTTGTTAGAATTGGAGGTGGATAACGGTACATATTTTTGAGTCATTTTAAGTCATTTGTATCTGACAGATATATTTTAAAAGAATATTGATATTTTATTTATGAATAAATACTCAAACTAAACATAATTTTGTTCAACACACATTTGTTAGAATCAGAAGATAGGCCTAGTGTAGACAATGAAATTTATATCCTCTTTGCCTGTAGGTTTGTAAAATACACATTCCTGTGGGCCTATCCCGGAGATGTAGCGAGTTTATCTTACTACGGTGAATCTCGCCATGTTCAACTCGAACTCGTAATTTCATATCCGTAAAGTAGCCATTCCTGAGTTAATAATCTCGCAATTCGTGTTGAGTCTTCTAATTTCGTATTAAGCGAAAAATTCCGAACTTCCGGTGTCAAAAATTGTGATTTGAGATTTACTTTATAGCTGTGTGAACGCACCCTTTAGTCATTTAAACAATAGAATAACAAAAATGTTGTCTTCGACATCTTCGTTTTATCTCGGTTTTACTTTTTGTTGGTTAAGGTTAGCTCGATAAAGTCTAAATAAAATTGGATTGGAAGAGAATAAGCAAAGAGCAAAAGCCGATTACACTTTATGTATGTTTCTTTGTTTCGCTAAATGATTAAATAAAAAGCTATTACTAGTATAACTTATTACATCATGTATGATATATCTTAATAACTTTAATAGGTACATAAAAAGCCAAAATTAAATAACATACAGCATATGGATGGAATGCCTTTCTATTTGAATAAAACCGTTTATTAAGCCTGAACAAATTAATAAATTTCTTATCACACAGCTCAAAAGGGTCTTCGCGTTCACGAAATGTACGTGGCATTCTATTAAATTCATTTTCAAATTCTTCAAGTTCTCTTATTATCAAATAGTAAGGATATGTTTACGCCATTTTACATTTTGTCCAACAACAAATATTTTCGAACTATCTGTTGCGATATTGACGATTCCGAGAGGTAGAACCGCAGTGAGATCTATCCGAATGAAAAAATCTCAATCCGTAACGAATTTTTTTTCAAGAATAGCTAAATAGAAAAAGTTTCGAGATTGTGTCAAGTAAACGACCAATCTCGCAATGGAATCAACTCGAAACACAAACTACAAATGGGCCGAGGAGGGTTGCATAGGAAGGTGATAGCTATTAATAGTGGAGCAGATTTATTGTACATTTTTATATTTATCAGCATGCAAGAGTTTAGTTCATATGTTTACGTACATTTTAAAAAAAATCACCAATATTGAAAGCAAACAAATAAGTATGTTTTTTTTTATTTCTAACAAGAATCATACTATAGAATGTTTCTTATATTATTTAATAAATCTAGTTTGCCTTTTAACGATACAAAACGTATACCTAATAAATGACAGGCAGAAGGAAATAAAGTCATACTTGGATTGCGAAAGGAACAATGATTGAAACTAAAATAACATATCTCATTTCAAACACACTATTGTTAACAGTATGACAAAATTAATGCCAGTATTGGTTTCTATTGTCAACGGCCTTGTGTGACAAAAGTGGTGGTGGCGTTTCAATTTTTTTTTTTTTTTTAACAAAATCAGAAAACAATATTGGATTTTAAATAACTATACTATGAGTTTTATTGTGTTTTTTCACTTCAAATATCTGCCTTATAATAGGTATGTTTATTTACTTATTCAGTTGATATTCAATAGATTTTCACGCACTCTTATTATTTTACAAAATAATTACAAAATAAAATTTTATCTCTCTGAGCACCCGTTGCCAAAACAAACAATAGAAAAAAACAATGATCTGATTTAAAAAATATACTGTTCTGTTTCCTTCCAGTCATCCAAATTTCCCCCTCGAACTCCCCCTGCGCCCAAGTCCCCCTATCAACGAGCTTATAGTTTCCAATCACAATGCGGTAATTGACTGGAATTAGTTTCGGACTGATCCGTGGTGTGTCGCTAGTGGCATTGTCACCAGCATCGGGTAAGCTAATCTAGGTGTGTTGTCCAGAGGTAATGTACCGTGGGTAATAATGTTTGGGTACGGGCAGAAGGTATTAGGAGGGTTGAATTATTAATAAAAAAACGATGACGTGGTCATTTTAAAACATATATATCTTTTAGCATCGCGTCTCATTACGTCTCCGTTCGGGTTATACGATTATGTACTAATTCAGCTAATGGTTTTAAGGACAAGAAAGGTCAAATTTTAGATTATGTGAACCAGCGTTTGTGTGTAGGGGGAATGGAAAATCATTTAGAGAAAAAACCTTATGTACATCCAACCAGGAATCGAACACCAATCTCCCCGTCATAGGAAATATTGTTTACTGCGGGGGTGTGGCGCCTTAGGCCATGTGGCCACAAAAACATTTTAGAGGGATTTAGCCCCTAGTCTGTTTCCATAAGCTCACTATCTCGATCGGACATCGAAACCAGGGCCGTATAACCTATGAAAACACCAGATACCAAGTACAATCGGTAAAATAGTTTCGGCTCCAGCCTGAGGTGCAGACAGGCAGACGGCAATGTGAAAACTATTTTTTTTTTTTTCAGAAGGCCATGAAACGTAGACATTCATCAAAATCTTAAGTTCCATTTTTTTGACGATCACGATACTTTATCTCCGAGGTGTGGAGAGAATGCAAGGATGTGAGGTATAGCCAAGACAGTTCAATGGATTTCGCTAAAAATGTATATTAAATGTTTTATGGTCCTACCTCAAAGCTAAATCGTGATTATTATTTTATCCCTAGAAACTGACAGTTTTATAAATTGATAATAATAATAATAATAATAAAGGTGCGTCTGGGCTCTATCATTCTTAGTTAAGTAGTGGAAAGTACTAATCGTACCGTTGTCCAGGGGACGTCCAACTGTACTAATCGTACATCCTTTCCATGGGGGCTCTGTCCACGTCCCGATGAGATCAAAGGACGATGATGGTGAACACGACAGGGTAAAGCCAATGAAGATCTTAACATAACTTAAGCCTAATTATTCTCCTTTCGATAGAAATTCTCCGGTACCAACCGGGAATTGAACCTTGTGTCTCTAGGTCAGCAGACAGGGGCTCTGATTACTTTACCACAAAGTTGGTGAAATTAATAAAGAGTGTTTCATATGTTGATTATAAGTAAATAGTGGAGGGGAAAATGTGTAAAGTAATAATTACTGAATCATAGTTAAAAAAAACTATACCTAGCTATATTTTACTACACACTGTCGACCTCAGTGTTCTTGGGGTAAATTGCTCTTCACAGGACTCGATATTCGTCGGTTCGAAACCAGCTGGGGTCGAGCACGACTTCCTTTGTAGTAATAATAATAATATTTAGCACCACGTCTTACTACCCGTTCGGGTTATACGCTTTAAGTACTAATTACTCTAATGGATTAGGAATTGGGAAGGTTGAATTAGAAGAAGTGAACCCGCATTTGCGTGAAGGGAAAGTGGAAAACCATTTAGGAAAAACCACCCTCAGTTCACCCGACCGAGATTCGAACCTCGATCTCCCCGTCCTCAGCAGTCGAGCTCAACACGACTATCGCGTTAGCCAACTACGCCACCGAGGCGGGTTCCTTCGTAGTGAAGTAAAGCCACCAGTCTCATGTTGATTTTAGCATTTAAGAAAACACAAGAAAATATGTAAAAATATCTTTACCGGCAAAATTTTTAAGCCTCTTTCGCTCTCGCACAGAGAATGAAATCAGTCGGGTCAGAAAGTGCACATTAAAAAAAACCAACTCAAATACGAGTAAATAAATAATATTTTTTAAAAAAAAATAGACAACACCATAAAGTACACACAATTGTGTCATATTATTTCCTTTTTTTTAAATAGTATGCGTCGACTTTAAGCTATGATGTAATAAATTTAAGGCTTAAATTTTCCAGACATCTAAAATATCTTTACCTTCTTCCCTTTTTCTTCCCCTTTCAGAGATAATTACACCCTATCCACACTGGTAGGGGTGGGGGCTCTATAATTTCTCGTCTCGGATTCTTTCCACGAGGGATCACCCACCAGCTCGCTCGCCGTGGTAGTAATAATCTGTGAATAACTTTCCCTCATCTTTCACCCCTCTAGGGGAGGTGGTCTCGCCCAGAGTTTGCTTGTGGAGAAAGGGAGGTTATGAGTGAGAGAGAGGGTAAGTTGAAAAGGAGAGCTGAGTGTAAAGTAAGAATAATGGATGCGCCTAGGGAGAGTGAGAAGGAAGACCTTTGGGGTTGGAACTATAGTGACGCAAGCAAGCACCAGCAATAATAACACAAAATAACTCATCTACTTTGTCATCGTCACGCTCCGGCAGAAGTTGGTGGAAACTGCGCTTCTTTGAGGAGAGGGGAGTGAGGAGCCGGGGTTGGTAAATGGCGAGGGGGTTCCTCTAAAGAGACGTATTCCAAGAGGACAACTGTTGGTTTCAAAGACCTTATAAATAAACACTTAAGGCTAGTACCTAAGTAACTGATATATTGAAAATCAAATGTTGTTCTTAGGTTGAATATTTTCAAAACATTTTATACTACACGATTTTGGTATCTACTATAATTAATAAGGAATTAAGTTTCTATTAATAAGGAATTGGTGACCTGGTGGTCTAGGGGTAAGGTGTCAGACTTCTATGCTGGCGGCCGGGGTTCAATCCTCGGTCCCGGCACAGATTTATCTGATTACCAAACCCTTCCTTCACCTCTGACAAGACATCTTGTGAATGTGTGGAATGCCAGGCCCCCACCGTGGTTCGGATCCCACGTTAAACTGTAGGTCCTCCATTTCATCTCACAACCACCCTACCATTACACATTAGCGTAAGTGCGTATAACCCGAACGGGTAGTAAGACGCGGTGCTAATAATAATAATAATAATAATAATAATAATAATAATAATGATAATAATGATAATAATAATAAGGAATTAAGTTTCTATAACCTTATAAACAAAGTAATAAAAGGGAATAGTGATGGAAAGAGGAGCTTAAGAAGTAGGATTCAAATATTGGATGAGGCAGAAGACAAGGACGATTGGTGGTCTAAGTTAAGTGACAATAGGAATAGACCTGTCGTGAGACAGAACACCTAATAAGCATAAATATCTATATAAGCTTGTAGACAAAGTTAAACAGTTAAAATCTTCCACTATAAAGAATCAAAAAATCCACACACTCCGGTCGATCATTTAGATCTAAATGCCCGGTGAACGAAAGGTAACTGATATAGGAGCGTAAAATGGATATTTGTGAATCTAATGATGTAATTTAACAGAGGGGGCCACACCACATTTGTATCTTCCTCCTCCCCTTTTTGTTCTCCTTTTGCTGGAAAGCTCCACCCAGTTACGTTATAAGCCCACCTGGTTTCTGGCGTTGAATTTCTGCTTGACTTTTATAGCGGAGGTTTGGTGGAATACCCAGAGATACTTAAGGTACCACACTTAAGATCAGTCGACAGCACTTATGTACACCAAGCTAAGGGGCACGGGTTCAATTTCCTGTATGTCCCAAAAATATTATAATTAATTATATCGGGGTTCCTATCTTTCACAATGTCGAACTAACGACCACAATAATGAATAATGTGTTTGAAGAATTAAGTTAGTTTGTAATTCATGTGGTGATATATTATATCGGGTCAAACAGTACACTTCTGCCAACCCGATTAAAAAAGAACCCCGCTTCGGTGGTCGAATGGTCCAAGACGTAATTCTTGCAATAAACTGGACTACCAATTACAGCGATATTATTATTCGAATCCTAGTCGTGTTTGAAGAGTTTTTTCTTAAATTGTATTCCACTCCTCCACGCAAATGCAAGTGCACTTAATTTAAATTAAACCTACCTAATATTTAGAGTAATTAGTATTTTTGTGTACATCTTAAACGGGTAGTAAGATGCGATGCAAAAGAAAAACGCACACACACACATAAAGCTTACCTAAGAAGATTATAATGTGATGAATTTGGCAACGTTTGTACATGTAAAGTCCGTTCACCGTAAGAATTGTTCTATGAAAGGCCTTTTTCCCTACCAGAAATATATTATATAGTAGGATATTGGTAGGAAAAAAGACCTTTCAGAGAGTAATTCCTACCGTGAATGGTATATAACTGTATTTTTACGTTTATTACGATTGAACCATTGCGAAACTGTTTTATTTTCATGGACTATGTCAGCTAAATAATTTTTTTATCGTCGCGTCTTACTATCTGTTCAGGCTATACGCATTTATGATTAACATTTTCATGAATAGACCGATTTATAATACATAAACATAAATAGATTGGAACTAATTAATACATAAACATCATAACAACATATATCTATGGCTGTGTTGCGAGTTTGAGTAATATCTTTGAGAAAGAGTATGTCACAAAGTCTTGACTGTTCAGGAAAGATGCTCAAATTACTCTAAATATAAGCAAGATAACTGATAACGTATAAGGTGTCAATTATAGGGTTGAACATTCTCATAAATCGGTATCCAGCAGAGAACAAGTAGGGGGAAAAGATGGGTGGATTATTATTAATTTATTATTATTATTATTATTATTAGCACCGCGTCTTACTACCCGTTCGCGTTATACGCACTTACGCTAATGTGTAATGGTAGGGTGATTGTGAGATGGAATGGGGGACCTACAGTTTAACGTGGAATCCGAACCACGGTGGAGGCCTGGCTCTCCCCACATTTACAAGATGTCTTGTCAGAGGTGAAGGAAGAGTTTGGTAATCAGATACATCTGTGCCGGGACCGAGGATTGAACCCCGTCAAGATGGGTGGAAATAACCAGATAATGGTAAAAGCCAACAATCAGAGTTTTCCATAAGTCCCTTGTCATTTTGCCAATTTCCCTTGAGAGCTGCTTGCGTAACCCCTGAAAGATGACCACGTACCCCTAGGGGTACACGTATCCCAATTTGAGAACCGATGTCCTAGAATATATCTATTCACCAACTATGATCGAAGGAGATTGACTCCTTGTATAGAAACTGATGGCTTCTACATTTAAATTATTCATAGGAATGGGAATAGTAATTACTACTACTCCTTTAATTAAAACTGAAAATATTTTTGAAATTGTATTTGTTAAAATTCAAACATGACGTTATAAAATAGCTTTGAATGTAATCTTATTTGAGTTCCATTGTCGCTTCTCCGTCCCCAAAACAAAAATTAATGGGGTTATTTCTGTCGTGTCCGCCCCCTCCCTCATTTTTTTTGTATGTTATGTATATAAAAAATAATAGGGTTGAAAGGACATCATGAATCTTGATTAGAGAAAGCTCTTTTTTTATTTATTTATACAGAGTAGACAACTGTGAGAAGCCACATATTTACTCTAAATTATATACACGTCAAAAAGTTTGTATGAAAAATGAGTAGAATTTCCTGTTGACTGTTTTTTTACTGTACATTATTTTGCTCCCCCGATTGTGTATTTTCAAACGAAGTACTTCACAGCGGTTGTTTTTAAGTAGATACTTTATTTCAAAAACATATTTTGTGTTAAGTTATATTAAAACGGGTTTGGGGTGAGATGGAAATGTTATTTTTGTGTTGGTATACCTGTACCTTTTTGTTCGATATTACAATGTATCAGCGTCACATACAGGTGTTTAGCCACTTGGAGATCGGACATCCTATTTAGTGGTCCGTTGGAAGCATTTTCCCTAATCTAGAATCAATATTTTTCTACTGATATCTTTATGGATACATTGTAATATAGGTACAGTCTATTATACGTTTGACGTGTATAAATCACAACTTGTGAATGTGTGGATTGCCAGTCCTCCTCCGTGGTTCGGATCCCACGTTAAACTGTAGGTCCTCCATTTCATCCCACAATCACCCTAACACTACACATTAGCGTAAGTGCGTATAAACCGAACGGGTAGTAAGACGCGATGCTAATAATAATATTAATAATAATAGACATTTAATTTTAATAACTCTAAAACATAATAAACAAATGATGATCTCAACAAGTCTGGTTTAACCGTGACAGATAGGTCAGGTTTCGTCCAAAACCCCAGACGAATGTAATAAAGGTGTTTTTCCTAAATGTTTTTTTTATTATAACACCACTCAAATGCATGTACATTTCCTTTATATTATACCTTATTAACCCCTAACTAAATAAAGAAGTTAAATGTCGAAAGCCCGTAGGATGTGGTTCATAATAATAATGCAGATAAATTATTATTATTATTATTGCCGCGTCTTACTACCTGTTCGGATTACACGCACTTACGCTAATGTGTAATGGTAGGGTGATTGTGAGATGAAATGGAGGTCCTACAGTTTAACGTGGGATCCGAACTACGATGGAGGCCTGGCATTCCCCACATTCACAAGTTGTGATTAATACACGTCTTATGAGAAGTTAAGGAATGGTTTGGTAATCAGATAGATCTGTGCCGGGACCAAGGATTGAACCCCGGACCCCCAACACAGAAGTCCGACACCTTACCCCTAGACCACCAGGTCACCTAATGCAGCTAAAGAACGGCATATTACACAACCGTTTTCATTGCAACTTTCATATGCCACATGGGGTGATATTACATTAATGAGTTGTTTTTTTAATTCTAGAAACTGTCATATAAGACAGAAAGAGAT
Organism: Timema californicum; assembly: GCA_902141385.1. Lineage (NCBI taxonomy): Eukaryota > Metazoa > Arthropoda > Insecta > Phasmatodea > Timematidae > Timema > Timema californicum. The sequence continues at coordinate 425,414 of CABFOW010000042.1, read as the reverse complement.
TAGTAGTAAATCTATAGCAAGGCGAATAAATAAAGTCCTCGTCCTAGATTCCAGTATTCAGATAAAAAAAATCGATCCCCCAAAAACCAACAGAAGTAAGTTGTGCGTAAGATGAGATATTCCAACCAGTGATCATTACGGATCATCCCTTCTCGTTTACTTCCTTCAAATATATTTATTTCTCTGATCGAAATGTAAAGTCGTCGAGCAATCCCGTTTTTCAACGATAAGCTCTCTTTTCCACTTGTCGATGATGAAGAGAAAGCAGAGAGAGAGAGAGAAAGGAGGTAGCTGAAAGGTGGAATATTGGAAACCTTGCCGGTCGACTCACCTTATGGCGGGAGATCTTGGTCAAATCTGCCAATTACTGTTCTATACTTGTTTTATCATAACATGTAGCTACTTCACAGGGGTGTCCACATTTAACTAACTGGACCAATGAGGTGGGTATTAAGAAGGCTGAATTTAGAAAAAATATACCTGCACTTTCGAGGAGGGAGATTGGGAAATACATTAAGATAAAAGGAATCACTTGCCGAATGGTCTAACGCGTCACTCTTTCAATAGACTTGACCGCTGGTGATTGAGATATTTGGGTTCGATTTCGGTTGGGTGCAGTGAGGGTGGTTTTCCTAAATGGTTTTCTACCCTACCTTCACGCAAATGAAGGCGCATTTCCTCCTAACTTAGCCTTCCTAATTCCTAACCCCTTAGGGCATTTAGTGCTTAGGCGTATAACCCAAACGTTTAATAAGACGCTGTGCTGTGTGTTATTTAAAGCACTGCGTTATACTACCTATTCGGATATTTGGTAATAATTGCACTTATGAGTTAGTAAGGTTAAAATCAGAGTAAATGTACCCTCATTCACGTGGAGGGAGAGTGGAGAATTATTGATGAAAAAAAAACCCTCAAAACATCCTACCGCGTTTTAACACCCATTTTGATTATACATGTATCAATTATTCTAATGAGGTAGAGATTAGGAAAGTTGAATTTAGAGGTAGTGTACGTTCATTCGCGTGGAAGGAGGGTTAAAAATTATTTATGAAAACCTTTCTCTGCACACCCGACCAGGATCGATCCCCGATCCTTCCATAATCGGCACTATAGAATATTGCGAGTATGACGCTTCATACCATGCGGTCAACGAAAAGGGTTTTTTCGCGTTTTGTTTCAATTTAGCGTCATATTATTATCAGTCCAGGTCACCCGCATAGTTTCAATAAGGAGCTGTGTATTAGGGCGGTAGAATTTTGAGAAAGCTTATCCATATTTTCCTGGTGTTAGTTACGTAAACAAATTTGTATAGAGGACACATCAATACACCCAGCAGAGATTTGAACCAAAGCCCCCTCATCAAAGGCCAACCAGACAAGACGAGATTGACGACTTAGTCCATATGACCAATAGTTCAGGAGAGAGAGGATTTAAAATACATATTTAAGAAAGATGACTTGACTTGATTTGGTCACAGACATGCGTGCTAACAGCTTTGCTAACATTGCTAATAGCTCCAATAGTTAGGAGAAAAAAAATTCTTTTTAATTGACGAAACAACTGTTTTCAAAATATTTTTTGTTTTAATTTTGGACGATATATTGATAGCACCGATAGTAAATTAGATTTATAGAAATATTTATGGGATTAAATTTAATCATGTAAATTTAATCCACCCGGTTATCTTTTCTAGTTTAATCACTCGTTTGATCAAGATTACAAAGTGTTTTGAATAGTTAATTAAATGAGATTTAAAAAAACATTCAAGAGCAATACAGACAGCATTGTTATTGTTCAAATTACCATTTACAAAATCGTAATTATTTCTATTTTATAAAGTTATGCGAAAGTAACGTTTTACAATGCGTGGAATTATTAGGGGGGGGGCGGGAATTTTAATTCAAATAAAAAGGATGAATATCGACCATCATTATAACTGAAATAAAAACTACACAACACAGGACTAACACCTTTTATCTAATGGCTAAATGTGATAATAATATCCCAATTATATGTTTACTTTATGCAAAATAAGCTACTTTTATTTTTATATTTATTACAAGTTATTTCAGTGATAAAATTGCTTTAAAAGTTTAATTTTTTTTATTTAAAAAATTGTATGGTAAAAGATGTAACTAGTATATAGCTATTTAAATAAATATTGGCAGTATTCTAAAAAAATGTATATGTATATATTTATCTTAAATATATTTTGTATGTGCATGTGTATGTGTACATGTATACACATAAACATACATTATTTTTTACCACCGCGTCTAACTAACCATTCTGTTTATACGCTTGTGTACTGTTTACGCTAATGGTTTTAGGGGTTAAGAAGATTATATTTAAAAGAAGTGTACTCGCATTTGCATGGAGGTAGAGAAGAAAAACATTTTGGAAAAACCACCCTGAGTACATCCGACCGAGATTCGAACCTTTATCTCTCCGTCATCGCCAGTCTAGCATACTGCGAGAGTATCGCGTTAGACCACGCGACCAGCGAAGCGGTTCATATCCATGTATATTAAATCTTTTTAGAATGAGATAGTAAGAGAGAAAGATAGAGAGAGAAAAAAGGAAGGATGACAAGTATTTTTTTTTATATAAAAGTCTATTCTTGTCATCGATCGCTTTTTCACATGATTGTTTACGACTCATATTCCTGTACCCGAAGCCCTTTCCACTCTTCGTCCTCACACAACGTACCCCTTCCACCCCCTCGCTCCAGCGACCAGCCAGCCCTTGTCCTGTACTGGGGTGTGAGGAAGGGGGGGGGGTATCTATCTACGTGACAGCTACACAAAGCCTCCCGCCAGGTCCTCGGGCACGTCAGTTGACATACTGTGAACCCTCTCCCATCCCATCAGAATCCTCAACCAGGACAATCCTTCTAGTGGTCACTAAAGTCTGTTCACCATAGCTTTTTACCTGAATGACTGTTGGAAAATCATACGTTTAACTTTTGAGTTGCCAACACTTATGAAAGCGCACTGTTATGTTATAAATGATAAGTTACTCAATTTACGTGTTATATTTTACATTTAAAATAACAAATTTTATCACACATAATTTATTTTTATGCAATCCAAAATAATATTTTAAACATAATTAAGTACCTATTCTTCGTTTCGGAATGTTATTGATAGAGCATACATTGATACTTTTTAATAAGACATCGTATTTATTTGTAAAAGCGAACATAATTGTCTTTATATATATAATAAATTATTTTATTGTAATTCGAAATATTTATCTGAATACAGTTTTTTTGCAACCACGTGGGTGTACCATTGTAAAGAACTTGTTTGCATCATAATATCACATGGTTTAAGTTCGTCGGTCGCCATTTTGAAGCTATATTTGTTAAATCTTTTGTGAAAGTGTTTTGAATATTAATTTTTTCAAGTGTAATAAAACTATAAATAGAGTTTGTGCACGACCTCAAATAAATAAAAATTATATTGACCTAGATGATTGTGGTTAACTATCACATTCAAACATTACCATTGTGTTTTCATTACAGCTATCCAAAGTGACAGATGTCAACTGTTGGCGTAGTGATATATTAAGGACTATTTCTGGTAACTTTTTGAGCTGCCCTCCAAGTAAACTCAGGTGATGAATATACTTTACGTTGCCTCCGATAGCTCCGAGATGCATAGTGACGAATCTCTCTTCTTTGTACCATCTTCAATTTCCATGGGAAGAGATTATATAACCGAGTAACCATAAGAATAACCTAGCCTTGTTTGAAAGTATGAAAATGATTGATTAAAAGTGTGGGTGTGTTCGAAAACCTATGAAAACAAATAAAGTAAAAAAAAACTTCCATATCAGGCCCTCTAATGTCCGAAACCCGGCATATCCGAAACGGCTAAAATTTGTTAATGTATTTTTTTAAGTAGCTGATCGTCCAGATAAAACGTTTGATGTTGGTAAAATCTTTACTTGTTTAAATGTACAAATTAAAAAAAGTCAAAATATAATTTAAGTATTTTACTGATAAATTTAATTTTATTGTGTGTATAACATTATTATATTCAATAACCATATATTTAAATTTTGTATGTACATATGAGAAAATAATTTTCTATAGCTGTGTATTTTATGTAATTTATACATACATGTATATTTATTTTTGCCTTTGAGCCCCTCAGAGGGATAATAATCTCATACCCGAAAATTTGCTTGTCCAAACTGGGTTCAGTCCCTTTATTTCATTTATCAGAGGTTTTACTTTATTTATAAGATTTCAAATATTTCACTTCGTGTGGTCATGAGCTAAGCTGTGTGTTTTTTCCCCTACAACCTCACCAGTTATGAGAGAAATAGGGAAAGTTGGCTCTCCCTTATGGAATTCACCCAGTTCAGTGGTCGAAATATCTAATACATCACTCTCGTGTTATACTGTCTGGTGAAGACGGGGAACTCGGAGTTCGAATATCGGTTGGGTCTACTGTGTTTTTTACTAAATTATTTTTCACTCAAAAGAAGGTATATTACCTCTAAAATACTTCCTTCCTACTTAAAGTAATTATCATATATGTGTATAACCTGCACAGGTGGTAAAACGCGATATTCTATTTTTCTATCGCTCTCTCTCTTCTCTCTCTCTCTCTCTCTCTCTCTCTCTCTCTCTCTCTCTATATATATATATATATATATATATATAATATATATGTATATACAAGGTGACAAATGTAGTCGTCATAAGAAGAGTGGGTGAGAAGATAACAGTTTAATATGTGATTCTTTGGAACAAAGCAAACTGGACAGGACACATCCTTAGCGGGAACTGTCTTCTGCGCGACGTCATAGGAGGAAAGGTTTAGAGAAAGAAGAGCTTAGAAAGAAGGAGGATTCAAATATTGGATGACTTGAAGGAAAGAAGAACATTCTGGGCACTTAAGGAGGAGGAGGCAGAGGAAAGGGCGCATTGGTGGTCTTAGTTCACTGACAAAAGGAATGGACCTGTCGTAAGACAGAACACATAATAATAATAGTAATAATAATAATATATTAGAATTGTTATGTATATTAAATAAATCCGTACAAAAACTATCGAAAAGGATCAAACAAAATAACTTATAAAGAGAATGACAAATCCGCGGTACTCCTCAAAGTCGATTTATTTCCATGCCTGCAGCTTCTACGAGTAATAACAGATTTCACTTTTACTATCCTGGCTGAATCTCGATAGGATAGCGTTGCTTTATTGTATATTGTATGATGATTAGCAATCTAAATCAAGCTAATTAGTAGTGGGGGCACACAGACTCACTCTGGGCTCCTATCAATCGATATTTTAATCTCGGCTGACATCCATCAAATATATTTCACTCGGTTGTAAAACTACATAACTCCAACAAGATAAGCGAACTTGGTGCCTCGGTAAGGCCTGTATGACGGTACATCTATCATATTATTTTTATTTACCAATTTCATCAATATATAAACTATTTTAAACCACGCTTTTTACTACCCAGTAATGTGTTAAGGAAGAAGAATATTAAATTTAGAGGGAAAGTATTCGGATTTGAATAAAGGGTTAGCGTAAAACCATTTTAATAGAAACAGTTCAGTGCACCCAACCAGAATTCAAATATCCAGATCTCTCAGTTATTGGCTGTCTATTATGGCCTAGATCACTGAATTAGGTCACAAATATTTAAAATGTACCATTTTAGTATATGTTTTATTAAATATATGTAGATATTCTCAAAGGAACGCTCAATACCAAACAGATATATTGAAAATCTTAAATCAAGAACTATGAAAAAGGATAGATATAATAAAAAAAATTAAGTTGAAAATAAAAAAAATTAAGATGAAAATTGACGAAGACAACAGGGAATATTTATTCACTAATTTTTTTTATTAATAAGTGGTTAATACTTGAATGACCTTTAACACAACCATTTAGATTAAATACAGGCAATAAGGAGTCTAAATAAGAATAATGGTTATACATTAAACACAAGGAGAAGTTAAATTGGTACATAGATTATACATAGAAGTATTAACCACTTATTAATAGCATTTTCAGTGAATAAATATTCCCTTTTTTCCTCGTCAATTTTCATCTTCATTTTTTATTTTCAGCTTACTTTCTTTTTATTATATCTATCCTTTTTCTTAGTTCTTGATTTAAGATTTTCAATATTTCTGTTTGGTATTGAGCGTTCCTGAGAATATTTATTATACTCCTCCTTACTAATTTAATATGAATATAATTAATATTAGATATATGTAGATAAATATTATATGCCTTTGGTCCCATTTAAAATCAAAAGTTACTTTGATGGCTCATATTATTCTTCTTTCGCGTTTCATTAATTACAATTGGGTCTTTAACATCGAGTTATTAACTGAGAGGAATAATTACATTAATAATGGATGTTAAAGCAATTAAAACGACCACAAAAGCTTCATATATAATTTTCTAAAGTGAGGTTGAGATTTAAAAATAGAATCCATTATAAAATGTATTATTTATCTTTTATTCAATTTTATATTAAAAATATTCTATCGATGCAAAAACACATCTAGGTTTTGTGTTGTAATGTGTATTTCAAAGTAATATTAATTCACGTCATTCATTTGATTTTTAAATTGATTTATTTTATGTCCTAGTGTCTATGTGGTTATAGAGATTACCCACAAGTATAGAAGATCCAGGATCGATACCGAACAGAAACCTATAAAATAATTTTATATTTTCTGGAATGGAATTGGTCTTTCGCGAAGGTAGTACTAGTCTATTTTTTGTACGTAGTATTAAATGTTCTTTGAGTGAAAACTATTTTGTAACTCGTGTACTCGTACAAAGAACATTTGATCACAAAGCTTTATAATTATTTGGTTCCTCTTTATTAAAACCATTTTTACTTTATTCTGTGCCAAAACCTTAAACTGTACTAAACTAAATATTTTACGGTAAACATTTTTAAAAAACACGCAAAATTATTAGTTTTATGCTTTTAAAATGTATCAAAAGAAAATTATATTAATTTAATTTAAAGTTATAAGGGTGTATGGATTCCTCCTGTCTTTAAATCATACATTATAGAAAGCTACTTTATTTTTAACAATATATGCCTAAAAGATGTTTTTATTCAAAAGCACCCGCCTCGGTGGCGTAGTTGGCTAACGCGCTTGTCGTGTTGAGCTCAACCGCTGAAGGCGGGGAGATAGAGTTTCGAATCTCGGTCGGGTGAACTGGGGGTGATTTTTCCTAAATGGTTTTCCACTCTCCATCCACGCAAATGCGGGTTCACTTCCTCTAATTCAACCTTCCCAATTCCTAATCCATTAGAGTAATTAGTACTTAAAGCCTATAACCCGAACGGGTAGTAAGATGCGGTGCTAAATATTATTATTATTATTATTATTATTATTATTATTATTATTCAAAAGCATGTACTTGGTAAGTTGCGGTGCTAAAGAAAACAACTAACGGTTTGTGTTGCGCACATATGTACTGGTTACTCTAGTGCAGCGGGAGGTTGTATCCGTGGTTACGTGGAGGTGAAGTGATATACCAGGTAGAAAAACAACACCCTGAGTGCACCCAACCAGTATTCCCATCACCGATTTCCCCATTATCGGCAATCCAGCCTATTTCGAGAGTGACAACAAACGAATCAGTTGGTTTTTTTTGTTGTTGGTTGAAAACCCACACCATGGGTGATGTGGGCAAACGCATCAATCTCGCCTTGCCTTTCAGTTGACGAAGAGGTCAGTGATATTAAACCCGGCACGGTGTATTGAACTACTTATTCATCTATGCAAATGCGAATACATTCCCTCTAAGTCCTACCTGCCCCATCAACCCTAATATGTATATGTTTCTAACACAATATTTTATAAAAATATATCTACTATGGTAAAAACTTGTTTTACTCCAAGCTATCCAGTTATTTGACGACGGACAAGTTTTGTTTTATTGTTTTATTCTGCACCAGTATTCGCTTCTCCCCTTTCCTTATCTCACTTTCTCTTGCTTAGAAATATAACCCCGGATCTACCAGAGACGATGTAGACGCCCTGAGCGCTCAGAACAGAACCTAAGAAAAAAAAATGATTTCCCAACTGACGCAAAGAAAGACGAGAACTACTCTACTCCGAGCATATCGAGTTCCTGACTAGAACACACGGCGAATGTCTGGGACATTTATATTACACTCCACAGCCCAGTTCAGATCTGTCGCTAGATGAAGTAAACCTTAGTCCGCTCAACCATTTAAAACTGCCAAGAGCATTATATGGATTCAAAAGTATTTTTCTTTGCTAAACTTTTCTAAAATATTCGCTTTTAGCCGTCAGCTACACTGGAATGAGTATTAACTTGGTCTAGGGCGTCATTCTCAAGATAGACTAGGTCAACTTTGACAGGGAGATCAAGGTTAGAATCTCGGAAGGGTGGATTTCCAGATGGGATTTATAATAATTGAAGTTTCCATTCCCCTTTCTACGGACATGTGGGCTCATTTCCATTAAACTACTTTCATCTTCTTTATACCTTAAATCAAACCCATGTTTTAAAGACTTTTTTAACGTGCTTCTGATTATATTATTTACTATAAGGCAAAATGCCCCTTACATGTAACTAAACTAAATAAATCACATTAAATGGAATTACTTATTCAGCCATGACAAAACTGAACAACTTATGCGAATATTCTACTTCTGAATTGAAAAACTTTCTTTGCACTGTCAAAAAAGGCCTATTATAATAATGATGAAACACTTCACTACAGTTAAATTACAGCTATTTTAAAAGGCTCCTTTATTGTTTCATGATGAAACAATGCTCCTTGACTACATCACAGGTATTTCACAAGACCCCTTCATAGTTCCATGATGAAAGAATGCTCCTTGACTACATCACAGGTATTTCACAAGACCCCTTCATAGTTCCATGATGAAACAATGCTCCTTGACCACTTCACAGATATTCCACAAGACCCCTTCATAGTTCCATGATGAAACAATGCTCCTTGGCTACATCACAGGTATTCCACAAGACCCCTTCATAGTTCCATGATGAAACAATGCTCCTTGACTGTAAAGCAGGTAAGCTACCAGGTTATCTGTATAATATGCTACACACAGAGTACAACTTGTGTGTCGAACTCGACAACCTCTGCCTTTTGATGTGATGTTTCAAGTGTTAGGTGACATGAGGGGCAAAGGTGGAGAAGAGGAAAGGGAAGTTTGTTTATAGAAGAGCAGAAGGGATAGGCCCCAAATCGCTTTACCTCGCGGTGGTAACATCTTATTAGAATGGTCCCTCATCAAATCTAGGAACTTGATATGAGTTTCATTGCAGAGGAAGAAAACGATACTGATGAGTTCTTCCTCTAAACTATTTCTCGGTTTGCTTACCCAAAACCATGGATGCAGTTGTTTTAAATTATGGTTTCCTTATTCCTGCATCACAAGTGTAAGTGACCGAACAATCCAGACGTGTAGAGTAATAATATGTTTATATTCCACACTCCACATATTAATATAAATGAAAATACTCTTAGTTCAAAAACCACTCGTCCTAAAAAAGATACAAGAATGATTATTAAATAATACTCTTTTTTTATTGAGCAAAATTATGTTTAAAAAAATTCAAAATACTAAAATATTTTTTAGTCACCACTTCTGACTACCCATTTTAGTTAGCCGCATATGTATCCTAATGGGTTGTGACTGAATAGATATAATTAAAAGAAATGTATCCATATTTGCGTGAAGAAAGGGTGAGAAAATATTTAGTAAATATCAGTCTCAGTACACCTGGCCGGTATTCAAACCCGGATTTCCACACCACAGGCAGTCCACTGTATTGCGTAACACCTTAAGGTAGGAGTGTGGGGGACGCAAGAAAAGGCCAGTGTTTTTGTAGTTTCTATGTAAAAACATTATTTTGGTCAAAATAAATAAAATATTGTTCCAATAGAAGCATGGAGTTTAATTTTCTTAACATGTAGATATCAACAGTTCCTGATTATCTGTCATGAGGATGGTGGCATTAAATTAGTGGCATAAAATGAATCTGAATATTAAAAAGACCACTAACCATAATCTAAAGTGCGATAGTAAGGTTTCATGAATGTCTAAGAGATAGCAGCAGTGACTCAATTTGAGTTCAAATTGGACTTCTTTCTCTCTTTTCCCTCTGTATACTTCACTTCATTTACCCTGACAGTTATCGAGCTTAATCTGGTGTTTTCCGCTATGTTATTATTATTATTATCATTATTATTATTATTTAGCACCGCGTCTTACTACCCGTTCGGGTTATACGATTTAAGTAGGTCTACTAATTACGCCAATGGATTAGGAATCAGGAAGGTTGAATTAGATGAAGTGAACCCGCATTTGCAAGGAGGGAGAGTGGAAAAACCACCCCCAGTTCACCCGACCGAGATTCGAACCTTGATCTCCCCGTCCTCAGCAGTCGAGCTTAACAAGACTAGCGCGTTAGCCAACTACGCCAACGAAGCGGGTTTTTTTTCCCCGCTATGGTGTGGCTTATATGTTAGGACCATAGTGAAACCCGTCAAAGTAAGAATGTAAGCTTTCAACTTAACCAGAGTGTACTGTCCCAGTGGGTGACCTGGCGGTCTAGGGGTAAGGTGTCATACTTCTATACTAGCGGCCGGGGTTCAATCCTCGGTCCCGGCAAAGATTTATCTGATTACCAAACCCTTCCTTCACCTCTGACTCACCCTACCATTACACATTAGCGTAAGTACGTATAACCCGAACGGGTAGTAAGACGCGGTGCTAATAATAATAATAATAATGTACTGTCCCGTAGTGAGGGTCATGCGATCTCCCAAACTGTTCTAGTTGAATGGGAGGAAGGGTTGGAACACCTCGAGAATCATGATTAACATACACGACACAGTAGGTTTTAAACTCGAGGGGAACTTAAAATGGTACAGATTGTGATCTAATCTCATTCAGGACTCAAACAGGTCAGTTGTTGTTTGGGAAGAGGGTTTGACAAACAGAATTAAATGTAAGGGTGAATTGGGAGTAGCGTGTTACACGTTCAAAGAGAATTCCAAGTTCCAACTCTTGATATTGTGTTCTGATCCTTCTCTCTCTCTAATTCAGTATCAGTTCACCTCCGAGAGGAAACTATTCCAATAGCGAGGCCTTAAAGGAGAACACACATGCGTGGGTCCACTGCGCAGCCGCATTATAGTAGCAATTTTCTGGGTTGCCAATTATTTTACTCAGGTTAAAATTCCCTCTGTTTTCCATAAGGTATTCTTAATTATCCAGACACTTCTAGAGCAGCTCTGGGCAAATTACGGCCCGCAATCTATAATAATCTATCTTCAAAGAGAGAGAGAGGGAGAGAAAAATAGAGTTAAAAATAATAGAATTTAAAATATATAAAACATAATTATTAAAGTATATAATAATTATATTTAACACACCGATGAACAATTTGCAAGCAGTTTTAAGAATTTCAACAAATAAATTTTCATCTGGTAGAAATGATGACTGATATTAAATAATTGGATTCATCTCATGGAGTAATATTTGATCTGTATAATGTCAACTCCCCCTCTTCTTGGTGACCTGGTGGTCTAGGGGTAAGGTATCGGATTTCTGTGCTGGGGGTCTGGAGTTAAATCCTCAGTCCCGGCACAGATTTATCTGATTATCAAACCCTCCCTACACCTCTGACAAGACGTGTATTAATCACAACTTGTGAGTGTGTAGAGAACCAGGCCTCCACCGTGGTTCGGATTCCATGTTAAACTGTAGGTCCTTCATTTTCATCTCACAATCACCCTACCATTACACATTAGCGTAAGTGCGTATAGCCCGAACGGGTAGTAAGACGCGGTGCTAATATAATCCCCCTCTTCTGTATTCCTAACTCGTCCCCAAAAACCAATATGGCAAATTGTGACTTGCCATGGATTAAAAACGTCGAGCTGGATAATATGTAATAAAAAAAAGTGAATTTATGACGTTGATAATTAGAAAATGATCATTTTTACCTTGAGATCCATTCAATGACTCAGGGAGAGTAAAAAGTAAAATGGAGATAAGTAATTTGTTTGAATCAGTGTAGTTAAGTATCAATTTCACTTTTTCTTTGATGCAAAGGTCTACTATCTAAATGTTAATATAATAATAAGTGCCCAAATTTACTTGGTGGTATTGTTAAATATAATTTAGGGAAAAATCAGTTTCATAGAACCTGACTAAGAATCAAACACATACTTTCATGTTATCGGCAAACTAGAGAAGACGAGTTTGATAGCATATCCCAGTACCCAACGATGAGAGTACCGGTCATAATTAAAGAATCTTTAGGATAATAAAATACAAAATAATGTGCCTTAACATTAAAAAAATATCTCAAGTAGGCCCTAATAATTTTTGTAATTATGTTTGTTCCATTTAAAAGAATAATTTGTAAAACCTTTTTGTCTTTAAACTCACCTTGGACTTTCAGAAGTCCATATTAATTTATAAAGATTTAAAAAAAAAAACATAATTTACAATAAATTTAAATTTAATTTGAATGTTTCTCATCACAATACATTTTAGCGCCGTAGCTTTTAAAAGCAAGCACGACCGGTTAATTATTGAATGAAGAGATAACAAGTAGAAACGATGTACCCCTCTCTCTCCCACCAAACACAGACGAACCCCGTATCACACTTCTAAGGAGGAGAGACTAGTTTATAAATTAATTAGCTAACCCTATTATACAACTCAGTTTTATGTCCTCTTTCATTAAATTGCTCTTCCTGAAAGTCACAATCATTTAACTTTGATCAAACGCGCTTAATAGAAGGGGTGGGGAAGGGGAAGTCTGGTGACGTCACTGAAGTTAAAGTACTTCCATTTGAGACCATTTGGAGTAATGAAATAGTAAACACGTATTTAAATGCATTAGCCGTCATGTAGATGGCATGTTTTCTTTGAAACTAGTTTAGGTGTTGCCCGTTTTGTAATTCCTTATTCATGTAAGCTCTGTTCAGCTTGAAGTGTTTCACTATACCAAAGTTTGATTAAAAATTTTATGTGAGACGAGTTTAAAAACGAATAGATTATTATGAAAAAACTTCCAATATTTTTTTTTTTGTAAATAGGACGAGGGAACTAAAAAATAATAATTTGTAAGACGATTCGTACGGATTCTGTCAAACACTGAACCATCCTTACATAATAATAATTGTGACTATTTATTATTATTATTATTTGGGGTATTAACATGCACTTTCTAAATAGATTGAACAATATAGCGGAAGATACAGTCAAATTTTAATTTCAGGCGTCTTTTATAGAGTAGAGACATATTTTTTTTTACAGCCACAGTTGATAACATGCTTTATTTTTTAGCACTGCATCTTACTACCCGTTCACGTTAACGCTTATGAACTAATTACGCTAATGGTTTTAGGTATTAGGAAAATTATAGAGGGTAAGTGTACTCGCATTTGCGTGGAGACTGGAAAACCCTTTTGTAAAATCCATCCTCAGTACACCCAACCGAGATTCGAACCTCAATATTCCCGTCATCGGCAGTCTAATCTAACACGAGAGTAGCGCACTAGACCATACGGCCAATAAAGCACGTGATATATTATTAGTATTATTTGAAAGGAATTGATAATATTCATCAAAAGTGACAGATGTAGATCACGTGACTCGACGTAAGATTACATGAAAGAATATCTTATATATTTTTTGGTTATCAGATAAAGCTATTCCTCTGAACATTGTATTGTAGCTTTGATCTAAAACTGACACAACACCCAGTATCCCTGCCATTAAGTTATCACTGTGAAAGTAATACGCCATCATTTCATTCATGATAATATTTGTACCACGACGGGTATCGAATCTGGGACCCCATAGCTTAGTATACAAGCATGCTATCAACTGAGCTAAGGGATCCGACATAACATTCAAACAATTTTATTTACTTTTATGAAAATTAAAATAGCTGTTTCTTTAAATAATTGCCTCTATGAGAACAAAAAACGATAATGGAGGTAATACTGATCCAAAACAGAAAAAAATAGCAACTTTAATGACCAAACACAATGTCTACACAAAATATAGCTTAAGAGAACTAGGGAAAAGGGGGGAAAATTCAATTACAATAATTTCCAGGACAACAGTTTTTATATCTCAAACCCCACAAGGACACCTGCAAATATTTTTTTTTTTAAAAAGCCTCTGTTATCCATGATATAAAATGCATTATAAAGGTCTCACGATTGTCTAACAGATGGCAGCACTAACTCAACTTGAGCTAAAATGGGACTTCCCCCCTTATTTTTGCCAGTATAAGTGGATAAGGTGTTAGCGCGGTCAACTAAACAATTTTAAAGGTTTTGGTTTGACTCCTGGTATAATACTAATTCGATCTACGGTTGGAGATAGAACTTATTTTAATTACCACCTTTAAAATTAATGTAATTTTCGATTTGATCTGAGGGTTAAGGATAAGGAGGGTTTATCATGGTAGGTGCGCCCAATTTAGCGTGGAAGGAGAATGGTAAAACCACAGTATTAAATTACATATTTAGTATGATTTTGGTAGGAGGAACAGTAGAAATTAGTTACTTATGTTACTAAAACCATTTTAATATATTCCTACGCCAAGACATGTTATCTTCAGCTGTCACTTTTAATAGATATAATCAATACTTATAAAAAAATGAACTAACTAAATGTTTGCGATTTTGGCCGCAAATAAATATGTTTGAATTTTTTATACCGTTCTTCCAACCAAAATGACTCACCTGTACCAACATGAAATTCGAACTTGGACCTTAAGAAATCACTACACTATTCAAACACAAAACGCTGTCACTCACTATATTACCCAAAATATTATAACTTACTTATTATGTTGTGATGAAGAACTTATCAAGAAACTCGAAAAGTCAGCACATGAATTGCCATAAAAACGAATATTAAAATCCCACATGAAAAGCAACTTTAGCCATTGTGTAAAATGAAAATAAGCACTATAGTAATTTATATGAGAACCTTCTAGAAAGTTGAATATTTAAATTCATGTTAGGCCTTTAAATAAACTCTTAAACCCTTTAAAGTGTATAATATTTCATGTAGACACTTTGGTTTTTTTTCCCCTAACGTTTACATCATTTTTGTTCTCAGCCAATTTTAAAGCTACACACAAGATCTTTCTGTCAGATGTTCAGAAATTGTCATTTTTAATGGAATATAAAAAAATAGATTTAAATTAAAAATCCTTTTAATAAGGTACTTTAAATTGTCATATTGATTACATTTAATAGCGTATATAATATAAATAAATGTTACAACGAATGGACTAACTTCAAAAATCGTGTCTCAGATAATTTTGTTTTATTTTTGTAGACATTGTCTGTTTATTGAGTGTGTAAATTGAGATTTGCTTGGAGTATGTGGACCAACACCTTTTGTATCTGTCTACTAAGCAAAATATTCAGGGTTTTATTCCCGAAATGAGAAAAAAAACTGAACTGGTTTGAAATTAAGACATCACCTTTCCCAGTGATGAATTAACGGCTCAAGAACTGAGCAATTTTTCTATTTGTAGAGATAAATTAGTTTGTAAACTTTGTGTTGATATATTAAGTTTGTTAATAAAGTATTAAAGTACACGTGTTACAAAAATAAACACGCATGTTGTGTAATTTGAATACATTTCCCCTAAATTTCCTATTACATGAAACTTATTTTTACATGTCACAACTTTAAAAAATGATAATGATAATAATAATGCACGTCCGGGTTACATTACTCGTAGCCCAGTAGTGGAAAGTTTATCCGTACTAATGTACCGTTGCCCAGGGTGCGCACTAATGTACTAATCGTGCATAATTTCCCTGGAGGCTCTTTCCATGGACCGATGAGGTGATGGTGATAGTGAGTATGAGGGTGATAGTTAGAATGAGGGTGTGGAACCCGTGGAAACATCTAAACCTAACTTGAGATTGATCAAATCCTGGTGACCGTTAGGGTAATTCCCCTTTAGAGAAAGATACCCAAGATACCAGCCGGGACTCGAACCCTAGTCCTCTAAGCCTGTTAGCCAGGTGCGCCGGCCACTACACCACGGGGTCGGTTACTTAAATTTGATACCACTATTACATTTAACTTGTTTTTGAACACCCAATATATTTTTGCATGTGAGCTTAGGTTTTGTTTTCCAACAGCACATTTAAAGCTGTGTTTAAATTTCCTCTAATTTTACAATAATAGGGAAGAGCTCATAATTTGTAAAAAAATCACGTAATTTCAGCATTTTGGTTTTGCACACCTTGCTGTATCTGTGTGTGTTTTAGAGAGAGAGAGAGAGAGAGAGAATTGGCTTTGTTTATATGTTTTAATGTGAATACACTTTAAAAATATATAATAAACCCTAAATCATCAACATAATTATAAAATATGCGAATAATCCAAACGGGTAGTAAGACATTACGAATAGAAAAATGACAAAATAAAATAAATAAAAGCACAAAAAATGTTTTTATATTAAACCTAAGACAAAATTAGCTTTGATAAAATGGTCCACAATTTTAAAAATCCCATCGTAGTTCAATTTTAGTTTTGTACACCCTGTACATTTTTTTTTCTTTCTTTCAGGGAAGTCACGTTTGCTTTTACTGCCATGTAGTGTGCTGTGAAAGTTGAGGATGACATTGTGAGATGAAGGTCATTGGTTTGAGGCCGTACAGACTTCGGATGAGTCGACTGGACTAGATATGTTTCCTTCATTTTTTTTATATTTAAAAAAAAAGAACCACCACCGTCTTAAATTCGGTAAGAGAAAGAAAGAGGGTAGTCCCCCTGATTGAGGAAGACATAAACCGAGTGGGCGGTGGGTGAAATATTACACCACATATCACAACCCTTATGATGGTTTTGCTAGCTTTTTTTTATCCCATTTTTTATTCTTTCTTTCTTTTTTGGCCTACTCTAGTCCCCTTTTCCCTTTTTTTCCGTGTGTGTGCTTCTCTGCCTTCTTATATTTGATGTCTTTATCTACAACGCTTCTTTACTTACTTATTAAGTTGGACGCGTTTCGAAGGGTGTGAGGGAGAAAATGTAAAATATAGTGGGAAACGAAAATGTAGGTGGTTCTTTCTAGATTTGCGAATAATTTATGTTTTTTCCGCCGACATCAATAAAGAACATTGTATATGTTCTCAGCACGCTTTCAAGGATCGTATTTAAATTGAATAAAGATGAAGGCAAAATCTACGTGACTTAAAGCGTTCTCGCTTGGATGAGTTAGATCAAGTCATAACGGATTCAGAAATAAGCCGAAAAATAAAATGGCTATGAGCATACATACCAAGAAGAGACATGGACGGAACTAAAGTCGTGGCCTACTTAAGTGGTCAAATGGTATAAGGCATCACTATCGCAAAATACCGGACTGATAATGATGAGAAGATAAGGGTATGCATTGAGGATAATTTTTACTACATAGTTTACCGCTCTACCTCTAAGAAAGGGTGGCTACACTTTCTCTAAATTCAACCTTCTCCATTCATAATATGTTAGTGGGATTAGTAGGACTAATTATGGGTAAAAATTAAATGGGTAGTAAGAGGCGGTGATAAAAAAAATCTTGGTTATGTTCTGTAGATAAACCACATAGAATGAAATAATCAAATTATCAAGAAGGAGACAATATTAAAAAAAAATCCCAACCTTAATAAATAGAATAAACTTTACAAATACAATTCCGTGCCATTCCATAAACACACATAAGATCATTCACGGGGTAGAAAATAGTTTTCATTCATCACAAAGAGTATGCCAGACAGACGGCAACGCGAATACAACCTTTTTTCGGTTCAGGGAGTCATATCCACAAATTCATTTTTTTTTCCCCTTCGCTCCGAGGAGTCACGAGAGAGTAAAAATAATGATGCAAAGTGAATAAAGGTTAACTAAATCAACTAATACTCGCAAAGAAAATCAGCTTGTGTATCGAGTTCTCAAACGTCAAGTAGGGAACAAGGGAGACCCATTTTTATTATTATTAGCACCACGTCTTACTACCCGTTCGGGTTGTACGCACTTACGCTAATGTGTAATGGTAGGGTGATTGTGGGATGAAATGGAGGACCTACAGTTTAACGTGGGATCCGAACCACGGTGGAGGCCTGGCATTCCACACATTCACAAGTTGTGATTAATACACGTCTTGTCAGAGGTGAAGGAAGGGTTTGGCAATAGGATAAATCTGTGCCGGGACTGAGGATTGAACCCCGGACACCCAACACAGAAGTCTGACACCTTACCCCTAAACCGCCAGGTCACCAGACCTATTTTTAAGGATTTTGTATCCATACAGAGATATTTGAGTGCTTTTTAAAGACACAGACTGTAAGCACAAGACTTACAAGCTAGCTTTACCAAAGACAATGCGACAAAGCTGAAGTCCGATTCATATAGGAAGACAGTTTTTTGAATGTTCTAGAAGCTGTTATGAAAGGTTGGACTGTACATAATACGAGTAAAAGAGCTGTGATTTTCACTTTTTATAGAAACTTTTTTTTT